>CM052547.1:6255172-6391566 GCA_028533065.1 Trachops cirrhosus
GGTATTGAACCTGCAACCTTTGCAACTAGGCTTCTATTTTACTTTCATTATATTTCAATGCATCTTATTATGTTTCAATATGATAAAATTCATTTTATGTTTTATTTTTATTTCAAAATCATTTTGGATTTAATTTTTGTTGAATGTTTTCAATTTCTAAAGTGTCCACCAGGTACGAGTGAGTGAGTTTTGCCCTCGCCTGTCCCAAAGGAGCTGGGCATTGTCAAACACTAGTATCATCTACTTCAAGACTTTTCTATTTATTTGCAATTCAGGCCCATGATATGCTAATATAAGATTCTCTTTCATATAAAACAATAATTCCTGAGAAACCACTTAAGGTCAAAAATAATGTTATCTTCCTACTTTCGATTGATATAATGATAAAACAAGGCTGGACCCCAATTATGAAAAGTACACATTCAGACAGATATTTTTCTGTTGATTTTTCTCTCCATAAGGATGCCTGTTTTATGGAACATTTAAACTCTGTAACTTTCCATCACCTCCAGCTTCATTTGCATACGTTTCCCAGTTTGTTCCTTATGTTTGTAAATGTTGTTCTTGTAGATTGTGAGAGTTTCCCTGTAACAAAATACCTATTTTTATTTATGTATAAATGACATGCAACTGAGAATTATAAGACTGCAGGAATGGAATAATAATCAGCTCATTTGCACTGAAGTGGACTCATTAGCATGCCAGCTGCTGGTATTTCCCACCCAGTATTCTTCCTGGCAAACAAGGTCCCAGGGGGAAACTCTTCCGTCTGGCTAAAGAAAACCATCCTGTACTTTAAAAGTCTCTTCAGGCTGCAGTATTCATTGTTTTGGTAATAATAATAATAATAATATTTTTAAATCATAATCATAGTTTCCCAGTGGCAGGTCTTTCTCTAGTAGATCCAATGTATACAGACCTCAGTGTACTTGTTATAATATTCCTAATTTTAGGTTAGATATTGCATGTGAATTACATGTGAAACATAAATTCCGAAGAGATGCACATAACTTTGCACAGGAGTTATATAAAATAGCAACTGAACTTCAGAATATAACAAATTGTACGGTGTATGGAAACATTCCCATCTTATATGTATGTATCGTACACACACATGTGGATGCATATATGTTCTTGGACACAGGCTGACATTGCAGAAGTCATTGGAACCTACAAGAGTGCAGCAAAAAAATGACCATCTGTCTTACCTTTTTGAGGAATTCTGACTTTTGTATGTCATGCTGATTGTAAAACTTAATAAGAAATACTTGCTAAACAATGATACAGATATGATGACAACACCATGGAAGTAACTCACCTTTTCTTTTACATTTAACTTCAATGTGTTCTTGAAGATACTGGGCATTAAATTAAGTAAGCGCTACCCTTCATTATCTGTAGCCGGGAGGAAAACTAAGTTGGACGGTTTTCATAATTCTTTGTGCTTTGTATAACCCAATTATTATCACGAACACAAGTTGCTATTATTTAGCATATAAAACTCTTTCATTCCTCAACATTCTCTCCAACTTAAATTTGCCACCTACACTATAAAATATTTTTGAATACATTTAAAAAATGTGTTTATAGCAACTTAGCTCTTCTCTTTTGTATGAACCTTACATAAACTTGTTCTGGTTCTTTCTAGTCCTCTTTCTCTCCTGGCACGGTATTTCATAATATCTAAGGAAATAAGATTAAAAAACAAAGATGAGAGTTTTGCAAGTTTTTCTGTCTTTAGATAAACATAAGAGCAAATATTTTGAAGATTGTTGGCACATTTGCAAAAATAATAGTGTGCTCACCTTAGAATCAGAATGGCTGTCACCAATAAATAAAAAATAAGGTGCTGGTGAGGATGTGGAGAAAGGAGAACCCTTTTGCATTCTCGGTGGGAATGGAGACTGGCACAGCCACTGTGGAAAGCAGTATGGGCATACCTCAAAAAATAGAAAATGAATCTGCCTTTTGACCCAATGATCCCACTTCTGGGAATATATATGAAGGAACCCAAAGCACTAATTCAAAAGAACATAAGCACTTCTGTGCATTGTAATATAATCTACAATTGCCAATATAGGGCAGCAGCCCAAGTGTCCATCAATAAATGAGTGGGTAAAATAACTATGAGACATTTACACAATGGAATTCTACTTCGCTATAAAAAAGAAGATATTTTTACCCTTTGCAACAGTATAGATGGACCTGGAGAACATTATGCTAAGTGAAATAAGCCAGTTAGAGAAAGACAAATACCATATGATTTCACTCACATGTGGAATCTAATGAACAAATTGAACTAATAAGCAAATCAGAGACAGGCTCATAGATGACAGATGACAGCTAGTAGGGTGGATGGGGTTAGGGGGTAGAGGGATTAAGCAAAAAGGAAACAGGACTCATGGACATGGACAACAGTCTGGTGATTGCTGGGAGAGCAGGGCATAAAGGGACCAAATGGTAATGGAAAAAATAATAAAGATTATATATTTGAGAAAATAGCATGATTGTTTAAATTTGTCCTAATACTGAGAATGTTCTCCTAAATTCACTGGCTTTAGTGAGAAATATTGACCTGCATTTAATACCCCTCAAAATACTATATGTAAATCAAAGTAACTATCACACTGTACCCCTTAAACTTATATAGTCATGTATGTCAACTATTTCCCATTAAGTTAAGAAAGATGCTATTCGGAAAAAGGCAAAAAGTATTAGGAAGAGCATTAATGCTCTTAAATTGTTATTAATACAGTACAGCAGCAATTTTCAACTACTGCATTGCAAGAGGTTTTAAAACATGCCATACCTGACTATTTAGTCAGGGGTACTGACGTCTTTTCCTTTAGGTCGTTAATGTAAAGAATAACACAACAATGGCCATCGTGTGTGATGCCCTGCCTTGAACCATAGACATGCAGGTCATATAGTTGAGTTGCATCTTATTGGTCATGTTGCATAATAAGGTTGCATCTAATTGGTTAGATCTTGGTACCAGAAATTCTTATATGCAAGTATAAGCAACTGATTTTTTAAAAAGTCACTTTGGAGCAAAAAAAGGCAGGTAATTACTTTTCTTATTTCTTGTAAATCAATCAAAATTGTACCTATCTTTCTGTCAGCTTAGCAAAATACGTATTTTTGGTGTGCCACAGAATTCTAGTCATTTCTGGGTGCCATGAGATAAAATAGGTAGAAAATGGCTGCATTACAGCATACTCATTTGCATACAAATTAATGAAACTTTCACTTCTTCATGCTGCAATTAATTGTCTCAGGGCATGTCTATATAATGGTAAAGTCAAAAGCAAGTATATTTGCATGATTTTTTTTTGCTTTATAATGTATGGTGTTTTGATATTTCAAACCTCTAGTTATTAAATTTTAGTATTTCAGCCACTTTGTTGCACTTCTATAAACCATTGTTTTGAAGGGGGCTGAATGAATCTAAAAATCTAAGCAGTGGTAGAAAGAGCTGGTACCAAGGAATGACATGTCACTTTTACCTAATATCCTACGAAAGTGAAGCAAGTCTCTTTCACACATACTATTTTCTTTCTCATGCCTTACTAAAAAAACAAAGGAATGTTCCCTAGGGGAATATAATACGGTATAGAGAGTACTCACATTTTCTCAAGAACCAAACTATTTTTAAATAATTAGCTCACACAATACCTCTGGGTGTTGTGAGCCATAGGCTGTGGGTGTGCCAGTTGTACGAGGCGCGGGCGATCTGTAGGAGGTAATTTAGCAGTAGGAGCATCTGGCACCTTTGCAAGCTCTTGAGGCATTTTTCTTGGCACCAGTTGGTTACCTCTAGGTTGATCACTTGATGATACATTTTAAAAGGTCCAGGGATTATTTCGCTAACTGTTAACCTGTACTTATCCCTTTTTCCTTTTTAATCAGTGTTGCCTTCATGAGGTCAATGAAGTGTGTGTGGGTGTGTGTGTGTGTGTAAATACCCCAAAGCATTTCATAGTCTAAAATGTAAAAAACTTTGGAGATCATACCATTATAGAAAACTCTTCCCCAAATCTGTAACTTTATGAAGCCTGATTACAAGTGATTATACAACAGCTCCCTGAAAAGAAGTTTGATCAAATAATATAACAATGAATACACACTGAGTTACATACCACTGAAGGTTCCCACTTCCAAACTTAGGCAGGGAAAGGTTAAACAGAACCAAAGACCACAGTCCAGCTCTTAACTGATACACAGTTTCTACCTATTACATCTGACTAAACCAAGACAATTCAAATTATAGTTCAGTTGTGAAAATGTTCAAGTGAAGTAACATACGTATTGGTGTGGATGAATAATTTCAGTTACACGGGCATGATTAGTATTTTTGCAAAGCTTTTCCAGAGGTCCACGTTTAAATGAGATAGATGAAATTCTACTGTTTAGCACAGAAGTGGTAAGCTCAGTATTTGCAGAAATACTTTGGCGATCACCTCTAAAAAGACGATTAAGCACTTGGCACTTAATATAATTCCACCATAGTTCATATTTATATGGTACTTATGCTCATAAATATATAAGGTCTGTCTGGAAAAAGTCCAGTCATTGTTAATATAACATGAATGGTTTGCACAGCATTGATCTAATCTGGGAGCCAAGGAGAGTGGACTGGAATGTGCATGTGTGAACAAGGATGACTTCATTGTCCTGGTCAGCGGGGGTGTTAGATGCCATTGAGTGAGCATGTGTATTGTGTGGCCATCACATTCAAAATGACTGAGTCAGTAGAGCAATGAATCTGCATCAAATTTTGCATAAAGCTTGCACATTCCTCCACGTAAACTATTTGGATGATACAGAAGGTTGCAGCTCTGGGCAACAGGTGATTGGCAGCTTCATCACGACAATGAGAGTGCTCATGCATCATGTCTTGTACAGAGTTTTTTTGTGAAACATGAAATCACCCAGGTGACTCAGCCCCCCCTAGGGGCATCCCAGATTTGGTGGCCTGTGACTTCTGGCTTTTCCCAAAACAAAAGTCACCTTTGAAAGGGGAGAGATATCAACAGGTGATAAGATTCAGGAAAATACAATGGGGCAACTGATTGCAATTGGGAAAACTGTGTGAGGTCTCAATGTGCCTGCTTTGAAGGGGACTGAAGAATCATTGACCTATGTTCAATGTTTCTTTATCTTGTTCAGTAAACATTTCTATTTTCATAGCACCTGGCTGAATACTTTCTGGACAGGTGTCTTGTGCTTTTGTGAACATATGTACTTAGGGATGTATGTATGAATTAGATTGAATTGTGGACCTATATGTTTGCCCCACACCCATGCCCACTGCCTTGAACTCTATTCCCTAACAGTAAAATGTCCTCAATCTTTAATTTGGTTATTAGCTCCTGACTCCCATGGGCCATAGGGATGTTCACAAACTAAATGCAAGTGGAAATTTCAAATATATTTGTGGAGTGAAATTACCCTCTTATGACATGGTCATTACCAAAAAGAGAGCTTAATTCTCCTGCAGTTAACTGTGGTGGGCCATTCCATAAGCACACGGCAAGCCCAGGCTAAAGGAGCATAGACTCCCAGCCAACACATGCATCCATGAGAAGAAAGGCTTATTGTCATATGCCACTAGAAGTCTTTGTTGCTGCCCTGCAACTGGTGTCTGATGCAATGAACTTGACATTTTCATCACATTTTCTATGTGTGGAAGCGTTGTTGTGTATTCTGAAACTTAAGCCAATATAGGTCATACTCCCTGATAGACCTTATAAATACAATTTCTATCGAAGAAATTTATATAATATTTATATGCACTTGCAGTAGGAAAGGCCTTCTTTAGCAGGAAAGGAAAACATAAGCTATATGTTCAGCAAAGAGACACTTTAAGCTACGGGAGGAAAAAAATGGGTGAATATCCATATAAAATATTCTTATGATAGAAGAATCATAGAAAAACAGCTGGATTCCAATAAGTGTAGTGTACAGGATCTGGCAGAAGTAACACCTGCTTGCTTGTGGTTGGCGGGGTATGTGAATATCTCGCAGAAGATGAACAGTAATTTGAACATTTCACCTAAAATGTCATATGGTGTGCTTGAGTGTAATATTGTTATGTTACAAAATTGCAGCCTTATGATTTTGTAATAAAATATTTGTAATAAAAAGGGGTGTTATTTGTGCTGCACCCTGTATATAAAGCACACATAAAGAAAATAGTTCAAAATTTCACTTTCTTCTAAAACTTTGATCTCAGAATATCTTCCCCTATGCCTACCTTAGTAATTTTAAAGTTGTTTTACTTTTAAGAAAATAAAACACATACATACACATATCCATGCCCACACATGAACAGGTACACAAAACACAAAACAACAAAACTTGACCTAAAATGTAATTGGAAATCCTGAAGGTACATTATATTTCAAGGCCTAACAGTGTTTCAGAACCTTGATATTTTAGCAGTGATGAGGGCTGTCAGTTCAACAACTTTGGCTCATGAGTTTGGCAAAGAAGGAATTCGTACCCAGGAACTGTAGTGCAAGAGGAAATTTATGTAGCAAAGCCAAGTGCGTGCAAAAGAAGGAATTGATCAGGCTGCACAGAGAGCTGCCTTGGTCTTTTAGAAAGAAAGCCACAGAGGCAGAAGAAGTGAGCCAGCTGGGCTGCACCACCTCAGAAAAAAGTTACCGAGGCAAAAGAAAGACCCTTCGAGAAAGAAAGCAAAGATACATACATGTCTTAGGAAAGAAAGGGGAAAGGATGTAGGCATGCTCCAGAGAGAGTGCACGCATGCTGGGAGCTTTGTCTTAATGTTTTTTATCTGTTTTCTAAAGATGGGAATTTTAAAGGAGGCATCTAGGGAGGATCTCAGTAGAATATCCATCAGCCTTCCAGGTGTGTCCTTTTAGGGTCATGGTCTCTACTGATTGGTTGGTGCTAGGGTAGGGGCGGGGCGGGCATTGGTCATTGCATCTGGTCCTGGTATGGGCCGGTGAGCTCGCTTCCTCTGGATTTGCTGCTTTTCTGGGTGTGGAGCTGAAATACTTCCAAGGCCTGGATGTTATCTCCAGTTTGACTAACAGTCTGCCTCTACAGTCTACAGACTCCGAGGCTTTGTTCCGAAGGTATTTTGATGCTGATCAGAACCTCATTGCCCTGAGGGCTTAATGCTTATGGGAGTGGATGCGCCAGGGAGAGGGAGGCGGGTGAGTCAGGGTGCTGGGTGAGGCCCGTTTTTTCAGCCGTCTGTCTCAGTTTCCTCCTCCCCTCCCCCCAAGGAATTTCCCTAGCTTTTTATTATCCCGCCTCAGATACACATTGGACTCACCTCAGGGACTTCGGTGAAATACTGTACCTAGATCTGGTATAAAACACACACAAAAAGAAGTCCTTGAGGGAAACAGCCATCATCAAGAATGGTAATTGTGCTACAGAGGCTCCATTTTTGCCACAGTATATTTTTTTCTAATAATAACTGGGTGAACAGACTGTTATTCTGTGAAATAGAAAATATTCGATCTATAATCTAAAAGGCTTGTCTCTCCTCTCATTAGGCTCATTAGCCTGTCCTCTAATTAGATCACCTTCCCCTTGCCACTCAGCCACCCCGAATGGAAGCTGAGCTCTTTGAAGGGACTGTCAGAATCTTCAAACCAAGGGCCCCTGCGCTTCTGGACGCGTTATAACAGTTTAGGTCCTCTGAATGCTGCTTCTCGCCTGGCTCATCAAACGTGCGGGAGGCCCAGCTCCCTTCCCATGCGGTGGTTTACACATCCAGGAGTTCACTGTCCTCCTTTTAAACAACCGTGACAGGTGTCAGTGGATGACCCAGAACCGCGTCGCGTCTCTCGCTTCTACACCCCAGTAATATAAACTCCCCCGCCCCGTGGACGGGTCCAGGCCGCCTCCCCCACTGCTCCTGTCTGTCTCCAACGTCCGGTGCATTATGGCAACATAACCGTGTGATGAATGAATGCCAGAAAGTTATAAATAAGGGGCTTTACTTATTTTTTTCCTGTTCTTCCTGAAATGTTTCGCTTAGGCAATCGGTTTTTAAGAATCTTTAGGATATCTACCTCAAGTTGGAATCTAAGGTGAAATACGCTTTAAGAAATTATTATAAAGGCCGTCAACGGGCTTTGTTTCACAAATCTTTCCCAGAGGGTACTAACAAAAATATAAAGATAGGGCAAGGGCAGACTGACAGTCTCTTTAGACCTTGGAGAAGATCAAGTTTTACTTGAACATTAGTGTTGATTTCTTCAACTTAATATTGTTTCCTTTCATCTCCAATTAGGATTTTATTTTATTTCTCTTCAATTATTTGTATTGTAACCTCCTAATGTTTCCGTGTTCTTTTAACAATATGGATACTCAAAATGACATACCATGTCTTATTAGGGCCTGAATATTGACTGTAGTATTTTTCAAGTTATTTTAGGTGTGCTTACCAAGTTTTGATCTAAACTCAAATTATTTAAAATATTTGTATACAATTCTTTTCTCTCATGGCTTCCTCTTCCTGTCTTCCCTATTTCTTCATGCCTTTCCTCCCTATCTTTTTTTCTTTACCCCTCTGTTTGTTTTCTATGTACCTTACAGTGTTTGCCCCTATGTCTGATCAATTATTGCCTCCAATCTCTTGAATATTTATTAAATAATAAAACCATTAATTTATTGATATAATCCACAAAGTACTACTTTAGGTGACAGGGCAGGACAACCATAGTGTGAAGAGTGAAGGAAGGAAAAATAGAGAAAATGTACCAGGTAAGACAAATGTAAAAGAAATTAATTTGGTTGTGTTCCTGTTCTTTGAAGAGTGCTCATTCTTTTAGAACTTCACCTTGTTGCAAATGCAAACTTTTTGTTAATTTGGGAGAGAGAAAGAGAGAGAGAGAGCATGAGATCAACTTGTTATTCCACTTACTTATGCAGTCATCGGTTGCTTCTTGTATGCGCCCTTACTGGAGGTTGAACCCGCAACCTTGGTGCATTAGGACAATGTTCTAGCCAACTGAACTACCCGGCCAGGGCCTGAACGTGCAAAACGTAAGATAGATTATTAGGATCTTGACTGCCACTCTTGCCTGCGAACTTGGAAGAAATATATCCACCTACTATAACTCCCCAAACCCTCTCCTATCATCAAAATAACTAAAAAAATAAAACAAATAATAATATAACCCATAGCTAATAGGACCCCAGAATAAATCTTTATATAATTTCTAACATGAGAGGAATGAATTCATCTCTAATGAATTTTGGATTTTAGTCATAGCTTGTTATAATTAGCATGAAGTGTATTTTACACTCCCCTTTTCTTTCCAACTGGTCCACTGGCTAAAGTAGAATAAATCTCTCCCTATTGTTTCTTGTCCTCCTCCTGCTCAGCGTGCCCAGCCCCATTGTGATTCGTAGTCATTTATATCGTGAGTACTGAGGTGTAATCAAATGGTGGCTGATGGATATTGTTAATGTATCGCTTCATGACTTGTAGTTAAAAAAATAACTTCTTTCTAATTAACATTCTAGAGTTATTCACTAGACTGCCTCTGGTGATTTTCTTCTGCCCAAGGTGGTTTTCTCTTGTTTTATATATATTTTTCTATTTACATAATTACCGGTGGATGTGAAGTCTCCAAAATATCCCAATTAGCATTGAATGCTAAGGTTGCTTTTAAAGCTCTCACGTGTCTCTGATACGTCAAGTGAGTAATATTTGAAACTGCTTAATAAATATCCTGAGTAAAGGATGTAGTTCTCTCTGCTAGAGCTGAATGGCTTCATATCCTTTTTTCTTCTAATTTCCCTGCTGTTCTTCTTTTTCTTCTTCTTCTTTCTTTCTAATTCTTTTGTCCCACTTACTTAGTGTAGCCCTGTCTGTCTCTCCGTTTTCATTACTGTGCTTGTCGCCTTCACCTGGATGTCTTCTGGGTCTCTTGTTTTCCTCTCACATTTCCCCCCTTTTTATTGCTCTTTGTCATTTTCCTTTTTCTTATTTCTAAGGCTCCTTGTTTTTCTCCCCATTTCTTCAATTTTCTTCAATTCAGATTTTTGCCTTCAACCAGTCATGGACATTTTTCTCTATCCCTGTAAGTGTGGTCTCTGACTTTGTAATAGGTTTTACCCATTTTCCTTTCCCTTCTCATTCCCTCATGCTCAAATTACAGCACTTTTTCAACTGTCCTTCTTCCTCATTCTTGTTTTCCCAAAATATACGCCACTCAGATCTCTGTTTTGCTTGTCAGTGACATATATTAAGGTAGTTCAGAGATAGAGAAGTGTTCATAATTTAATACATATAATTAGGTACTTAGCTCTGTACCTCAAGGGTTTAAAAATATTAACAAGTGAGGTAAGATAGTGTGATGGGATTTAGATGGAAATCAAGAGCAAATAAACCACCACAGGGAAAGAAATATTTCATAGGGTCACCAATAATCCTTCCATAAATGCTCACATTTTATACGTTAGACTTGGCGAAGGCCCTTTGTATGGAAACCCTGAGATGATTATATTTACTGTAACTAACTATGGAATCAGATGAACTCATTTTAAAGTTACAAAGCCAAGGTTGTGAGTTGGATCCTCAGTCAGGGCACATACCTAGGTTTGGGGTTCAATCCCCAGTAGGGGGTGCTTACGGGAGGCAGCAGAAGGATGTCTGTCTCTCACATTGATGTGTGTGTGTCTCTCTCCCTCTAAAATAAATAAACATATCATTGGGGGAAGATTAAAAAAAGTTATAGCGTCAACATGGAGATACCCTGCTTTCTAAACCAAAGCTGACAGTCATGTCCTTAAATAGTTGATCGATGACAAGCAGCAGGTGTTATTGGAGCCTGGCATCACTTCAAAAAACAGAACCAGGCATTAGTACAGCCCACCGATTGTTAAGCACTGAGCGATGCCGTGCTGGTTAACAAATTATTACTATTTCCCGATGAGCCTCCATCTCCCCAGTCTGTGTGGGTTTCCAACCCCTTCACACCATCCAGCAGCTACCGACCTCCTACCCGGGCCAGCCAGGAGCCTGTGCACCTGCTGTGGGGTCCTTTCTGAGCATTTGCCCCATTTCAGTGGCTAGTCTGAATTTTACCCTGGAAAACTGGAAATAAAAATAAACCGTTGTGCTTTTTGTTAAACTCACAATCCAGTGCAGGCAACTAGTACATCCTGTGTGAGAGTTATGTGAAGGCCCAGAGGAAATGGGAATAAAAATATAACTGATGCCTTGCACTGTCCCATGTCATCTCATTCAGTTCTGAAAGGAGGCCTGCAGCTGGGCTTGGTGGCAGGTGGGGGGTGAGGCGGAGCAGAGCAGGTGCGACTCTGGATGCTGGGGAGGGAGGCCGCATGTCGATGGCGATCTCAGTGAACAGTGGACTGTGCGGTGATGCCCCAGCCTTACCTATTGTGAAGGTGCCAGGTGTAACTTGGTATTTCCTCCCAACATTCTGTGTACATGTGGGTGGCTGCCACCAGCTGTTGACAACAGCTTAGATTCCTAACGGCAATCAGGGCATGTAAATGTAAAAAGAAAGAAATGGAACCTCAGCAGATATACACGTACTCTACATGTAGATATGATGTTTTTGTTTAAAAAACACATGAAAACAAAATCATTAGATTATAAATATGAAAATGATAAGCAGCCCAATGAACAGCTTTCCACTAAAAATTACAAAAAACAAAAAAATAGATGTCACAAGTCTCATTAGTAAATAAACTGTTTTTTTAATTTTCCCATAGAAAATAGTTTCTCTATTATTATATAGCTTTGCTCTTTATAAACAGATGATCACAGAACATTCATATACTAACATTCGTTGTACACAGACCCACAGTAAACATGTTATCCTCAACTTGGCATTCACAATCTTACACAGTCTGGCCCCAAACATACTGAGCTCCATGTAAGTACAATAGCTGAAGCTCACACTTGGTTTGCTCTAAACATTTGCCATGTTTGAACCTTTATTAATGCATCCCACTAGACCTGGAAGGCAGTCTTCCTGTATCTATCTATCCAAAGCTTACCCATTCATCAACACTCAGTTTGAAAATGCCACTTCTGCACGGAGCCTTTATTCTTCCCCGTAGAGCAGAGAGACATGTCTCTTCCGAACTCGCTCTGCATTCAGTGCCCAGCTGCCTGCAGGTACGATCACATTCAGAGGGGCATCGTTGTTAAATGAGTCTATTTCAAATCTTCCCTTTTAAACCACGAGCACTTTGAGGCCAGAAATTAAGTCATTACTCATCTGTGCGAGGCAAAAGTGCATAGCGTAACACCACCGCGATCAGAAGAGGTACTTAATAAATACTAAAGAAGATAGCATAAACGGCATTACTTAGCCAAAATCAAGAGCCGATCTTTTTTTTTTTTTTTGGTTTCATTAAAAAATGTCTGCAGTGTTTACTCTATTGAATTATATAGCTCAGGGCATTGTTTACCTAATTACTCCACTTGCTACAAGTGGCCTTGAATAGGATTATATTAAACACGGACTATGAAAGATAATGAGAGATTAATAATAAGCTAAAGGGACAATTGGACAAACAAAATTAAGGCAGTATTAAGTCATCTAGTTAAGTAAGTTGTGAGATATTAGTTTATATTTCCTTCCATTGGTGAACTCATTAGATTAAACTCTAAGAAGAATGCGGGCTTATTCTGCAAAACAGAATGAAATATTTTCTGAATTTAATTATGCACCCCCAGTTTCGGGGTCCTCTAGGCTCTTTATGAAAAGCACTACATCTATGAAAATATCATGAGGTGACTTGAGGTCCCACTCCCCTCAAATCTAAGGCTTATCGCATCTTATCTACATATGTTATGCTGTCCTGAACTTTAGGAGTCCTTTTTATGCAGAACATAGCAGAGTGGTGAAAGAAAAGAAGACTTCATTATGAAAATACTGATTTTTATATTTAAATACATCATGACTTCAGTATCAATCTTGATCAAGTCATGGGTGATCATGGACATTATAATATTCCACTGATATATCACTACAGTGTTCCCCGCAGGGCAATCATGATTTTACAAAGACAGTGGCATGGTGTTTGGGGCTCCTAGTTTTAATCCTTATTTCTACTCGAGTCTTAATTTTTTTTACCAGTTTGATCGGATTTTCTTCCTGCCTTTACAACCATTATAAAGTAAGTCAGTTTCTCTGTTTCTGTCTCTTCCCTCCATACTTATGTATTATATATTGAGATTAATTTGTAATATACAATGTAAGTGGAATTATATATGACAAACATAGATATTGTGTGTGTATATGTATATATAAAATAAATGCTAACTGAATGTCTTCAGTGAACATCCTATATATCTTTTAAGAAAACCCATTTATTGCTCAAGGATTTGTAGGATTTGTCCATTGCATTTTATAATTTTTTGTGTGTGAATATATGCATATACAGGCTTACATATATACATACATAGATATACATGTATGTAAATACTTATATATTCAAATGTTACATTTCAGTGTTTCTTTAACTAAGTAAATAGTCTATGTGTCTGTTTTCTTCTCTATTTACTCTTATTATCCAAGTAAAAGGAAATTGTTTGTCTGTAATTAGGTAATTGGCCAATGGATCCATATTTAACAAACAACTATTAAACACTACCCCTTGTAATCAGGGGATTTTCGCAGTAATCAGCCCTTTTGTTTAAGATACAGGAAGAATGTTTTAACTGGCAACTGAGTGATCACTAAGGGAACCAAGAAATATTTACAAAGGAGTATTAAAAACTCCTTATCTAGAAATATCCCTGAAGGAGAACAAACACAAACACCTTGACGTAACCCCATGCACACTTCTGTAAACGGAAAGAGACAAAACAAATGCAGAGCGAGACAGAGACGGCAATGAGAGTTCTCCTTTGCATTCGCTGTGCGTCGTGGAGCTAGGCTCTAGGAGAGGGCAGATGACAATGAGGCAGTCCACGTGTATTTTCTGTCCTATGGTGAGAACTGAGCTGACTAGTTTTAAATATGATACAAACCCAAGGAAAATAAAGATACAACTGCAAAATTAGAACCTGGGTTTGAGGCTCTAGAATAAAGAAAATTAAATCAGTGAGAAAGCTTTTCCCAGAATTCACTGGGCCAAAAGTCGAAAGGAACAGTGGGAAGGAATACAGACATGTGCATATATAATGAAAAGACAACATCATGGTAATTATATTTACAAAGATGACTGTAGAGAAAAATAAATAAAATAACAATATTAATATAATTACAGGTGATGGCAATGAAATTATTTTGTTCTAGAAGGTGAAAAAGAAAAAAAGTAATACAAATTTCTCCATTGTCCTGTGCTTACATTTTTGATATTGTTAAAAAATACATTCAAGTTTATTTTTTAAAGAAAGAATTAGCTTGAATTAGAACTGAAGACAGAGTATACATAAACCAATTCCCTTTAGGAAAAATAAAGAAAATACAGCCATCTAAAAATGATAGAAAACAAGGAAAAAGATATAAGTCAGAGGCCATTAAAATTTATTAAGAAAATTACAACATCCATTATAAAGGAAATATAGCAATGCATTTGGGTTTCCAAATGTGTGTATTTGTGTTTGCTGTATGTGTGTATATAGTGTGTAAATGTCCATTTAATAAAAAAAATCTTTATGGCCAAGGAAAGGGGCAAAATCCATGAGACAGAGTTGATTCCTACCCAGCAGACACACAATTAGGCAAGGCGCTCAGACCACGGTGTATTTTATTTCATCCAGTCCTGCAATAAATAGTGGCACATGCCTCATATGTACCTGGCAATGCTCTGCCACCGAACATGGATGAAGTGTAGAGATCATGACCCCAAACACTGCCCATCTAATGCGCAAGATAAGTGAGCAACTCAGTGATGGCCACGTGGAATGACCGAGAGCTTTCAAGGAGAGGGAGACAGCGGCAAAGGCTCTCATTCCTGCCGGAGCAGGGAGGAGTGAGGAGGCACACAGTACAGGCGCTGCTTCAGAGGAGCCGGGATTACCACTTTGGGACTGCCTCCACTTCTGTGAAGCACAGCTTTTCATATCTAATATCTGGTATTTCTAAAAAATTATGGTATTAATTATAAAAATTAAAACTATAAAAATGAAATTGTAATTTACCAAGGAAAAAGACTGAAAATAAGCAAAGAATAAACTCAGAAAAGTTCTACTTTTGAATATATTGCTTATACACAGTCATAAAAGTATCAACACAAATGGATTTCAGTTCATGAAACTCTACTCCCATTGAGATTATTTCTATAGCTTGTTGTGGAAGGCTGTAGAGTTTGTGGTTAACTTACCCTATGGGGAAAAGCAAATGAAATTGTTTATAGGAACTTTTGCTAATTGTCTTCTTCAAGTTGTGGGTTCACAAACCATGAAGTAACTTGCAATGTAACAGAGATGCGTCTTGGATGTAATATGACTCTTTTTAAAAATGTCTGGGAGGGCCTGGCCAAGTTCGAAGGAAAGGGAACAGCCCACACAAGCCCACCTTCACTTCAGACACTGATGGATACTTTAGGAGGTCCCCGAAATCACCCTCAGGTTTGCCAATTCCCTAGAAGGCATGGTAGTCCTGGCTGGAGGTAGTTTTACTCCTGATTGTGGGTACTACAAGGTAGGGATTAAAATAAACCCAGGGAAAAGATGCATAGGGCGGAGCCCAGGAGGGTCCTCACCCCACATGACGGTAACCAGAGAAGCTCACTGGACTCCTGTAGTCCAGAGATTTATAGCCCTGTGTCACTGAGGCAGGAGTGACCGTCCACATGGCTACTCTCCAAGTCCAACCCCTCCAGAGGGCCATCTACAGCACACACCTCAAAGCCCCAGCCTATGTCCCATTGTTAACATAGCTCAGGGGCCTCCCTTCAAAAGCACAAGGCTACTCTGTGGCTGGCCCAAGACACCCAGGCAAAGAAAGACACTCCAGCCAGGCTTGACATCCCAAGGGCTTAGAAAGGACCTCCCAGAAGCACAGGATAAAGGCCAGATCTCTTTCGTGTCATGTTAAATTCTTGACAATACAATGTTTACTGTCATTTAAATAATCCAAACAAAGTTTATGTGGAAAATTGATATTAGGTCCAAAAAATACTTACCGAAAATGTAACTTCTTTGGATTAGATTCTGGTTCTCTCAGTTTGTTTCATATTCAGAAGATTCTTAAAAGAGGTTAAATCATTACCAGCATGTGACAGAAAATATCTTTAAAATAGTACTTTTAACTTTAATTGCCGTAGACATGAAAGTATATTATCATTGGAAATAAACCCAGTTTCAAGTAGCTAAATTCCATAGCTAAATTTCAATGCATATTAAACCAATCCCTTTTTGAAACCTCTGGAGTAGACATGTCCTTAAAACATGATTTTAAAGATGCTCTAAAATTAAAATGACCAGACTTAAAATATCAGCTTTTAGAAATAGTTCTCCTCCTTCAGAGACCTAATAAGCCAAGTTGCACCCCCCCACCCCACTCAGAGGGAAAGGACATTTTATGACCCTGTTGTAAACCATTAACTGCATAGTGTTATAATTGAAATGCTGACACAGTCATAACTGTGATGATGAGATCTGCATCAGTGTAGTGCCCTAGCTGCTACAGGGAGATACGAGCAAGACAGTATCTAACGTTCCTGCAGGTGAGGAGGGAGGGGCACTGTTCAGAGCAGCACAGTTTGCGTCTCCTGAGACACCCCTAGCTCTGCCTAAGCAAACGGTGTCTCCTTCCACATCTGCATACTCTGCTTCTAAAAGAAAATGGGAATTCCCTGTGCTTTCTTCAGACTTCAGAACCGGCCTCAGAGGTAACTCGCATGTGCTTCCTCCTCATATGTTCAGAAGCAAACAACTCAGAGTTTTAAAAGAACTGTGAATATCAAGACATAAAACGGACAACCAAACATTGTAACATCATCCCGACCCTTCAGTTTCAAATTGGACTCACACTATATACTATACTCATACTAGATACAGGTGGCATTTTATCTGTGCTTATACTACATACAGGTGGAATTTTATTTCTACCTCACATTTTTTTCAATCTAACTTCCATTTTAGTTTTTTCTGTCCCCTCTCTGTAATCACCAAGCTGTAAGTTCTTTTTGAGGATAAAGACCATGAATGAATCATCTATGCATTTCCACAGGGGAGAATAGGTCCTTATTAACTTCTATAAATAATATTCCTAAAATATTATTAATTTACTAACCTACAACAGGCTGTTAAATTGTATTTTCTTCCAACTTTTTACTCAGTGAAATTCTTGGCGTACTGTGACAGCCTGTACTGGCTGTGTGACCAGAGAGACCATTTCTGTCGCATTTTAGACTCTCACCCCTTGCTGATCGCCAAGAAAGTGCCTCAGGCCACCAGCAGAAAATGTCCCAATATTATACCTCTTCTCCCAGAATCGCCCTGTGCGTGCCTAACGATCAAAAGAGGAGAAAGCGTAATGTGGAACAAATTATTTTTAAAACCGTATCCTCCGTGCTACAGAGAATATAAATCTCGGAAGTGTGACTTCCCAAACATCTGCCGGGTAACCGGGGAAGGCTGGTCAGCGTGCTTCCGAATCCGGGAGCTGCCAAAAGTGCCCTGTGTGAGGGGGGACCAGCTGGCTCCCGAACCGAAATGGATCAGATGGAGCACAGAGTACAGCAGGTTCAGGAAAGGCAGTGACACAGGGGAGGACAGGTGCCAAGTTCGCTCAGAAGCCACCTACATATGTTTGCTTTGTAACTGCAATGTGGTTTCTTCCGTTTCAGAGGGTGAATTAAAATGCAAGAGATGGTTAGAGATGATACTTCATCTCAGTGGAAAATAAAATTAGGTACAGATGGTGAGGGTCTGCTTCTCCTTTTACCTGGAGTTATAAAGGCGCTGGTTTGTCACTGAATTGCCTTACTGGGCTGCAGTCACACAAATCACAGTGGGAGATTTTACTGGCTCAGGCAACTGCTCCTCATACCCTTTAATCCCTCAAATAATTTCTAGAGTAAAAAAAATGCCATTCTTATAATTGTGCTGATTCAGGTTTGGGACACAAAACAAAATGGAAACTATGCATGCAACGGGTCATTCAAGATTTAAAAAAATAAAGTATAGGCCCTGGCCAGGCAGCTCAGTTAGGCAGTGTCCTCCCCATACACCAAGATAGCCGGTTCGATCCCTGCTCAGGGCTTGTACAAGACTCAACCAGTGAATGCATAAATAAGGGGAATAACAAATTGATGTTTCTCGCTCTCCTTCTCTTCTCTCTCTCTCTTCCCCTGCCTCCATAAATCGATCAATCAGTTAATTAAAAAATAAAGTTCAGAAAGAAAGTAAAAAACTCAACACTACTTATTGAACAACAACAGTTTAGGAGACGTTTTCACGGCACGACGAGGTGACTGGGAGAGCGTGCCGAGTGTTGAAGAATAAGCACTGTACTGTGTCGTAGGTGCTCGTCTACAGAAGAACCACGGGTAAGACTGGAAAGTGTTAGTCTCTCTGACTGCGTACTTCTTCCATTTATCCTTAATATGAACTAAAGTATTGAATTATAAAACATAGAGAACAGGACAATACATAATTTCAGACACACATGTCATCACCAAGTATTAAATGTCAGTGATTTTTGCCATAATGGGTGTATGTTGCATGTGCATGTCTATATATAAAAATACTGAGTATGTATCCTAATAATTTACTCTCCTATCCATTTGAAATAAGTAATATTATTAATATATTTTACATGAAACATATTGTAATATATCACAAAACAAGGTTTTTACATAAGGTTAACTAGTCCATCTTTTGCCCATTGATTTTCATTGCCATCTTCGAATATTCTAAGGGCATATATATGGTTCTTTTCATTTGTTCCTTATAAATTTTTAAAATTTCTTTATCCTTATGCCATTACTATGCTGTTTGAATTACTGGTTTTATAATGCATGTAATTATCTAACATGGCAAATTTTGGCTTGTAAATTTTATACATAAAAGACATATGCAATGTATATGCATAAATATATATAACTTTAATAGGTCAAATCTGACTTCCTAAGTTTTCTTAAGTTATTATTTCTTAAAGTATTTCTTAAAAATGATGCATATACTTTTAGGAAATCAATTATTGTGTCTAAATTTTAAATTTATTTGCCAAAATTATTCACATTATTTATCTGTTATTAAAAAAAGTTAATGTTTATATGATTATATCCAGTACCATTCCAAGAGATATCATACATATTTTATTCACAATATTAGCCATTCTCAGAAAAATACTATGACATCATTTCTTCTGATGTCGTGGAACAGAGTAATCCTAATTACATCTCATTTTTCAATTATAATGATATTCCCTGTGACCTCCCTTACTTCTTCTTCATCAGTCTCGCATGATATTTATTTCTGTGTCTTTGCAAAGAAATGTCTTTGGTTTTAATTTTGTTCTTCCAGTAATAATTTATGAGTTGCTGTTCTGGAATTTAATATTCTCTTCTAACTCTTTGTGTTCTTTAGTTCTTTTTCCTTAATCATTTCTGAAGTTTGTAAAAAGAATTTGAAACCAATTATCTTAAGCTTTTGCCAGATGGGTTAAATCCCTTACACTAGTGTTTACAGACTGGAATACAGGGAGTTTTTTTAATAGTGTTCATTGCATTCACCATTTTTTCCTTTCTATACTTTCTGCCTTTGGGTAGATCAAGTTTCATGTATTTTTCCCCCTTTGATCCTTCTCTTTGGGAGTTACACATTCTATTTACCATAATAACTTTAACAACAAATCTTGATCTAACAGTAGTTTTTCCTTTATACAGTGATTTAAATCTAATCTCTGGTTTGCTGATTCTTCCAGTATTTTAGCTCCCTTTTATTTATAACTACTCAAATTACTATTATTTTCACACTGAATTTTGTGGTCAGTGTTTATATAAATTTATCACTAAATTCTCCAATTCATTTGCTCAGCATCGTGTCTTTGACTCCTCCATTTTTTAAGAGATTTGGTTTCCTCTGACTTTACATTCTTTGTAACGCACTAGAATTTGTGAGTGGATGATGCTGATGTTCGTTGTAATTAGAATGTGACCTCACTCCTAATCTTATACACGGGTTTATCTGAGCGTAGAAATGCAGTGCGTCCTGTTCATGTGCTGTGACTGGGGACACTAGAGTTTGAGTTGGATCGTGTTTCAAACACACCTTCTCGATTCTTCAGGGTGTTAAATGGTTTACTTTGACTTTTATTACTATTTGCATTACTTTATTGTTTTATGCATACTGATTGTATATTTCTCAGACTGATTATTTCAGATCCTTCTGTACTAATTATGGTGATCTTACCTCTTGATGACTTGTTTATTTAATGTGACTATTAAGCTTTAATTTTTCACTCATTTTAACAATGATTGTTTTTCTAAACAAATGATGTAAGTTCTGAACCCTAGAATTTCCATGGACACAGATCTAATTGTTGTATTATTTCTTTAGCTTGAAATTTCTTTACCATGCCAGCAGAGTAAATTGCAACCTTACAACCACTGATGGTACAGGGTTGAGATACTTATGCTTATTTAAACATTTTTATATTTCTGTTTTAAACACTTTGTTAAAAGAAAAGTTTTCTTGCCATTTCCCTTGGCAAAGACCACTTTGGAATAGACAATTTTCTGACCAAACATTTTTATTGTTATTTGTCATAGAAAACTCTGATAACGTGGTTCAGCTGCTTTCTTGAAAATTTTTCTATGTTCTTACCTCTAATAACAAGTGACTATTGAAACTGATAGATAGCTCCTGGAGCAGCATAAATCCTACTTTGAAAAAGTCCATAAAATCCAATAACTCTTTAGAATTTAAATCTTTATCATTAGTTATATACTTGACCTCATTAACTAAGTTGCATGAGAAGTGTAATTGAAAAAAATATAAAAGTAAATGACTAAGTGAGGAAGCCAAATTAAGAATGATTAATATAAACAAAAAATAAGAGACTTTAAAATGAATTTTAAAAATAGTAAAAAATTTTTTTCTGAAATTTAAGTAATGTATCATGACTGGTTTGCTATAAAATAGTCAGTTAAATATTAGAAATATGACTGACAGCTAACATTTGGAAAAGCATTATACTGATAGGTGTCCCTGAATATTCCCTGAATGGTATTAAAAGCCAATGCACATACTATTGTCATTAAATTTCTGGAAGAAATAGAACAAATGTCTTTAGCAAAAGTCACCCTGACCATCTATATATACTTTGACCTCCGTAAGATTTCATTTCCCAGAATCTTGTGACTGCAGACACATGCTAAAAATTTATGACCCTACCATGTTTTTCTCATATCTGTCTAGTAAAACTGGGTATGTTATCGGCTGAAGTTTACAAAATGCATTAGACTTGAGTAAAATGTGATTGTGTTCTGAAGAGAAAGATTAAATAAGGTTCTTCCAGAAGACATCATGTAAATCAGGCCAAGAAATAGAAAGTAGCAATCATACACCCCCATTCCCTCGCCCCTTTAAGGACATAAATTACCGGTGACAGAGTGCTCCCATCTGCACTCGAATGCGGTTGTGCAAAGCCAGCAGCTTTTCCTCTCCAGCGTCGTCTTGAGCAGAGCACAGAATGAAGTAGCCACTGATATTGCCAAGTCCATTTAGGAGTAATGTGGAGTAAACGAAAGCACTGTTAAGAGGCCATTACTTGGAAGCATTTGGTGTAAAACAGAAAATGCCCCCTTAAATTAAACTATGAACCACTGAAGACATGGCAACAACACAGAAAAAAAAATCCAAAGACTCATGGGAAAGTTGTTGGGCTTTGAGAGTCCATTCATTCCCCTGCTTCCCGGAGTTCAGATTGTGTCACAGTAACATGGCAAAAAAGCTGGATCGTCTCATAAGAAAATCATTTTCTTTTACTAATAAACAGTGTTTAATTGACTAATGATTTGTGAATTTCCCCGTGAGAGAGATAGAGAGAGAGACAGACAGACAGAGAGAGAGAGAGATTAACCTAAAGACAGAAAAGAAAATATCTGGTGATTTGAAATTGTTCAGATATTGACCACTGACTTGTTATTTATGGACAAGGGATAAGTGAAAGCCTCTGCAAATCATACTGTGCCAATACTCTGATGAAGGACCATTTATCTTAATTCCAAGGAGATTTCTTCAGAGGTGGTTTAGCCCCAGATACTCAGTGTTTGTAGGGAAATGAAGCCCAACTAGTTCGAGTTGCTCGGAATCACTACTGGCTGGTGACAGGGGGCGCCCAGACCCCACGTCTGCTAATCCATCCCGCATCCATGCCTTCTAAAGATGACTTTAAATAATGATAAAAATGACAATCAATGGTGCAGAAATTTGGCAGAAAGAAAAGTATTTAAACTTTCAAAGGACAAATGACTTCGAAAATAAAATCTTTTTCCAAAGCTGAGCATAGAATACTTCAAAACGTGATTTTCTTAGGAAAAGCATGGTAGTTTACTGTGACAGTGACCTTGACTTTGTAAAATGAAATCCATTCTTAATACCCCAGAATTTGCATAGGCAGTGGATCCCTTCACCCATCCGGGACCACGGTAGTGAGCTTTTGCACTCAGAACTAAAATTCTGCATTCTCATTTACTTGAGGCTAAAAATTAATGACTTTGTTTCCAGTACAATGTAGGCTAGTGAGGTCAAGAATTGAAATTTTTACTTAAGATACTGATTTCTCCCCACCCCCAAGTTTCAAAAAGCAATGATGTGCCTTCATCTGTTTTCTTTCTGTGGCATGCAAGGGACTTTCCCCTAACTATCCTCTCCTAGCTTTATATTCCTCACCAACAAACCTTTCCTTATACTTCAATTTCTGTCATTTCCTAACATAATAGTAGGCACTTCATTTGCCTCTGTCCCTAGAACTGTGATATATTCAGTAATCTCTCCAGCAGTTATAAATGATGTAGAAAAAACATTGGTGGAATATTTGAAATGTAAATTATAAATATGTAGTCATTAAAGAAACTCAATCCCAAACAAATGCGTAAATAATGAAAGCAAAACATACACGGTGACTTTTACAATATGAATTTTACAACATTAAAAACTGAAAAAAAATCGGTGCTCCCATACATTTATTTTCTTTCTCAAACTATTTTTGTACATCTGCTAAAAATACTTGTATGAATGTGTCTCTGGCCTTGAAAGACGTGAAGGTCGTCACGTGGAGTCTGTTGAGATAGCAGTTCCTACAGCCACACTCCGAATATAGTAGGCTTTGAAGGAGACATTTCTCGGCAGGATAAGAGCCTCCAAATCCTTAAATCTTGAGGCTTCTCCTGCCTCAGCCAGTATCCTGAAAGACATATAAATAGGGGGCATGCTATTTAAAAGTCAGTCTTCATTACAGGCTGGGCCTTCCCTCTGGACCTTATCCTGTCCATCCAGGAGATTCTGGCTGGATTCTTTTTCAGTTACCTGGAGCCTTTCACTTAGGATGCCTGCTTGAGGCTGGTTTTGACTTTTGGCCTCCACAGAAGAATCTTCTCAACGAGAATCCCCAACAGGATGAGGTACAAAATAATGATTTGAATGCAGAAGTGTTCGTGTGTGCTCCTGCTACCTAAACAGAAGAACACACAAGCACCTTGGCGGAAGTGTTTCTGAGCTCTGACCTGGGAACAGCCAACGTGTTGGAAGGCGGGAAGCGAGTGCTTCCTCCCTCTTAGAACCCATGCCCAAAGCTCAGCCACGTTAGTGATGGGCGCACACCGCCTTCTAAGACAGCTGGCTGCCTGTGGCATGCTGAAATACAGGCATTCGTAATACTGGAAAAGAATCGCTAATAAAACATTAACAAATGTTAGATTTTTATATTCTAAACCTGTCCTTCCTGGATGAGAGAGTCTTCCTGGATTTAGAGAGTCTATCACTCTCTAAAGAGAACCAAATTTTTCTTTAACTGAATAAAGTTTCAGAATTTAAAAGCAGAGTCGGTAAGAAATTATCTTCTGAATATAAACTTTATAGGAAATGGCTATGGGTCAATCATTTATTCCCTGAATTTTTGCTAGGACTGTTTGCTAATGTAATACATAGGGGCACCTTATAGGAAAAATACTGAGTGTACTGTATTTCAGAAAACCTAAAGGAGCATCAGATTTCTCAACATCAAGGGTAAGAAAAATGTTCAGAATCAAGACTTACAACATTTAATATTGTAAATCTTTTTTTTTGTTTTGCTACATTCTTGCGCATGGATTAAAGTATATTGATTAAGCTTTATCAATAGTTCTACAGTGCTTTGCTCTCCCATTTCCAAAATTAATTTATGTTTCCTGTATTCCCATTCAATTCTCCATCATTATAGATTTATTTTAGCATTTCATCTATCTAATATGTCTCTGGCATTCTGTGCCATGTTAGTCTTTCTGCCTGTGGCTCAAACTGTGTGTAAAATTTTTTGTTTTAGTATATAAGCTCTCAGAAACATATAAAATACTTGTAATGAGCTTGGTTAAGTCCAAATCAAGTAAGTTTAACATCACACAGCTTAGCAATTCTAAGCTCACGTTCAGAAAGCCTGTGATGATAGAGCCCAGAATACCCTGAGCTGGCATTTGTCAGTATCGATTTTAAATTAGCAGGTTTCATTTCCATCGATGTGCTGAATACTGAATCCTTGAATGTTTCTTGACTGACATTGCATGAAAATCGGATTTCATGATCTGGAAATACAGCTATGTATTAAGCATTTGTGTGTGTGTGTGCGTGTGTGTGTGTGTTCATGAGAGAGAGAGAGGGAGGGAGGGAGAGAGAGAGAGAGAGAGAGAGAGAGAGAGAGATTAACTTTCCTAAATAACTCTATAAGGCACAAATTTTACCCAGATGTCTTTGCTTCATGGAAGGATATGTGGACATTCTGGGCACAAGCCAACCTGAAAGAGAGAGAAGTAAGAAGGACTGAGTACCCCTCCCTTATGAGGAGTTTACCTACCAGCTTCCCATTATTTGAAAGTTCTTACTATAGGAATAAAAATAGGAAGGCAAGAAGAGAACAAAAACAGCTCCTCTCACACAGGCTGTGCGCTGTTGACGCCGCTCCTACAAACTTTATTTCAGTACCTAAGCCTGCCTGACCACCAAGCCGCCCTGCTTCTCGTTCTGCTGTAGCTGTCTTACTAGCGACGTCAAGGGGCTGTTAGCACACTCGAGTGCACACTCTCCGACTTTGTCCTGCCCAGAGGGAACAGCACAGCGAGCCTGCAAAAACCAAATATGTTGCAATCTAAAATTCCCCAGATATTGTACATAGTTTACCTTAAACACAGAGTAGATTGACTTTAAAGATGAGAAGAAGAGGTATCCTATAAGGCCATTCAGCTTCTTTTCCCTTGAACTTGAGACCACTACCAACAAGTGCAGGGGGTTTGCAGTGTGTATATGATGCCTCCAGCTTCGGAAATACGAAATCAGTTGCCACGGTGAAGCTTTATGGATGGAAAATATTGATATTTAATTTCAAATCATATGGAAAAGGTTTTCAGTGGAAGGAGACAAAATACTAGAAAGTAAACTTCATCATGATCAAAAATCTGTATGTACAATCAGCAAATATTAGGAAACAGGAAAGAACTGAAGACTGCATTTGATAATTTTCCCAAATGTGGTCAGTTAATCCATATACAGGAAGTTGCTCTTCGTTTCACACAAGTGGCTTCTTGGTTGGTTCTTTTTTTAGCTCGTTCTTTATTCATTTCAGTAATGTCCATTATGAGGAAAGGAAATTAAAAGACCTATATTGTTGCAAAGATTTGACATTCAATAAATCATATTTTTGAAAATATTCCATGTTTTATTCATTAAGACAAGCATTAACATGACAACATTGGAAGCCCCCTCAGTAGGGTATTTGGCCTTAAAAACTTGTACAGAATAACTACATTGGTATTTGTTCAAACACTTTTGCATACAATTACCAGCTATCGTAATTGAGTGCCTAGCTTTTCTTTCAATAAGCACGAAAGTAATTCAAATGCATAAGAGTAAAGTTCAGCCATTTTTAAAAAGTGAGAAAGATTTACAAATAATCTTTACTGACTGGTTGATTTTTAGGAAGGAAATTACATAATTTTGGACCCAAATTTATGTGACAAAAATAAAGGATTAAATTTATAAATGTTTAAGAGAACATTAAAATTAAGCTAGATAAGAAAATATCATATTCCTAGTACAATAATTTTCCTTGGCAAGATCCATGATACAGGCAACATTTCAGGAACAGGGGGTAGAAAATAATAATTTCAATACCTTTGAGAATGGAAGCTTCGGTTTTATCCAGGGGAAGAAATTTCCTTTGAACCTAGGAAAACTGAAATCAAAAATAGTTAAGTGACGAACCAATCCAAAGTAGAACTAACTATTCAGTAGCAGAATCAGGATTCAACTCGGTTCCAACGTCAGCGTGCATCAGTAACATGCCCATCACAAACTGTTATCTTGGTTCAGCCTGAGTGTGTCCAATTCCCTTTAAGCTGATGGCTAATAATGACCCTTCAGAATAGATTGTGTCCTTAAAACTGAGCACATTTCTTAATTATGGGAAAACCATGTACCTTCCCTGTGACACCACCAAACATCTCAGTTTTCTACCTTGAGGATCACTTACTGAATCATTCAATTTTTAATTACAAATATTGATGCACCAAAATTTCTATGTGGGGGAAGGGAGCTTAGGAGCCACAAACCATTTGTAAGTAAGGCTTGAGGTTCACTTTGTGTGACAGTTTACACAATGGCAAGAAAGATGGCAATTTTCCATATTACCCAATGTATACAGGAGAGGTATTGATGGAGATTTTAGGGGAAATAAATAATTCCAACCAGTTTTTTGATGCTGAGTCTCTAAGTGAGCTCAATCCAATCAGTTGTGAACTGTGGAAATTCTACCAGAATTTGCTGCTGCCCAACCCCACCTGTGTGTCCTTCCCTCACCCCTGTTCTCTCTCTTGTGCACCTAAATCTGCTCTTGATTTTCAGACACACACACACACACAAAACCTCTGTTACAGAGCTTTATGTTCTTTCTTCTCTACGGTCAAAAGGCTCTCTCTCTCAACCAAATGGTCTGCGCGAGCAGTGTGCAGTTTTTACACTAGTTGCATTTCGAGGATGCGCGAATCTTTCAGAGCCTGGCGCAGGATCAGCAGCAAGGCCACCTCGTTGTCAGCTCGTTCACGATGATTGATCTCACAGAGGGCTTCCTTTCATCAGCCTGAGAGGAGGATCATTTGGCTGATTTATTATTATGGCTCATCACCTTGGAAGTTTCCTCAAAAGACCTTTCTGCATGACATGTAAGCTCTACCAGTGAATATATTTTGCACGACATCTGCACTTTGATACCTACCTGAAATAGAAACTGCTGGGGGATTTTCATTAATGGTCTACAGTGCACAGATAGCAGACTGAGCATTTATTGCTTAGTCATGGTTTTCTATCCTCAGCATTTCTGGCAACCCAGGTGATAGGGCAAGAACAGTGTGCTTCTCTAATGCAATCCAGTTGAAATCTGGTGTGTGTTGTTTTTAAGGCTTTTTGCGGGGATAGAAAGTGTGTTAAAATAATGTAAAGAATATGAAACTCTACAGAAATCCAGCAAATTGAGTAAATGACATGATCTTAAGAAAAAATATTTTTCTTCCTCACATATCAGCTATTCTACCCATTCCCTCCCGGATAGTCTTAATATTGTATATATTGCATTACTTTCATGTAAAGCCATAATAAATACATCTAACCTATCTGTTTTCACTTTTTATTGTCAAAATATGAAAATTATTTTTAAATAATAAGTTCTTGTAACAGTTAGTTGTAAATATTAAGATTTTATAAAGGGCTGGTAAATAAAACTTCAACATAACTAGGACTTATTTTAGCAGAAAAAATTCATAGAAGTCTAATCTCGTTACAAGATTAGAAGAATTAAAGATGAAAATTAGTTCACAAAATTAGTTACAGGACCACAAGTACAATGCATATCTCTTCCCTTATAATGTTAAAATAATTTCATAAATTATAAAAGGAACATTTTATAAAATGCATGTAATATACACATACAGCATATTATAATATATAGCCCATCATTATGTATTCTACACTGTAATAATACATGCATATTATACATTCATATTACATATATTATATAACATATCATATACACTTGTATGATATAAATTATATAAATATACAAAACATAATACAAGGGGGGACTCCAAAAATCCAGAATTATCTTCTAGAGGGCAGGTACCTTGTAGTACAGGCTTCCTCCACTAGGTGAGTGTTCCAGGAACCCATCTGTATCAGTGGATCAGCTGGTGTTGTTGTGAGAGGCTGTATTCATCTTCAGTGAATTTTTTTTGAAGATTTTTTTAACACATTTGCCCATTTTATTATTGATGATTTACCAGCACACCTGCTCATACCGTGGTGAGTGTTCAGCAGTTTTTAACCAAAAATGGCATAACCCCCATGCCCAGCCTTCCTATTTACCTGATCTTGCTGTGAGTGACGTGTTTTATTACCTGAGATGAAAAAAGTCCTCGAGGGGAAACATTTTGCTGATGTGGAAGAGGTAAAACCGAAAACTGCAGAAGCACTAAAAAGCATCAAAATCGGCAAGTTCAAAACCTTTAAGCATGGAAAAAATGTCTTCATAGGTGTATTATATCAAATGTACTTTGAAGGTGAAGAAGTTTAAACATGTAAGAATAAATAAACAAATTTTTATAAATAAATTCTGTATTTTGGGGTCCCTCACATATATAATATACTAGATATATTACCAGCAATGGTATATTATAGTATCTATAATGTATAGTATATAGTATATAATAGATGTGTATGCATTATTCTGTATGTCCACAAGTCACATTTTATATGTAGATTTATTCTCACTTAACATATCTACATTGCACTAATACTTGACCCAGGCTGCACGTGTTAGGGGAGGGAGCCCCGGCACAGCGGATCGGCGCAATGCGAACGTGGGTCCTTATCAGAGCCTGCTCAGCTCACTCTTCAGTGTTCATTTCTATTAAATACATAATTCCTTATCAAATTTATGAGCCCATTTGATCATAATTATTTTTAAAAAAACAAATGACACATTATAGACAGGCTGGTACATTATGATACATTTCTAAAAACAAGAATCATGCCCATGGCCATGAAAAAAATATCAGTAAATAGAAACAGAGCCAGAAAAAGACAGAAAGATGTAGTTAGCAGGCTGGGATACTTAAACTCCCACCATTAATATGCTCAATTTTCGCAACATGTTAAAAGAAATCATAAACACAACCAAAAAATGTAGAAATGGAGTTGGCAACAGATATGCTCAATAATGAAGAGAATATATATGTATATATATGTGCAATATGTATGGTGTATATATATTACACACACACACACACATATAATTTCACCAAATTTAAAAATGTCATTCTTTGGAAGATAATGCTAGCAAAATGACTGAGTATTAATTAATATTATTTAATCAGGTTCCAATTTGAAAATACTCTAGACTATATTAATGCCTGGCTTTTTAAAAATTATTTTTCTTCAACACACAAATATTTGTGATACATTTGTCTTTATCTTTATAAAATTCAGGAACAGTTAATCTTTTGCTTCCTGCATAGCCTCTTTGCTGTGTATTTTTTCTGTGGGCGGTCTGCAGAGTTGATGCATTTATGTATGTTCGTTATATAGGTTTGCTCTTATCTATAGCCTGGTAAACATGGGCAGGGAATTTGAAAGTACAAAGTACTTTTGACCTAATTTCAGATGATACTGTTCTTGGAGTTTGAGCAACCCGGTTTAGCTAGCCTCTCATTTCTTTAGTTCCTCCCTGGCTCTGGAGGGAGGAAAACTGTGAGTCCTGGTTTCCAGTACCGTCTCACGGGTGGGCTCTCCTTTTGGAGAAAGTCTATGGGAAGTGTGTGGACATGTTGAAAAGAGCTTTGGATGGATTCGCTGGCCAGACATCATTCTATGTTCGTTATTGCATCTTTGCTTACTGTTAAATGAAAGACATTCTAGAAAAGAGAAAGTTTAATTTGAGTAAAATTTACCTTTATTAGGAATGATCCAAAAATAGACAAAAAAGTGAAAATTGTTGTCGTGACCCTTTTAGAATCCTATAATTGAGATAAACTCTCTACAAAACTTTGCATTTTTTAATATCTACATAATTTTCCAAATTGCAAATGTACTTTGGGTTGTACTGGGAATCCCTCAGATTCCCTCGTGGTGGTTGTGAACCATGAAGGAGTCGGGGGCGGAGTCGCGCAGGTCCAGGCCCCGCCCAGGAGAGAAGGGCCGCTGCTGAAAAGCCCTGCTGATGCTTGCCACGCTGCGTTTCTGCAGAGTAACTAGTGTTTTTACAGCACAAGTTCAAATCTTTGATTATTGTTAGACTTGGATTCTGACTGCTGCTGTCTACTCCCAGTTGGGTGGTTTGAAATTGTTTTTCCCGTGTGCGCGCGTGTGTATACATGTGTGTAAATACCTGTATATTCAGATACATGTGTACCTCCCTGTATACATGTGATATAGATCTGAGTGTACACGCATAAGTACATGTCTGTTGTCTGTCTATCGACCTGTCATCTATCTATGTGGGTAATCTCAGTACAACTACGATGCACACGGATAGCTATTACACTTCGTTCATGATATGATTTTGGTAGCTTTCAAACCTTACACACGCAGAGCAGGCTGTAAACCACACTCGGGTTGCAGATCTTTAGCCTGGGGTGTGATGCTTCACTTAGAACCCCGCTACTCCGGTGGGCTGAGCTGGGGCTCTGAGCCAGTTACCCTGCTCCGGTGAAACTGTGAGGACCTGTGGGCGTGGGACTCAGGCAAACACTGTACTCAAAACGTCCAGAAACCAAGTAAGAGCCACGATAGCCCTTTGCCAGACTCTGCTGCTATGAATCAAGTGTTCTCTCATTCGCTGTTTCATTTAATCTGCACAATAATTCTTTCAGGAGGCAGCATAAATATCTGGTAACCTTATTTTATTTGACCAGATAGTTCATAGGCACCTTTCAGCCAGCACTGTTGAGTGTTCTACGGTTAATATTACTAGGATAATAAGTGATATTTCAGTCATGCTAAGTAAGCAAGAAGAGAGACACATTTCATGCCTCTTTTGCCAAAGACACACCTTTATTTTGATGAGCAACTAGAATCTAAGATGGTTTTCCAAGGCCTTGGCTGCGGACAGACCCCAGAATATTGGCCTGCGCTGCCTTTCAGTGCTTGTTATCTTAGCACCACCTGCTCCTCTCAAGTTTAAGCATTAATCAAAACCTCGTACTCTCCCGACACTACTCTCCTAGAAGTATGCACATGTATGACTGAAACAAAGATTTTTTAAACTAATTTTTCTTCCATTTTAGCCTGACCTTCAATTATCACTGATAGCAGCAGAATAGCACACCATTTACCTTATATATGCAATGTCAAGGCATTTTAAGAAGACTACTTATTTAGAAAATTTCAGCTGTGAATTTTTTGCAAAAGGGGAGGTAGTTTAGTGTACTCAACTCATTTATCTTGTGATTTCTTGGAAAGAAGTGACCGCCAAATTGACAAATTAGTGAGTGGTTTGGTCTAAACTATACCTGGAAAAAACGTGGCGACGTATAGATCTCTATTTAGAATCAGAAAATTATTAGCTGTTCAAATAAATAAAATTTTAATAATTTAACTGTGAATACTTAGGAAGAATTAAATTTCCACATTTAATAATATAAAATATTACACTTGCAATGTTCATTTTTGAAACATCTATTACTCATTAATAATTCACTGAATTCTTAATATATAGCTCAGAAAACTTAAATACTAATAAATAGGATATTAGATAGAAAATATGCACATAATTTCCCAAGCATAGAATTAAAGATTTCAGTCCTTCTAATTAGCATCTGCCTTATTATAAATAAGAGAAAAATATGCCGGTATGCTTCTCATTGCCCTGGTTTTTCTTAGTCTATGAATCTTTATCACATTTAAAATTCTGTGAAACATTTGTCTCTGAAAAGACTTGTGTACACTCACATCTTCCCCTTAGTGAAAGGAAGGATAGGTGAAAATGCCAGTTAAGTGTGTTTTATTACTGCAATTAGAATTAATTTTCAGCAATGGAACATATTGTACACATACTAATTTTATATTGATTTTAACAACTAGCCATGTTTCTTCTATTATAAGGATTATATTAACTGTATTTGGATGAATATTCCTAATAAAGGCTAAGTAGGATTTTCTAAAATAAATATTGGAAGATTACAAAACAAAGGTCATATTTTAAATTGAATTTATGTAATGGCACTTAATATTTTCTGTCTACGACATCTTATTTATGTGCATTAATTTAAATTTCTACCATAAATCCTAAAATTTAAAATTAGCTTTAAGCCTAAGAGGCAAAGATAAAAAGAAATATTTTACCTACTACAAATTATGGTTTGCCATTGAAGTGCTCACACTTACATGCCTTAAAATCAAACTTTCAACTAGTGTTAAAAAACATGAAATACTGCCACTTGTGAGTACATGGATGCACCTTGAGAATATCATGCTAAATGATATAAGTCAAGTAGAAAAAGTCAAGAACCATGTGACTTATGTGGGATATAAAACTGAAAGCAACAACTGAGCAAATAACAAAAATGAAAACTCAGAGATACTGACAACAGTATGGCGGTTACCAGGGGGAAGGGGGTGAGGGGAAAGGGGGCCAAATAAATGGTGACAGGTAGACTATTTGACTTTGCGTGGTGGGCACAAAATGCCATATACAGAGAATGTATCATAGAATTGTACACTAGAAACCTATATAGTTTTGTTAATCAATATCAATAAATTTAATTTAAAAAGAAAAAAATCCTAAATATTATTTTCAGCTTGCGAAATACATATTGCTGTCCCCAGTCCCCCAACCCAACACCATCTCTCTAAATCAGACTGTCCAGTTCTGCCTACACTGTCCTGCCACGTACTAAACCCAAACATTGTGACACTGTCCGATCACATAAATCCTGGGTAACTGTTATGCCTGTGTCTCTTTTCTTCCTCAATGATACTTTATGTTCAGGGTAAGCAGGAACCATACCTTGTATGCTGGTTTTGTGGTGAAACTTCAGGTAAATTTCACTTTCTAAAACTAGTATCTAAGTGAACTTTTTAAAATCTCAGTATCTGAAATATTAATCAAAAGAGGGATGGGAAGGCTATCTGAGCATAATCATTCCATCAATGACCTGCCTAGTTAATTTCATGTTTGTTAGCCCCTGGCCTGATTTACTTTACTTACCCTAATTCAGTCTCAGTTTTGACCCCAGAGGGTCTGTGCTGAAGGATTTTGCTGACTGTAAACACTGCTTCCCAGCACCCACCCCACCCCCCAACAAAAGGCTAAGTTTATTAGTCCTTGTTTTTTGGTTTATGAGAGTTACCTTCTCTAAAACGAACCTCAGCTTTGTATCAAATCTATGCAAGTGGCTAAGTTATGGTAAGAAATAACTATTATTTCATTGTCTAATTCTGCTAGTGTTTCTGCTTTTTCAAACCCTTAGTTATATTCAGTGGACCATCACATTCCTCAAAAAGAATAAAATAGCAGCTTAATGAATATAATGTATTTTTTTGCTTCAGAGTCAGCAGAATGCTAATATAATAAACTGATCATCTAATTCTATAAACCAGAAATTTTCAACCTTTTTCATTTCATGGCACACATAAACTAATTACTAAAATTCTGTGGCACACCAAAACATTTATTTTTTGCTGATCTGACAAAAAATGGATATGATTTTGATTCATTGACACTGGATGGCTATTGTTGTGTTGGCTGTTGTTATATTTTTATTTGACAATCAAAAGGAAAAGAGGTCGGTGCCCCTGACTAAATAGTCAGGTATTTCAGGTTTTAAAATTCTTGTGGCACACCAACGTGCCACAGTGCACTGGCTGAAAATCGCCGCTCATAGGGTGATGGAAGTCTCCAGTAGGTAAACTCGTGTTGTTAGCACAATTAAATATTTGGTGTCTTAGACTGGATGATATTACGCTTGTCTGACTGAAGGTTCCATATTGCATTTACACAAACAGCAGCATAACTCGAGCTAAGTTAACTAAATGTCATATTTTCTGTAGTTTTTTATTACTTATGCAAGAATAAGTTATAGATGAATATATCTGGATTATTTAGATAGGCCACCATGTAAATAAAGTAACTTACCAAATACATTGCAGTCAGAGAAAACCAACTTCAACTAAAGAAAACAATTTCATTTTTAATTAAGGCATTTTCAGCTTAAAATGCACCATGATATTTAAGCCTATTCTTCCTTATTTGTTCTCCTTAATGTCAGAAGTATGTTTTATTACTCTTCGGTTCTCAACTTCGATCATCTGTAACAGTCAATTGTGCTTATTTGCAGAAATGTGAGGGGGAGCAGAACAAGCCAGTCTAAACCATGCCAGTGGGCGCATGGACGATTTTGAGCCCAAGGTAACCCAGGCCTTTGGCTCAAAGGGAGAGTGGTGCCGTAACGATGCAGGAAGAGGGTTTTTACCTGTCCTCTAACTGCCAGAGAGAACCTAGAAAGGGAGTCATATTTATCCACTACTTTCTGTTAGATTTTGTCTAAAAGCTCTCTGATCTTTTAATAGAATTACAGTATATATGGAGTATTCTGGATGTAAGATTATAAACAACTTTGGAGAAATCACATAACAAATTTATGCATTATCAGTTTTTATCCATTTATACAATGAGTGAACCAAACACAGTGCCAACATTTAAATGCTTCATTTTGTTACGTGAAAAGTGTTGCATTTGAGGTAAGTGCCACTGAGTTCCAGTACGTGTTGACTACGCATTACCACTGATTTTTATTCAAGGTAACTGGAGATAAACCAAAGGAATATACTACATTGCATTAAACATCAATTCATTTCTCTTTTATAAATAATAAGCTCTGTTAAATGTTACTTTACCACCAAATCTAAACTCCGACCGACAGACACTAGTAAGAGTCCTGAAAGCTGGTTTTAGAAATCTTCATACAGTGGAACTTTAACCAGTGGATATTTGTCTTCGAAGTTATCCAAAGCTTTTTAGCTTAACAGTTCACCCAAAGCAGAGATGTTTGTTTTTAAAAAGGATATTAATTTCAGAGCAACTTATTTAAAATCCATTCAAGTATGAAATGCGTAGTTTGTGACTAAGGCCCCACAAATGATGGGCGAACACTCTCCTCAACAATTCAGGATTAGAACCTCCTCATGCAAATCCAATCCGAGGGCAGCTGAGCGTCCTCATACCCAGTTTCTTGAACCTAAAAAACTGCGAGCTAGGGACGAGCATCTGAGCGGCACTGATCCAACACAGAGGGATATGGCAGGCACAGGTCAACCTCAGCAGAAACCTCCTCCAAAATCGGGAGAAATAGGTACACGCAACAGCCACTGATTCAGAGCATTTTCAAAAATCAGCTAAGTACGCGGAGCTAGCTCCTTGCCTGGGGCTCGGACCTGCTCCCTGGGAATGACTATCCGTGTCTTTTTGTCCTCTGGACTCTTGATTCCATACTCTGCGTTATTCTCCCTGAGAAAATAAGACATAGGGTTTGTCTTTAGCTCAACAGTGTTCTTAAACTGCTTTCTTACTATAGAAATTAGAGTCTAATTATTTCATCTTCAAACTATTTAGCTCAAACTGATATAATCCTATAAAATACATGAGGGTTTTAATGTATCCAATTATAAGCATTTCATGGGACAAAGGACAAAACTACAAATCTCTTTCACGTACATTTTTCCCTCTATTTCGGGCATTTTATGGGGCTGCAGTGGGAGAATGCCTCTGAGGTTCTCTGAAGCCTGTGCCCGCAGCAGAGAGGGCCTGGGGGTCTCCCCGAGAGCTGCCCTTCTCCTCCGTCTGGAAGGGCCTGTGGAGCATCAGCTCACACCTTCCCGAGGTCTAAACAGGTTCGCACGGTCACAGCTTTGGCTCCGTCTTACACTGACTCAACAGCCTAACAGCGACTTGGATGTAATTTTATTTTTTTCTGAGAGATTTACTGTTTGCGGGGGGGGGGGGGGACCTTTTTCTGGTAGGGGAAACACTATATTGATACCTTCATATTTCATTAAAATTCTACTGGAAAGTTAAAGTGAAATCTTTTATTCATTCATCTTTTTCTTTCTGAGAAACATGTAGACGAAGGCAAGTGACAGCTCCCCCGGTCAGCATGGCAACCGCATTAAGCAGGTCAAGGGGTTCATCTGGAACATTTCCTACTTTCCGCAGTACTGTGGGAGACGGTGTTGCCGAAACTCCCTTACTCTAGATCGGCAGTCCTTTCCTGGTTGGCCTTTCTATCTACCTTCCAGTAGACCTTTTTTCTCAACCCATCACAAAATCTCACCAATTAGAGATTCTTCAGGTCCTAACTTCCACCCATTCCCATAAAAAATGCCGTGTGTTTCAGGTTTTTGTTATAGCGTCATCCCACTCCCCCCTCCCCCATTTATCTTTGCCATGAACTCAACTATCCCAACACTGAGTGGCTTAAAATGACGTTTTTGTTGAGCTCATGGCCTGGGAATCAGAAGTTTTATCAGGGCTGAGAGATGAGCTTTTTCTTACGGAGCATTAACGGAGGTCACTTGTAGTACTCAACTGGCAGATGGGCTGGTCTGGGTGGTCCTAGGTGGCTTCACTCACGTGTTGGATTTCTTATTCGGGATTATCGGAAGCCTGGTTGACAAGAGTGTCCACATGTTTAGTTGCTACCATGTTAGCTTCATGGTAGCTGGACTTCTAAAATAGCCTCTTAAAACAATGAATACAAATTGTTCCAGTGAACCAGATGTAAGTTCTATGGTCAATACATTACCTGGATTTGAAAGTCAAGCAGACACGAACCTGCCCAGAGTAAAGGGGAGGAAACGTAGATCTTAGGTGGTGTGGGTGGAGAATCAAAGTATTTGAAGCTTTTAAAATTGGGTCTTCAATGAACAAACTAATGGATACATAGACTGGTCTGTGTCCACTCGGAGATATGTTTGCACTGCAGTGGAAGTAAATAAACTATAGCTAAACATATTATCATGGTCAAGGGTGAATCTCACGACATAATGCAACATAATGTTGAGTGATAGACACAAACCAAAAAAGATTACGCACCATATGATTAGATTTATATAAATTCTTAAGGCTAAGAAAACTAAACAACCTACTATTAATTATATATAGATTGAAATAAAATTTAGGCTCACGATTACCTCTAGATGCTAGAGAAGGAATGCAATGGAAAGACACAAGCAGGTGCTTCTAAAGTACTAGCAACTAAATTCTTTCATCTAATTATTGGGAACACTAATGTTTGTTTTCTTTCAATTGCTTATATACTTTTAGAAAGTTCCAAATGTATGTTATGTTTACAATACAAAAAAAGCAAAAAATGAAAAAATATAATGATTAGAATAGATAATAATAGAAACAGATGATTTTTGAGGAATTAAACTTCAGAAGTGGGGAAAAAGTTAGGGATGTAAGAAGAGGTAGAGAATAAATGAAAATGTCATGTATTGGAGTTGGAGAATTATAGAGCACAGAAGCGATCCAGGACAGAGAAGAAAGGAAAGACAGAAGAAAAGAGAGACTGCCAAATGAAGCATCTTTGTACTCGTAAGTGGGGCTAAGAACCGGAGCACAAGCAGCAGGTCTGCAATTTGATGGGCAAGGCACAGCTGGTAATGTGTGGGAAGATAGGGGTGATGGATTCAGACACCGCTGAATGTCTGATCTCAACATGAAGACATGGCGAATAATTGCTTTCTGGAGTAGTCATATTAGATGGAAATATTTATTTAAGCTTAAGAAGGAGGTCACTGATTAACACAAAGAAAAATACAACTGCTAAGAAATACAGACAATAACATGCCACCTAGACATTGTTCATTATCCCTGTAGGAGTTTCTAGATGGAAATCTAAGTAATAGTCAAAACAACACTTGTTGCTCCCCGTAAATTAGGATATAGAAATTTGATCAGATAATTTTAATTGCTAATGACATTAAATGCAGATATCCACCTACTTATTTTTATCTTTAGTGATAATTCTGTCAAAGAAACTGGATCATTATGTTAGACTGGACATTTTTTAATAAACACTGCCAAATTCCCTAAATCTCATTGACATAAATTTTAGGAAAATAATGGGTTTCTAATTCTACTTCAAAAAAACCTGCAATTTGATTTAGAATACCTGCTCCCTGTACATTCTAGTAAAAATTTTAAAATATGGTTAGGACCTGAAACAGATAATATTGTTCTCAGTGCACCTATTCTGACAAACTCATAACTCATTCGAAAATACCCTGAGTCAAATCTACAAACACAGAGAGAGCTCACTAATGCAACCTTCTGCTGTCGTAATCCCTGCTGCCCCACTTCTCACCTCGTGCATTTTATGCTGCATATTTTTATCCAATGGCCATGAACTAGATTAAGCAGATTTATCAATCTAATGGATACCTGGTGGTAGTCAATAGCAATTTTTTTCATTTGGTAGCTTACATTTAAAACACAAATGGTGTATATTATTGGATAAACATATAAAAAGCACTTCATATTTTGTGTTATGGCTTTAAAAGCTTTTTGAAAATAAATATTAATACTGTCTAAGCATTTCCACACTGTTGTAAGTACAATTTATATTCAGGAACTGTAGGTAATCAATTCGTCGGAATGGGAGAGCAGCACGTCGAGCGGATAGCTAAGTAAATTACCCTCCAGTTGCAGCAAGCCTCTGCGGGCCTGGAAGGGCATGGCCATTCAGACTGAGTACTGTCTTCATCAGGTGTGTGAATGGTTTCCCTACAGGAGAGTCACATTAGGCCTCTGTGCTCTAGAGCTAGGAAAGTGAAGACCATTTAAGTCTGATGGTGCATAAAGAACATCTAAAGTCAAGGAGATATTCAGAAAAATTGATCAAATGTGTATGTCATTTTCCCTGTCTATTGTCCCAGCCGCTGGCCACTAGACAGTTATGTGTAAATCAACACACTTGCAAGCTAGGTGTCCAACTCTGGAGGTGTCCGCACAGTATTTCCATCAAATCTCATTTCACTCTTCCTTTGAATGAAATGATTGATTGATTGTTCACAGCTTGTATGGCTCCGTGGTGCCCTAGATCCATCGCCACTCTGCGCGCTCCACACTGAGTTTGCATCATTGACTTTCTGCCAGCCATTTGGCTGCCAGGACACAGAGTGACATTTAATGATCTTCTAACATGGCAATGCCACATTCATCACTTTTTATCACTTGTGACAGACCTAAATTCAAATGCAAACATGAAAGGGAGACTGACTTCAAACCAAACTCTGACATACTTTTCAACTGGCATCTGTTAAGAGGTTGACAAGATACATGGAAACAGAATAACTTGTTGCTTGTATGATAATTAAAAATACTAGGTCTAAGACTGTCCTGAGAAATCAAAGACATTTTAATTTCATGAGGCAATAGTTTTTATAAAAATCTTTGAGGTAGAAATTGTATTATCTCAACTGTCATGCCAATTAAGATAGACTCAGGAAACATAATTTATTTTTAATGTAATGTTCTACTTTATAAACCAAAGATTATACTATCCACGCATGCTATTTACAGAGTTCTTAAGGAGAGAGGAGTCTCAAAAGTTACAACAATTCTTCTAATCTTATGGTCTCCCAATATTACAATGTGAGATGCCCACTCACTTTGAGGACATTGAAATATCGGCACTGTATTTCAACTGTTTAACAAGTAGTTATTAGAAAGTATATGAAAAAAGATAAGTTATGTATACAAGGAATTCAGGTTTTTGGAGATCCTCAGCTAATCTCCCTAGCAAGTAAAACCACTTTTTTTCTAGAAACTAAGAAATCCTGTGTTAAAAAATACCTTTTGTTAGGAAATTCTTTGCTTTTATTTAACCACTTTATTTTCAACTTTCAATTAAATCAAAAAAGAAAAAAATAACCTTCAAAATATGTCTATACTAGCCCAGACTTCATGACATGAGGGGCAATGTCTTGTTCTTTACACTTCTATATCCCCAGAGGCTGATATTCAAAAAATAATCGTAGAACTAAATTGAATAGAGGCATCATAAAACATTATTAATTTCTTAGGGAAGGACAGCAGTTTTTCTTAAATGTCACAGTATCACTAAAACCCCTTGCTATTATACTTAATTCTCCTGAAATAAGGGCTTACTTGATTTAATCTCTCTTTAGACCTAAGGTAATTTCCACATTCTGCCCTATGCTTTGCTAACTGGAGTGCCTGTCTAATTTTGTGTTCTGGCTGACAAAGACGTTAAGAGTGGAGAACTATGCTTTGTATGCAAGAGGGGACCTATCACAGAATTTATCGTGTTGGAAGTGCTCAGTAAACACTCACTAAGTGAAGTCGAGTCTTAAAAGCATTAGCCTCAAGAACCACAGAATTTTCTTGGCGTTTGTTACTCTTCCTTAAGTGGATCCTGGTAACGCCCACCCGTTCCCTGGTTTTAGCAGACTACCTATCACTTGGCCTGGTGTTGTTGCCTGTTAATTCACAGCTGCCTTCTTTTCAGAGAATTGCTTTCAACCACAGAGAGCCACCTACCCTGGGGGCCAGCCAGGCTCCCACCCCCACCTAGGGTAAATTTTGCACACTGATTTGGGCTCCTTGCCCCAGGCCAGGATTAACTCTGGAGAGCAATTTCGCAAGTTTGTTTCCCCTGAGTGTATACTCCCTCAATAAATTAAATATTAATTATTAACTCATAAATATTATGAGTTAAGTAGACTTAACTCATACTAGCAAAGAAATCATGAGAAATGCTTGAGTGAAAAACTTACATTTGAAAAGAAACAATTAACTGGCTCTATTTCTGTATTAAAATTTAGGAAATCTTGAATCCATTGTTATGGGATATCTGTCAGCACATCTCACCTAGTCGATGATATTGTTGTCATTCTGCATGGGGATGTGATGGTGATAATTTCTGAATAAGCCAGTACATTACTGATGGATATTATGACACTGGGAAAGAGTGTCAAGAAGTGAGAGTACATCTCTCTCTATACATTCTTAGGGCACAGATACTAATGTTTTCTGAAGCGATGTCTCATATTGTAGTAAGAACATCTAACTTAGCATATAGATCCGATGACATAGATTTGCTCAAGGACACTCGCTGTGAAAAGTAATTGAAAATATTGCCAGTTCTCTCACTGTCAGAAGACATGTAATTTTAGACCAGCCTCCAATATTTTCAGAGTTGCTGATTCATGCTTTATTCCATTCATTTAATGTGAGAAGCTGACAGTTTTTTTCCATACTGATTCACTGTTTATTTGAATCAGTCACTTCATTCAATTAGTATTAGTTTATATATCACATACTAAAATATCATTGAGTAGAAAATAATAGACTCAACATGAAGATATTTTTAGACATTAATTCAAAGAGTTAAATCAACCAAGTTAAAAGACTGTGTCTACCATTCACTCCAGGCAAAGGTGCAAATTATCTGAATCAATTTGGTGCTTATGGAGACATGCATGATGTATGGGACTGGTGCCCACTGTGCTTTTATAAAAAGCTTTATGCCCAAAATAAAATTTAGTAATTTTTATCTTTTCACTTTAACATGTAAGAAGAGTAGATATAAAATATCAAGCTTTTTCCTAGCCAGTTAAATTAATTCCTTTAGACTATCGAGGATGGGCCTTTGTTCCAGTTTCATCTGCCCTAACACCATTTGGCTCAGTCTTGTCTGTGATAATTACAGTTAATTTACGAATTTGCACCAGCATCACTTATTTAAATTTTTTAAAATGAAGTCACTTTGCTTTTTCTTGGTCTAGAAAAAGTATAGAAAGTATATTGAAGTTTAAAATAAACAATACTATTCATATGCTCAAAGGTTAATTTGGGAGGTAAATACTTAAATAACTGCAAGCTTGATCAATTATATGTGATGAGACATTCATATGAAGAGTAACGGGGGACTTGAATGAAAGAGCAAATGCCGCCTGGGGGACAACTAGAGAGCAGGTATAGTGACTCTGGTCTTGTTCGCACTTATCCCCAGAGCTAGGACAATGGCATGACATATTAATTCCATGTTTAACCTGCAGAATGTAGGTTTCCCATGTTCCTAGTCATTTTATCTATTTATTGCAATAGCTTGTTTCTGCCTCACTCCCCTTTATCACATTCTCCCTAAAACAACTGTATTATCTTTTCCAAACCGAAATGAAGTTATGTCATTCCTCTACTTAAATGTCAAGGACGCCTGATTAAACCTAGAACTTTCAACGACTTGTCAGGGTCTACAAGGCTTTCTACCACATGGAACCCACCAACCAGCCCCCTAAGTCCAGCCCCCACTGTGATCTGTAATACTCCCTTGTGCCCCAGCCATTCCGGATTTTTCCAAGGTGCCTTAACACATAGTATCAAATCTTTAGGATTTCCGTTTCCTTTTACCCTGAGCTGATTTTCCCCAATATTTAAATGGCTGACTCCATCTCAACATTTAAAATATTCGTCAGTTGTCTTCTGACCTCCTAATTTAATATGCCTCTCTTACTACCTCCTGTCTCTCTCCTTTATCCTGTGCTATTTTTATAATACATATAACTAATTGAAATGATGTTATTCATTTATTTATATTGTTTATTATAGATATTGCTTTATGCTTTATCTTTTACCACCTTCCAAGCACTTAGAACCATGGCTGGCATATAACAGAGGCTCAATAAATATTTTTGAATGGCATATCCTTCTCTGAAGTGTATTGATTAATAAGAAGGAGTAAACAGGTGAGTGCAGGAAATATGTGAAAAACACATGTACACATAACAATAAATGGCTTATTTGGGTGAGTAAATAATAGTAAGATTGAGAGGGTTACAGTCACTTAAACATGAATAATCTGCCAACTTGTTAAACTTTTACATACACAAATCTGGTGTCAATATCAGAGTGCTGGAGAAAGTCATCAGAAGAGTTTAAGCAGGTACCATAAACTTATGTATGTGCTTTAGTAGATGCTGCGGCAAGTTGAGTAAAGGCTCTCTGAGGATGTCCCCATTTTACCTCTCTGTGAATATGTTACTTTGTGTGGGGAAAAAAAAGAGCTTTAGATATGAGAGGGGACTCCAAAAAAAAACAGAATTTACTTACAAAATATTTGCATTTATTCTTACATGTTTAAACTTCAGTCACCTTTAAAGTACTCTCCATTTGATGCAATACAACTATCAAGATGTTTTTTTCCACTGCTCAAAACAGTTTTTGAACCCATAGATTTTGATACATTTTAGTGCTCCTGTTATTTTTTTTTTCACCTCTTCCAATCGGCAAAATATTTCCCTTTGAGGACTTTTTCATCCAGAGAAACAAACAAAAAAAACATTTGGGGCAAGACTGGGTGACTCGGGAGGGTGGGGCACAGGGCTCATGCCATTTTGGGTCAAAAACTGAGGATCACTCAGCAAGGAGTGGGCAGGTGCAGGAAGGTGCACTTGTAAACGCCCATCATGAGAGAGGCAAACGCACTGAAAGAGTCCTCAGAAACAATTCACTGAAGCCGAATGCAGCCTCTCACAACAACGCCACCTGGTACACTGATACAGAAGGGTTCCCAGAACACTCACCTAGTGGAGGAAGGCTGCACTACTAGGGTTCCACCCGCCAGAAGATAATTCCAGTTTGGGGGAAGGGCTTCCCTTATATGATTAAGTTTTGGGTCTTGAGATGGAGAGATTATCCTGGGTTACTCAAGTGGGCCCAATGCGATTACAATGCTTCTTATGAGAGGCAGTAGAGCAAAGTCAGAGAAGGTCACGTGACAATGAATGGAAGAGGCTGTGTGGGCTCTGATGCTAAAAGATGTGGGCACAGCCAAGCAAAGCGGTGTCCAGAGCTGGGAAGGCACAGAAGCAGATTCTTCTCTCAAGGATGCAGAGAGACCCAGCCCCGCAACACTGTGCCTTTAGCTCAGTGATGCTGATTTTGGACTTCTGGAGTCTGGAACTGAAAATCATACATTTATGTTGTTTAAGCCCCTAAGTTGGTGTGAATCTGTTAACAGTAACAGAAAACAACCACAGATACTATTTCAGGAGAAAAAATAAAGTGATGTTGAAAGACATTAGAGGAATGGAGACCAGGTTGGAGGCCTCTGCTATAATTCAGCGAAAGAGTTATATCCACAATGTGTAGCAAAGCAAGCAGTAATAGAAGAATATATATGCAAAAACCGTTCCTGAAAATTGATAGAACTTAGTGACCTATTTGATGTGGGGAACTCAGTAGAATAAAAAAATCAAGTATAAAGTTATAGATTCCTGGCTTGGGAAAATAGGCAAATGGGGGTTCATTTAATATACAAGGCATGAAGTGGGTTGGGAATGACATATTATGAATCTGTGGTCTTTAATATTCTGCTTGAGATTTCTCTGGATATTCAAGCAAAGAGGTTTAGTAAGAAGTTGGATATGATGGCCTTAATTTCAAGAATTTATGAAATGGTTTGAGAGCTGTTAACATTTGCATGTAAGTCTCAATCTTAGGAATCTATCGAATTGCCCTGAAAGAAAATGTGAAATGGAAAAAGATAATAAAGGAGAAATCTAATAAAATAAAGAGTGGGAACTTCAGGAGGATACCACAGAAAAGGAAGAGTTATAGAAAAGATATAGGTAGAAACATTTTTTTTGCCAGAAAAGCATCAAAAAATGATTTACTATTGGAAGCGTGTTCATAGTAAGAAAAAGGTATTATCAGAAGAAGACCAAAAAAAAGTAACTTGGTGGAATGATGCTGGGATATCTCTTAGAACTGAAGGAAGGGTGAAACATTCCAGGGCTAGGAGGAAATGGTAATAGGAAAATTTTGGACGGGGCAGGAGAAGAAGTACTTGGGTCTTTTCTTGGGTTTACTCTCTTAGGCTGACTCAGTCTCTGCACCCCCCATACCACACTGGATGCCAGGCACCCTTTGCTATTCTAATTAAACCTCTGTCTTTGGGCAGGCACTGTGCACCCAGATCTCTGGTCTGTGGCCATACAAGTCCTGCACCTTCCCCAGAGAGAGATATTTTTCCTGTCCTCTCCTATCACAAGTCAGTTTCCACCAGTCCAAAATTTTCTTGTTCTTTCCTTTTGGTAATGAGACTTTGGTTCCCCAGGGTGGAGAGAGATTCAGCAATGGCTGCCATCCCATCCCCAGCCTGCAGCTTAACTGAAGCTTTCTCAGATTTCTCCTGCATCTTCCCCGTAAATGTTGGTGGATGTCAGAGAAGAAAGACTGTATGTAAGAGCAGGCAAACCGTAGGCCAGCAGCCCACAGAGCTTTACCCTCCCACACCAGACACACTTGGTCATTAGCAATTCATTAAAAATATTTAGCTGGATTTCTTCCTGGCTCGGACAGCAGTAACTGCCCCAGAAACACATATGCTCAGGTCTTTTTTGTGGTCCCTGTAGAGGGACGTATTTCCCCCCAGAATTTGGATGGTTTGCCCAGAATCCGCTGTATTCTGATTGTTTCCAGAACAGTCATCAATCTGCAAGTTGCCCCGTTTTTTCTTTTTTCCTTTTTATTGTCATGTTGAACTGATATTCTTCTCTTCCCAGCACTCTGTACGTCCAAGTGGGAATGTGCTCTCTCAAGTAACAGGTGGCCTTGTCCACGAATCATTGCAGCTTTCATGCCCTTAATTCTCCACAAAGCAAAGTTACAATTCAGAAATAATTTTTATCTGGAGATCCGAAGCCTTGCTGCAATGACCTAACCCCGCATTTTCAGATGCCACTCAGTAAATGTGTTCTGAGTGTGTATTGCAGGTGTGGTGTGCGGCTGCCCGGATGGTAACAGCCTCTTTCAGACACTTTGTAAGTTAAACTGCCGTGTTTTCTGTCCACCGAGCAGAATAATTTTGGCAGCAGTTGTAATATGTGAAACATCCAAATATCATTTCTACTTATAGATATAGTTTATATTTGAATGCATCCCACGTATATTTAATAACTAAAGATGTTATTTAACCCAAGGCGAAATTGACAGCACCTAAACCCACTTACTATAGTGAGAAGAAAATATCATTTTCTAACCGTGAATAAGAAAAGAGAGACAGACAGGCAGGACACCAGAATTAAGGTGCATCTCAGCTCTGTTAGCCTCGCTTTCCTCCTCCCTGGGTCTGGGGACACTTCAGCATGTGGCTGAGGGCAACATCCTGTCCCGCTTCTAAAACTTTCCTCTCGTTCGATATTCTCTGGGTCTCTCCTGCAATAATGGGTCGGCTTCTTTCCCCTCCAGAAAGACAGTGCTGCGCTCAGAGAATCCTCAGCAGCTCCTTCTGCTGTTAGTCAGCAATATGAGTTCAATGTCATGTCCACAATATCTGTTATTTCTCAAACAGTAGTATTTCTTTTGTGGCCTGCTCTCCTATAACCGTTGGCTGGGTGAACAAGGAGTAAACCAGGACCGTGCCTACTGGAGAGCGTACTTTCTCTTTTTAAACTGTAATTGAACTGTGTGATTTTGTCAGTAAAAGAGCTTTTTTATAAGCAAAATCTCAAAAATATGCTCTCCACAGCACAGTAGCCAGTGAATTTTCAGTTACCCATGTATCATTCCGTTGGCTATCTTCTGCCAGAGAACACTCGATTTCACTAGTTACTAGCATCAAGTTCATGGCCATGACGTGTGCACTTGTGTGCAGGCGTTTTCACATCAGATAAATCCTATACTCACATTTTGCATAATTAGCAGTTTTTGATCTTAGGTGTATATGGCATTTTAAGAATTACTTTCTGTTATGTACGAGATATATTTCTTCATCTAGTGTGGCATAGATGTTAAACCAGAGTTTGTTTTAAATATATTTAGGCATTAATTTAAAATTATATGTTTTTATATGCCTTCAAGGATCATTGAGATACCTTCTAGCAGACACATTCTTCTTCCCTTACATGAGGGTCCAGAATTCTGAAACCAGAACCACTAGCCCCTAATCGTATAGCTTCATTTTATCAAATTGTCGATGGAATAAGCAAGGCAATTAATTTCTAAGGAACACCACTGGCCAATAAAAGTGTAATAGAAACAAATGTAATTAAATCATCTTTGTTGTTTTATATTTCCTAGTCACTGCACTTTTATTAGGTTAAATGTCCTTTAAATTTAAAGTTCAGAAAACTATAGCACAGATGAATAACATAATAAATAAGAAAAAAGCTTAAAACACCACAAAAGGGCACAGACAGCGTAGAAGGAATGAAAAAAATAGGTTATGTTTTAAAAGGTCTGATCTTACTAATTTTTTCCAAAGACAAGTGAAAGTGAATTTTTCAATGCCATGAATTTTTCTAGTGTTCAAGGCACCATGTGTTTTGATATTATTGCCTAAGTGTTCTTTTACTGAGATTACTATATTAAGAAAGTTGGTTTCATAATTAAAAGCATAGAGGCAGAAAACCCCATGACTTTTTCTACATTAATTTTCACTTGCAAAATTCAAGTCAATGGAATATGTATCTTGTTTTTACTACATGAACAGAGTTACAACACGTAGGAGATAAAAGACCAGAAAGGTGCGTTTTCCAGCTCAACAGCCTCACAGTCAGGAAACGCCTAGAGATATCTCCATGTCTGCATTCCGTGTAACACAGACTTTTAATTTTATTATTTATAAAGCAAAAAGCCCTTTATTTCCTATAATGAGAAAGCCGGGACTCTAAAACACTAAACAGAAAATAATAAATTATGGTTGTCATAAGTCTTTCCAAATTTATATTCAGTATTTACATGTTTGCTTTTATTTTTTTCTACTTTGTGCATACATAGTTAAATACATTCCAGTTGTGAAGCAAAAGCCATTAAAATTGAAATACTTTCAAAGGGCCAAAAGGCTAGAAACCACTTTTTTAAAATTTAAGTCAACAAGACTCTAAGGGGATCAAAGATAATCCGCTGTAAAACACAGTAAATTCTTCCTGAAATTGAGGTTTAGTTTTAATCTATAATATTTAAGCATGTATATTCAATAAAATTATTAACTAGGAAGAGTGGATTGTGGTTTTATTCAATCAGCAGAAGCTTATAAAATTGAATTTAGGGAGAAAAGGTGGGAAAACTATAACTGAACAACAATAAAATACATATGTCATTATTTAAAAAAAGGAAACTGAGTTTATACGTACATAGCTAAAAATCTGAGAATGAGCCCAAACATGTGTGTTGAAGCATGATTGTTCTTGGGATACTCTATTTGTTTCCAAACCAAAGGTTTGCAATTTAAATTTCAAAATATTTTCTTCATATTTGTAGCTTTCATCTCTACCAGAAATCAGAACAAAGACAAAAGAAGACAGTCAGGGATTTTTGAAATATTTATGTATGCTCTTGTTTACACTATTCTAGTAAGTATATGTTGTCCCGGCACGTGTTTTATGATGGATCTGGGAAAATCACGCCAGTGTGTTGACTGAGCATCCCATTGCCAGCACAAGGCCATGGGTTCTAGGGGACAACGCCAGCGAGGACAGAAACTCGAAAACTCCACAAAATGGCAAGGAACAACTTTCGGTGACATAGAAGCTTCCTGCGCTTAAGGAATGTCACTAGATTCCACTTTCACTTTTGCTTTGAACTAAGCCTCATACATTCTGGGACTTCACCTCATGTATCCAATTTCCTGCTTTCTGATCTCTCCTCCAATCTGCTGTCCTTACTTCTCTTCATCATTTACACATCTATTACTCTTTGTGTATGTATTTGTAAAACACTTCTGTGTCTTAACATGGTGGCACAAATATAATTGGTCTCTAAGATTATAAGATTCTCTGATAAGGAGTCATACATATACATTTCTTTTTATAGTAAATGTAAATGCCATAACATGCACTGTTTTGAAAATGATGTCACCTAAGTAAGTGGCAGAAATAGAACAAGTTGGCATCCATAAAAACGTAGGTTAGGTGAGTATGAAGAAGTTGTGTCTATTGTATGAAGGTTGTGTCTCTATGAAGGCTGAACACACGTGTTTGTTGCATCATATTGGAATAATAATTTACAAGGTCACTTTCATTCTTTACTTAAAAATGTTGATAACTCTTTGTTTTCATTTGATTTGGATTTAGAAATAAAGTAAGATCCTTTGGTCTTGCTTTTTATTTTCCTTTTATTTTTTTAAATGTGAGCACAAGTTATTAAATCAAAATCAATGCAAACATAAGGATAATTCTGTGCCCTAGCAATAAATGACCATGTCTCGCATGTCAATCCCCTTTTAGGTGAGAATAGTCCGTATTCCCATTTCTATTCAAATGATTGTCTAAACCTTTAACTTAATTAAACTAGAATATTCCAAATTTCACACATTTTTCCCTTCATGAGGATTACTAAAAAGTACAGTTTACAGAGTAAAATTTACTCAATGTCTTTTCAAAATTAGATGAATTCACATTGAAGTCTTTCTTGATAGAGATGCAATAGTTTGTGATATTTTACTAAATATTAAGTTTATTTTGACAATTTCTTGGCAACCAAACATTAAAAATTGATCGGGAGTCCTGTGTGTGTAGAAAGGCTGTGGACTTTGGCTTTGTTTGGAGGCAGTAGAGTCTGCAAAAGTCATTGGTTTTTCCAGTGATGCATCCTCCAGTCTTCTGCCTGGAGGACAGACAGGCATAGATTGTCAGCCAGCAGGAGAGGAGCCGATGTGACGAAGAACTTGCGACTTCACACCTGTATGTGAAAGTTCAACCGGTCCCTTTATGAATGGCACTGAATCTCAAATAGCCTCTTACTGCCACATATGATCATTTTTCAAAGCCTCTCTTTTTTAAGTTTCTCTTGAGGATAAACCTTGTATTTTATAATTATGGTTTCAGGCTGGGTGGAAAGTCAAGGGGTGCGTAAAACTTTCATGACCTCGTGCAGGAGTCAGGAGAGGGAACTAGAAAGAGGGGGCCAATGGCACTGTCCAAAACTGTCTGTTTCTTTCCTCTTAGCCTTCTCATATTTTTACCCAGTGTAGTATTTTTTCAACTAAAAACAAAAATAATAACAAACCAGAAACCATAAATGCTTATTGAAAAACTCAAATTGTCACAAGGACCTGCCTATTTTAAAAGATAGTACTAGCACATCAGACTAAAATGATTAATCGAATACTATTTGGCATCATCTATTTTGATCACAAACTTCCTAAAGTATTAATTTATTTTAGTTATCTCTACGATACATGAGCACATAATTCCAAATACTTCATTACAAAAGAAGACCATGTCTGGGGCCACGTGAGTCATATGTAGATCACCAATGAGATCCGAAAGAAATGACAGGGATTCTTTCACTCTTCTCTAATCTGCATATTATTTTCTTTCATGCAGCAGAAAATTATTTTCATATGAAGCTTTTATCAGTTTTTTGGGGATTTTTGTTTGCCTGATTTTAACACAATGACTTTGGAAACCTAAAAGCTCTGTTTTCCTCGGAAACTTGCTCCACGAGAAGATCCACTAGCATATTCATTTTTTGAAATGATCCTATACTTTTTGAAGTTTCTCTCCACTATTTAGTTTGAGTCTCCAGCTGTAGAAGAGCATACCTAACATTTTAATGTGTTCCTTTCATTCAATTATTGTTAAAACTCATAATATTATATAATACTTGTCATAAAAATAGCTATTCATAAAAGCTCCATTTATTCAAAATCTCAAATCTTTTCACTGTAATCTGACAATGCTGTGCAATTGACATGCATGTCACCCATGCTCCTGGCAGAACGGGCTGATACTAGAAAATCGAAAACCATGGAGAGCGTCCGAGCTTCTCTTCTACTCTGTCTGTCTCAGCATCTTCTGCTCAGCATTGTCATCATACCAGGAAAGTCATTCATCCAACACAGAAGATGTTTTGATGAAAGATCAAGTGTAGACTAACACGTGAAAATGATCGATATTAATGCATGCTTTGTCTCAAAAGCATAGTTTACACAAAACTATGAACATAAAGGATGGAATGTGTTTAAAAGCAATAACTGCAGTACATTTATTTTTAAAGGGGGACTATTTTAAAATAAGAATACCAAAATATATAAAACTGCCACAAAAGATATAAAAATATGTCTTAAAAGAATTATGTGGGCAGACATTTTCAAATGTCAGCTACATGTAAAAACTCTTTTGCAGTTTATAATTACAACACTATTTATAGTCTGTTGCTATTGAACCTTTGGCACATGGAAAAAAGTTCCTTAGCCAAAATAATCACTACTATGTCTCAGGTGTACCATATGCAAGGTTGTCTTATTTATTGGTGTTTTCCAATTATATGTTGGATTCCTTAGTTGCTTGTGGGGTGATTTAGGTATATCTACACAGGAAAAGAAAAAATTGCACATCCAGAATTGAGGTTAAGTGTTTTGAAAGCTATTAGTTTCTTAAGGATTTAACCAGCAGCCAATTAAAACTGAGGTACTGAACAACTCAAATTGGTTTAATGTCATGAGGTTGTTTTCTGTTTTGTTTACTTTTCTCCATATTCAAATTAATTTTGGTGGTTCACTACAACAAAACATTTTGCAAATGAGAGTAAACATTTTGCAAACTGACTATCATCTCTACATCATGTGCTCTTAAACAAGAACAAAACAAGCATGCTTATTCAGTCACAGTGAAATTCACTCAGTCAGAAACATCACTGACCGTCTTCTAGGGACACTCAGTCCCCACTAAGGCATCTGAAGAACCTTCACACAGGCAGATAGTGGGAGGGCAGGTTTCTCGGGAAGAATGAGAATAGCAATGCCTCCCACTTCTTTAACTGTAAGATTTGCCTATGTTACTGCAACAATCTTTTATTTGCCAAATAGCCTTTAAATGATGCTTAGAAAAATTCCTTAAAAAATAAGTGGGTGCTTGGATTCAATATCTATTCAATATCAGTTGAAAATTCTGTAGAGGTTGGTAATTATTTACATATTTTTTCATGATTCCTTTCTTCATTAATTTTATTGATAGAAAGATTGTAAATATAAATGTTTTAATAGGAACAAAATAATATAATACCACTGTGGTGGAGTGACATAAAAACTCTCATTTCTTTTCTCTGTTTAGTAGTCTAGGAAATTAAAGTATTTAAAGAATATTCAACCAGAACAGAATAAAGAAACAAGAATTCAAAAAAATGAGGAGAGACTTAGGGACCTCTGAGACAACTTTAAATGTTCTAATATCCAAATCACTGGGGTGCCAGAAGGTGAAGACGAAGAGCAAGAAATTGAAAACTTATTTGAAAAAATAATGAAGGAAAACTTCCCCAATCTGGCAAAGGAAATAGACTTCCAGGAAGTCCAAGAAACTCAGAGTCCCAAAGAAATTAGACCCAAGGAGGAACATATCAAGACACATCATAGTTAAATTATCCAAGATTAAAGATAAGGAGAGAATCTTAAAAGCAGCAAGAGAAAAGGAGACAGTTACCTACAAAGGAGTTCCCATAAGATTAGCAGCTGATTTCTCAAAAGAAACCTTACAGGCAAGAAGGGGATGGAAAGAAATATTCAAAGTCATGAACAGCAAGGACCTACATCCAAGATTACTCTATCCAGCAAAGCTATTATTTAGAATATAAGGTCAGATAAAGTGCTTCCCAGATAAGGTCAATTTAAAGGAGTTCAACACCAAGCCCTTATTACATGAAATATGAAAGGGACTTATCTAAGAAAAAGAAGAAGATCAAAACTATGAACATTAAAATGACAAGTAACTCTCACCACTATCAACAACTGAACCTAAAAAACAAAAACAAAACCAGACTAAGCAAACAACTAGAACAGGAACAGAATCACAGAAATGCAGATCACATGGAGGGTTATCAGAAGGGGAAGGGGAGGAGGAGAATGGAGGAAAAGGTACAGGGAATAAGAAGCATAAATCGTAGGCACAAAATAGACAGGGGGAGGTTAAGAGTAGTTTAGGAATTGGAGAAGCCAAAGAACTTATATGTGCAACCCATGGACATGAACTAAGGGGAGGAATGCTGGTGGGAGGGGCATGCAGGACAGAGGGGAATAAAGGGGAGAAAAATGGGACAAGTGTAATAGCATAATCAATAAAATATACTTAAAAATAAATAAATGAAAATCACCCTTCTGTATTAGTATAGGCCCACATGCCCAGAGCCTAGAATCAGTTCGGTTGGGTTCAAACAAAGCCAGATAGTTAGCTTTAAAACAAATTAAAAAATATTAAAACCCACATATATTCATGTTTCAACCAATGGAAGTCTCTTTCCTGGATGAGCTATTTTTGTTGTTTAAAAAGAGCTTGTAAGTGACTCTTCCTTTGTCGACTCAGGAGGCCCGGGGAGACGGAGAAGGCTGATGGGCACACGCGAGTGAGAGCACATGCGAATGGGAGCGATGAGAAAAGCCTGCAAAGTCGCGGTTGTTATTAAAGCTTTTCATCGCCTTGTCGGTGCTACTAGAGGAGTACAGTAGCCAGATGACATAGGCCCGTGCATTGCACTCATGTTCCCTAGCTCTAAGGAGAGCTATGAAGAGATTATTAAATGGGTTAAATCTTCCTTAAAAAACTTTATTTTTACTTTTTGATTTTAGAGAGGGGGGGATGGGAGGGAGAAGGAGAGGACGAGAAACATCAGTGGGAGACAGACACATCAATGGGCTGCCTTCCATACTCATCCAGGCCGGGCACCAGACCTGCGACCCACGCATGTGCCCTGCGTGGGAGTCAAACCAGTGACCTTTTGCTTGGCGGGATGATGCCCAGCCCACTGAGCCACACAGGCAGGGGCTAAATCAGTTAAATCTTAACAATTGTGTTCAACAAATATTTTTTTAAATAAACATTTTATGATAAAAAATCTGTCTAATGGTAAACTGATATGTCTATCTTCTATAATTCTTTATTTTCAAAAATATTTTAATCCTGCATTATGGAAATACCATATATAAGAAAAAAATTAAACACCTCACACTAGTTGAATAGCTTTTCAACACCTGAGTGTCTCACTATGAAAATTCCACTTATTTATCCTATTATGAGTACTTGCATTTAAATTTGGAATTGGTAAATGAAAAATGTAATATAGGAACAATATTCTGACACTAATTCTCCAGGTGACCATTAATATGTAGATATTAATGGTTGTGAAGCTGTTTATATTTTTACTATATTAAAATGTATTTTTTATGACTTGTCTACTTATTCATGCTTGCTGGATTTTGATATTTTAAATTTCATAAATATGATGTAGGGAAATACAGTCCATGCAAAACCTTTGATGATAAAACATAATCATCTTGCCTTGTGTGATTTTATTCTGGGTGTACATATGCAGTTTAAATTTGTCCATGCATGCACATCACTTGAAATTGTTCTCCATTTTTAAAGGAAGATAATTTTCAAGCCATTCAAGAAATAAATATAAATGTTCTTTTACCCAACCCCCCTGTAGCAAGATATCAAATCCTAGGAGAATTAAGGACAGCAAATTCCCTATGAGCTGGTAACCGTGGCATTTTGCAGCAGGCAAATGCAGCTTGCATATCACATCGGAGCCCAGCTGCTGGTTCAATCAGCTCAACACGAAATGGGCACATCTCACCGAAATGCTCATTTGATACAGGTGCCTATGTTTCCAAGGGGAGTAATGTGAACTGAATTTATAGGGAGGGCAATGCCAGTTAGTCAGGAGCAGCGTCTAGATCACAAGAACCTATCAAGAAGAACAAAAATATGGACGATAAAACACTGAAGTATGGAAGGGATTATACTCCGGGAGGCTGGGGAGCCGTCAGAAAGGTATTTGCTTACTGTGTCCTCTCCTCACTCCCGAGACACGTGCAGGATGAGTGGGGTGGAGATTCATTTATCCACCCATTGGCAATGAGACCTGACTTTTCTCAAAGTCTCCTCCCGCACTCACGCGGGAAGCATTCGTACTTTTTTTTCCCTACTGACAACATAATGGCATGTTCTGTTTCAATGATGTCCTATTTGTCAAAATTACCGTGTAGCTCAAATTTCAAAGAATCTTAATGTGTTCAGGCCTCCGTAGGCAGAGCTTAGGAAGGGGGTCCTGGGCCAGTGGCCACGATGGATCCAAAGGAAGTCACAAGACATCTCTCAGAGGTTATCTCCACTGTCAAAATAAAAAATAGAAAGCTGATTAAGAAATCATATACTACATGGGTCTACTCTTCCATCTAAGTTTTCAGAATCCCTTTGATGTTCAAAGCAAAGTTATGGGCGGGTGGACACTCGGCAAGGTCCAAAGCATGGATCAGGTGAGCATAAGATGTGGTCACTGGAAACGCGCCACTCCTTCTCTCAGATTGTCAAGGCCACGAAGACTATGTTCGTGTGTGGCAGGCTGTCTCTAAGGATCAGATGGAACTGACCTTTAGTACTGAAATTCTGCCTCATGATCCGCACAGTTCCCCAGGTGTCTCTAGGGAGAACGAGCCCCGGTTGCCTGCCCCGCAAAACAGCTCATTAATGCGCTCGATTGACTTTAATCATCCCACGTGCCACTGTCCCTGTCCCTCTCTGCAGCTTGCCGGGACCAGCCTTCCAATAAATCGCCTGCTCTCTTTCTCAGTCTGCCTCCCAAGATACCCACACTAAGATGAATGTAGTATTCCATCAAGATTATATCTCGATGTGTTAATTCCTTCCCTGCCAAGTGACACTGATGTTGTTTTCACTGTTGCGTCGCTATGAACAGTGCTGCTGGGAGCATTCTTCTCTGCGTCTCCTAAAGGACAGGCTTGCATGCAAATGCAACTCTGAGGGATGTATATGCAATGCTTAGCGGTGGTTGGTTCACCCAGGGGGGATCAGGGAGCATTGATCTTCCTATGCAGATATTTCTTATTCTGATTTTTTTACAAGGGACATGTATTTGTAACTAGGGTTTCATATGTCACCATATAGATAGGAATATGTATATAAATGAATGGATATATGTAAGAATAGCAAAGAAAATTAAACACAGAGTTGAAAGCTATGTAATATTTTGAACACGTTTCTTTTGCGAAGTAACTGGTAGTAAAGCATACCATCTAACACGCACACTCCAGGAAAAAACTGCTGGGTTCAGATCCCCCTGTGAGGCCAGGGGTAACTCGCTTAACTTATCACTGGCCCAGTTTCTCCATGTTAAAAGGAGTAAAAACTCACAGGTTTGCTGTTGGGAATAAATCATCTATACATACCACTAATTATTTCGTTCTTGTACTTAGCATTACATGACTTTGCTATTACTATCTGATTCAATTGAACTCAAACGTATTGAAAAGTTAATTGACAGACATAGATAAACAAGATATGACTTGTTCCTTTCCCGATACTTACAATTGAATAGGAAAGATAAGGCACAGACCCAAATTCCTTTAACATACACAAGAACCCCTGTGATTGGAGCAAAGATAGTAATATTAAAATGCAGATTTTGACATACTTTGGCTAAAAAACTTTTGCTTTTGCTCTATCTAGTGCATCAGCAATTCTAGGGAAAAATGATTACCAAACTATGTTTAAAAGACACAGGACAATGCAAATTAAGATAAACATACTTTAAATCAGCTTTTATTACTTTTGGAAATGAAATTATTTCTCAAATTTAACTAATACAATTATTCATTGGTTTTGGAATACAGGCCAATTTATTAAGACATCCCAAAGTGGTAGTATAGTTTAGTTAGAAATTATTGATCTAAAACTAATCTAAGCTTTAAGAATCTTGTCAATATGATCCTACTGTATTTGAAAATGATCTGCAACAAATTCAAACAATTTTCATTTTTGCCATATCTGGCACCTGTTTTTCTTTTTCTATATTCCACGTGCTTTCTGCTTTGATACTTTAGCTCATGCTGTTCCCCAGGAGTTCATTGTCAACAATGTTTACACAAAGCTGAGTTCATTGCTTTCCACAGCAAAGGATGGTCTCAGAGGGGAGAAGGGAAACTTGGAACTTACTGAGATGGAGATGTTTGGTTTAAAGTGCATCTTTCAAGGTAGGAACTTGTTTAGGATTGGGTAAGAATTATCATACCACAAGCTCAGGATTTATGAATATGTAAGTGCTAATTCTGGCCAGGAGTTAAATAATTTTAGGGCACAAAGTGCCTGTTGATGTTTTTCCCTGAACAGTTGTTGGGGTTTTCAGGAGGTTCAAATAACAAACACTGCATCTATTTGCCTGATCAGGACAATCCTGGAAAGTGAGTAAATGCCGATGAAGATAGAAAAAGCAAAGTTGTGGAGGAAGGCTACAGTGTGGAAGAGTCGGGGTAGACGGTTCTAGTTCTCAGTCCTACTTGCTAAAATACTCAGGAAATTTCGTGAAGGTATATGAGTTCTACCATCAGAGGTTTATCAAGTCATAGTCATTGAGAACACTTTGTGTGAGGTGCAAAGAAGTTTAGAATGAAGATAAATTAACATAGAGGTAAGAGAGTTTATGGAAGTGTCAGCGATTCTGTTTCTTTAGTTCATTTCCTAGCCTTGGAAAAATAACGATCGTATTTACTACATGTCAAATATTAGCAAGCTCCTCTACATGGTTTTGCCATTGTAAATCAGTAGTACTTTCTGGGTGAAACTCTTAGCACATAAGCAGAGAAAGTTAAAAAAAATTAGCAAGTGCTCCTTACACACCAATTAAATAAATAATTCGCTTGTATTTACGATCACAATAAAAATGGTGTTTCTGCATTTTCCCCCTAGATTCTGAATCAAGAGTTCATATTCCAGAGCAAGTTTTTATCTTTTCAAGGCATAAAATCCTGTTCATGTAGTACCCTCTGGATACAGGCATAGTATCTATTAATGTTCCTGATTCTGAATTTTTTACCTAATTTTAAGCTGGGTGGGGGGCAAAGGCAGAATCAAGCTAACTCATTGGGCTCCTTGCCCTCTTCTGCCATCTGTTACTGGGAGGGGCGCTTTGCAGCTGCTGGGCCCACGGAAGAGCGAAAATGGGGGCCTTTCTTCAGCACTTTACCTTCCAGGCTTCAAAGAGGCCTCCAGCTCCCTTCTTCAGGGGGCTTGTGAGGGCAGCTCTGCTATCAGGGCGGCCTTAGGCAAAATGTTGAAGCCCGGAACAATGGCCTTCAGTGATCTGCCTTCTCTTGCTTAATAACTTCGCTTCCCTCAGGGGCAGTCACTTCTGTTCCCGTGCAGAGTTGTAATTCCCTTCTTGCAAGACAAGATCGGAGCTCGTCAGTTTCACAGCATAGAATAAATATAAATCAATGAGCTCCCTCTCTGAAGTACTTGCATTTCCAGTTTCCATTGGTATTGTGAAATAAAACGCTATCCGTCCTCATTAGAGGAATTGCAGGCGTCAGCTTTGCAGATGAGGGGATGTTTTGCAGGAGAAAGTTGCCTTTCATGTAGGAAACCAGGCCACCTAGACAGGATTTCATTGCTCACCGTGTTCTCAACATCATTTCTGGTGTGTAAATCTCGAAAGAGTAGCTTTCATGCTTCACCTTAATTACCAGGAAAATAGGAATTGATTCCATCTTTAAATAGATGATTACACCTAATTTTGTCTGTGTATTACTTATTAGGGAATATGGTATTTGGAGGCAACCTCAGGTGTATGTGGAGGGGCCATTTAACTGTACAATATATAGATAGAACGATGCCTAGGATGACAATGATAATAATAATGACAGAGAGAATGAAGTGGAGAAAAAAGTACAGTAATATCTGTCAAAGAGGTTTAGGTGCATCGAGGTCACTACCCATACACTGCGATTCTACTTTGAAAAGGAAGCGTTAAACCACAGCAAAGCAAAGGCTGCTTCCTATTGGATAACATTTTAGATGATTTGTGAGGAGGGAGCCAATCCAAGATACTTTGGCCACTAAGGGAAGTTCAGAGAAGAAAGAGTTATTTTCATTTAAAAATATGGCATTTAGCAGCTTATGGTTAAATCAATGTAAAAGTTGAAGAACAGCTCAGAGCAAAGGGCAGCTTTTTCTTTTTTCTGCTAAAAAATGTAATTCCTTTGTAGAAATCCCAATTTGGTTTTTATTCCAAGTCAGCAACGGGAGAAGAGTGTATTTTCATTTTTTGACCTACCGAACCCAGACAGACAGACTAGCCTGATGAACAGAGCACACACGTGTGCATAAATATCACATTTCAGGGAGGAAAAGGATGAGCAGAGATAACAAGTTGGCAGAATTGTTCAGCAAATACTCTACTTGGCAAAGAAAAAAATGTGTTCCATAAAAGAAAGAAAGCAGAATCATATTTCAGCATGTAGGTTTCCTTTTTTTCTTTCTTTCTTTTTATAATGCTCCCTGAGTGTCAATCCTATTTAGTCTTTTCATTCTGTGACTCATCAGGTCTATCTGTTGTGATGTGGTCACTTTCATCCAAATCTGCTGAAATCAATTTCTAGGTCAAAGATGGAGCCACTCTTGCCCGGGGTGCCCCATCAGCAAACTGAACCTCAGCTAATTTCCATGTCCCTATAAATGTTTGACCAGAAATGCAGTCTCTTCAGCAGCCCATCCCCCAATGCCAAGCCAGCTCCAGGCTCCATACTTCCTTCCTTGCTCCTTAGTCATTTTCTTTATTCTCTTCCTTGTTTCTTACACTCTCTCCTACAAATGTGTCCTGCTTTCTGCCCTATTTTGAAGTTCTCTGGTTCCTCCTAAAAGAGACACTTGGGGTTTCATGAATTGTTAAATTTAAGCTTGTATTGCCTACATTGTCTTCTTTAATCATTTTAACAGATCAAAACCTTTTGCCCACATTCTAAATTATTCTTAAGTATTCCGTGTATGAGTAGGAATAGTTACATGTTGACTGATATGTATGTGTATTGCATATACAGGTAACCTACACACACAAAGGGAAAGAATTCTAAAGCAAAAAATGTAAGAAAACGTGGTTTGTTTGAAACCAGGTAATTCCCTCGATTGATTTTTCTCATCCTTTGACCAATATATGTATGAGATAATTTGGTCTAGAGACAACTTGAGAAAGAACTATTTTAAAATTCACTGGCATGGTGGCCCTGGCTGGGTAGCTCAGTTGGTTAGAGGGTCATACCAATGCACCAAGGTTGTGGGTAGGATCCCTGGTCAGGGTACATACTGGGATCAACCAATCAATGCATAAATAAGTGGAATGACAAATCCACGTCTCTTCCTCCCTGTAAAGTCAATAAATTAAAAAAAAACACTGTAACTGTTTATGTGAGGAATACAGCTTACAGCAACCCCCATGAGAATTGTACTATATATTATACGCAAAAAGACATAGGATGTATGACAAGATCATATGACCATAAACACCTGATTATATTTCATGATCATATTAAAATGATACTAAATACTTTCCTCACATGCCAGCCTTCTCATGAAATTTGTCTAAAAAGGCTTCTCCCTCCTCCAAACTTCATCTTTCTTAGAGTCAATACTATTTGCATTGATAAAATTAAACATTCATACTTATCCTTTAATTGTTCCAAAAGCATTAATTTTGTCTCTTTAATAAAGACTATAAAATCTTCAGGGTAGCAACTTGTCTAATACTTCAAAAGCTTTAATTAAAGCACTTCTCATAACGTGGCACGCATACTGAATTCTTAATAAATATCTGTTAATGTTGATATGCTAAATGATGAAAAAGGGATACAGGGAGGGAGCGAGGGAGGGAGGGAGAAGCAAGGAAGGAGAAAAAAGAGGACAGAAAGGAAAGAAAGAGAAAGAGAGGGGGAGAAGGGGAGAAAGAGAGAGAGAGAGGAAGGAGAAAAGAAAAAAAGGCTGAGGATGGGGATGTGAGGAGCAGAATGGGAGAGTGGAGAAAAATCAGTAAAAGGGATCAAAGGTACAAATTCTAGTTATAAACCAAATAAGTCATGGAGATGTAAGTACAGCATAGTGACTATAATAACACTTACTGCATATGTGAAAGTTGCTAAGAGACCAATTTTACAAGTTCTCATCACAAGAAAAAATTTCTGGAGCTACTTGTGATAATGGATGTTAACTAGACTCATTTTGCAATATATACAAATATCAAATTACCACATTATACACCTGAAACTAATGTTCTATTTTAATTGGACATCAATTAAAAAACTGTATAAAGTAAAACAAAAGAACAAACAGATTTTTGTGGCACTCCAAAGCATCACAGTGGAAAGTAATTCGAAATTCATAATAAGCTAAAATGTACCTGGTATATAACAAATATGTCTCTCTGAGTGTATATAATATTGTGTGAATGCTGTATTTCATCTTTAAATATGCAGCTGATAATATATTAGCATGTGAGTATTTTGTACTAAGTTTTGTTATTGAATAGTAATAGTTAATCCATCACTAGTGATTTAGACACATCCAAAAACAACTTTTACATACTGTTTTATATGAAAAGTTATTAAAGTCAATTGTAGAAATTGGTTAGAAAAACATGTAATATATATATTCATATATCCATGTTTTATATATATGTTTATGTCTATCTACTTATCTACTGACAGACACAGGAGAAGAATCAAAATAAGAAAAAATACTCATGACAATTATAGTTCTCATTTCTATAACTGGTCGTGTGGTAGTAGCTGGTAGCTAGTAGTACCTTGGCAACCACCTGATTCTATTACCCATTCCGCATTCCCTGACCCTCAGCAAACACTTCAGCTAATTTTGGTGTTTGACCTGGTGGGGTACCCCAAACCTTCATTCCTAAGAAATGTGTCATTAGTAGTCAGGCCTGGATTAGATTGTCATAGTTCCCGTTGACTTCAATCAGGACATGCTAATACCAGGAGACGCCCTATGGAATCTCCTGTATTTGGGATGACTCTTTCTCACCTCCATTGTGGAGTCCCAGTCCAATCCCCCTTGGTGTCAGAGTGTCACCCCAGCCAGCATACTGGCTCCCTCTTCGCCTGTTGAATTAGAGGCATGAGGAGCCCCATAGGGAATGATGGCAGTCTTGACTTCCGGTTCAATGGGATCCTTGGCGTATTTCCGGGGGAATCATTCCTTTCACTGGAACTGAGACTCCCAGGCCAGCAGAGCCCAAGGTCTCGGGGACAGAAGGACAGGAAGCCTAACCTCACCATCTTGATTAACCTGCCCACACGTATCCCTGCTGCTCCATCCTCCCTTGTCCACTGTCATTTGTCTTTTTCTCAAAACACGGAATCTCAGTGTATAATATATAGTTTGCTGGTTTATCATGTTTCTTACTGAAACTCTGCGAGGTCAGGAATCATACTTTCTGTGTCCTGTATAATTTCTTCCTGCATACAGCAAGCACCGGATACGGTTTGAGTGAATAAATTAGTCCATAATCTCATTCTGGTCTAATCCACCATCATGTCTCACCTGGATTATCGCCATGGCCTCCTCACCAAGCGCCTGTGCACAGGCTTCCCCACCTAACTGACGTCCCCGCTTGCACACACTGTGGCCATCACCTCGGTGCACGCCCTGTCACCCTACCGCGGTGCCTCAGAGGCTCCATAAGGCCAGACATTTAGGGTATTACTTTCACCACTAACATAGTCCCCACTTTCTGGAACCTTGCCAAAAATGCAAAAGAACTACTCAGGACATTTTTGTCAAATTATAAAACAAACATGTCCTTCTTCCTCTAAATAGACTTCGATTTTTTTTCTGGGTGTGTCTCCCCCCAAACCAACTCTGAATAGGAACAAGACTTTCGTCGTCAGCCTAGAAGGATGCAAACGAAGGGAGCACGTGGTGTCAGTGTGGATGTGTGGTGGGCGAGTGAAAAGCTCCGACAGGAAGGGTGAGAGCTGGTACGACCATCGAGAAGGCTGGAGGAGCAGAGGTCGGAGAAGCTGTCACCAGTGATATCAGCCTGCCACTCCAGGCACGACGTTCTAAAACTCTCACCCAGCAATTGCGGAAAAATCAGCTCCTCTCACCCTAAAGCCCACGTCAATCTCCCCAGTCTCTGCAACTCTACCTTCCATTTCCATGTCCATCATTAACACGGCGATGCCCAAGGAGAGCCCCCAGCAACCAGCTCGGGTTCCGTATCTGCTCATGCGCACTTACAGCTGCATCTGGGGAATAATGGCCCCCCTTTCTCTTTTGTCCCCGAATCTTTTGTAACTGCCTCTGGTAAGCAGAGTCTAACCTGTCAGGTACACAAGGAAGGGGCTCCCGGAGGACTCGACTTCTCTGCAATGCCGAGTGAAATCTTGATTTCTTAGTGAAATCTGAGAAGTGGTGACGGAGAGGTGGAGCTGGAAACAAAGAAGCAAGCACGCATACTTGCCCAGGAAGTGAGGAGTCTAGGAAAAGAGATACTGTTTTTCTTCACTCATTTGTTTTCCTCCACAAAATATTGTTGTTGTTAGTCTTTGTTTAGTTTTGCTTTATGACTGTCTTTCTGCCTTATCCTGTGCATAAATCTTGGATGAATCTAACTTAGATTTATCACCTATCAGGCACCTAACTCAATTATCTGGTCCCAGCTGTTGTGTTAGGTGTACAATACCTCTGCAACACAACACGTCTTCAAGGGAAGTGTTTGATTTATCCAAGGTACTAACGAGGCTGTGTGTTGTAGGCTGCTTTAAGCTTATTTTTCTCTTAAAATTTCTTATCCCTGCCCTACCAAAAAAGCTGTAAGGCTTTTTGATGGCAGTACAAATATTATCATGCAGAAAGACTACATAATCTTGCTAACATGTTAATAAATACACTAAGATCATTAGAAAAAAAGTTAATTATAAGGAAAACAAGCACCAAAATAAAGGAAACTTGGTACCAATGCTTTTTTAACAGAATGAATGTGGTTAAGCACAAACCTGCTAAAGTACTTTTTTATTTCCTTCATTCTGAACACAATGTTTCCTTCATTTCAGCTTTATTTCACTTTTCCCCACTACGGTCTATATGTTAATTATTTAAGAGAAGAAGAAAGGCCGAGAGAGAAATGAAAAGGTTATTAAGTAAGTGTTAACAGGCAATTAAGAATGTCTGTAAATGGCTCGTTGTCCCCAGCAATTCATTCCCACATTTCACAGCTGCCAAGGACTATTGTCACGAGATGAAAACCATCGTGCCCCTCAGCGTTTAGAGGAATCCAAACAGTCAGAAAATGCATTATACATTTCGCGCGAGGGGAACATCCACCCCCGTGTGGGTGAGTGCCCTTGCAGTGCCTTTTAGTTGCCTGCATACAAAATAAAAGTATTTTAAGTAGAAACTTCTCCAGTAGTATTGACCGAATGAAGCATCCATTTCCAGGTCGAGCGAGAATTATCACTGATCTTTGTCCTGGTGCCATTTCAAGGCGACCCCTCTGTACACCGTCGGCAAGGACAGCCGAATACAACTTTGCCGCCCAGTTGTCCATAACAATGATTCTATCCTGTGAAGAACGTCGCAGGGCGCTTACCAAATACTCTTGGCCCTCGGTGTTGTGGCTGACATTCAGTGCAGGAGCGGCGAGCTCTCGCCTGCAGAAACAAATGGAGTGTTCTCTCTCCTGCTCTCCACATACATTAATACACAGAGCTTGACGTCCGCGGTATACTTCCACTTTTACTTTTACATGAAATGGAAACTACTGAATTAATGCACCTCCGCTGAGCGCTGCAGCTGCACGAGCCAGTCGTGAGAACAATTGTCGCGTTGAGTCTGCAGGGCGAAGCAGCCACTCGGCATAGGCATGACATGTTATTCTACGATTGTTTTTGTTCCTCTCTGATTTTATTGGCACCGCCGATTTTAATTTTACTTAATATTGTCTGTCTTTTCTGATTTGCACAGACAGTCGACACGGATTCACACGGCGGTTGTGTGGATCGCTGTATGACTCTCTCTGTGTGCCCCCATGTGATTGTAGATGTGTTCACAGATCAAAGTGCACACACATACAAAATGCAAAATCCCACGGGCACATGGTGGTGAAATATAACAAGCATGCATGTTTGTTCTAACGAAGTCCCAGCATGACGTTTGTTTAAAACTTAATTTGATCCATTTTATCAAAATTCATGATTTCTCTGAGTGATTAATAGTGCATATGCGGTCTCAGAGGCAAAAATGATTGATGTCTTCGCATTAAAACTAGTTGGCCACAGACCTCCTGCGCGCCACTGGCTGTGATCTGATGGAGACCTGGCGTGCTCTAACAGGGAGAAAACCAGCCTGGATCTTGGATCTGACCCCCACCGTTGGAATGTGGAGCTCTGAGCCCTGGGAGGCAGAGAGGAGCTGTCACCCTCAAGCAGGTTCTGATAATAAACTTTCAGGCATGACAAGTGAAAGTGTTGTGACCTTAATCCCTGGCATGGCCTTAAGAGCTACGTTCCCACTGCTCACAGACAGTCACTAAGCGTGTGGATACCATACAAACTGTGTAAATTTACTGCCATAGGTGCTTGCCTTCTTGACAGCACCAAAATGCTATTGGACAAAGGTGTGACGCTTTGGAACTACTCAAGTGACCTTTCCAGGTGTGTAAATTCCAAGCCCGCCTACTGTAATTATATTTGATGGGTGAACAGATATTACACATGCAGGAATTGGATGCAAATAAAGTCAATGTAGATTTTTATATGAAAATATTCTAGTCTCTAAAGCATGTAATTTGCAGAAACAACAGTTAAGCTTCCAGAATAAAACCCTCTAAAGAGGAACAAATTGTCAAGAGCACAAGGACAAGAAATGACATGATAAGGGAATCACGCTTGTCATTTTGTTGGAATCTGAGATCATTATAGGCAGCGTGACACATATCAAACAAAATATTCACCAAAGGTATGTTGTTCATAACATTATCTCATATCACCATAAGACATTACAATTTAAACATTAAATTTATTTTTTTCTGGAAAATTATCCTTTTTCTTGGTGAAGATTTAGGCCAGGTTGGTTGGAATTTTTTTTTTAACTATCTGAGTAGATGCCCCAAGGTTCCCCTTGCTTATAAGATTCACTTTCCTTCTTGAATTTTCTAGAGAGTGAGAGATTAAAGGTGTTCCCTTAGCACATTACCCATACAGTTGGAAGAGAAATAAAAAAGACAACACCTGTATCACTTGACTTTACAGTCATCCTGGCTGGCAGCTATCATTAGCTCTATTAAACGGGGGGAAACAAACAAAACCATAATAAAACCCAAGGCTCGGTTCATTTCCCAGACAAGAATTGTAGGGCTAGAAATGTCCGACTAACTGAACTATCACATTGACTAGCTCTTAAGTGCTAGGGAAAATGACTTCAGAGAATGATAGTTACAGCTGTTGCTATTTGTAGGTTTGTGGAAAGCACACCCAGAGGGAAGCCTGTTGCTAACAGCACCCGCAGCACAGTTGGGGAGAGGTGACGGTGTCTAGAGTTTCCACTGGGGACCTGCAGGCCTAGAAAAGAGGGTGCTCGGTCAATCACGTTATGGGGGGATTGAGGAGCCTGCACTCTGTTCGAAGATAAACAGAAGCATATTAAGTTTTTAAGAGTTTATTTGAGCATTAACTGACTTGAAAAGGGCAGCACCAGGCCATGTTTAGGAGTGCCCCTCTGACACGAGCCAAGGGAAAGATTTACGGACAGGAAGGTTGAGAGGACTGGCAAGTACTGAGTGGCTGCAGCTTAAAACCTCGCTGGCTGTTTGTGATTGGTCGTCCTTGGCATTTTGATGTCCTAACCTTGAGACATTTCCAGGCTTAGATTTTGGTCTGCTTATGTAGGTCATGTGGTGGTAGAGACAGCTCACTCTAATGGCCTCCTGGCTTAATTACTGCAGCTCCTCTCAAGCAGAGATCTGTGGAGATCGGAAGAACCAGGGGAAATAGTAACACAGGCAGAAAATTCTTAGTTTTTTCAAGAATTTTTTTTGCATATGAGGGACTTTATCGGTTAGAAACTCCAGGGATCAGACTTCTAGATATTTTGAAAATCGAGAAATGGAACTTTCTTTTGTTATAGGCATCTTAAGATATCTGGAAAAAAAAAGCAAAATAAAACAAATAACGCCACGTTTTGGGGCGATGACTGTTTTGAGTATATATTGCTCCATTAGTACATAGACATGGTTATTTTGAGTGTGGGAGAAGTAAGATAGACTTTTTTCTAAAGTAACCCATTTTGCTACTGAAAAGAAACTTACAATTTATTTTTGTTTAAATGTTTTTCTTTTCTTTTCTTAAAGAAATCACCAAGCCTCTTGTGTGATTCCCATGGAATGTCCTTCACCTCTGAACAAGAAGTATGTGTCCTTGGGGGCCTTTCTTGTTCTCCGTTTTCATACCTGGCATCCATACATGACTTACATGTATTATTTCTATCTGCACATAATCATAAGGAAGGTATTGGTGTATATAAAACAGACCAACTCACATGTGCATATGTAACTACAATTATTTAAATAGTGATCTTCAATACAGATTCCTAAAAAACATCAGCTATGTGTAATAATTACCCATACCACTCAACATTGTTGTAGAAAGTGCAGCAAAATATAAAATAAACATTTTAATCATTTATTCATATTTAGTTTTATTAGAAAAACTTTTTGAGAAATAAGTATGCACTTCATAGTATACTTTTCTTTATGCAGTTGATTAATTTTACATTTGATTTTATACCTCAGGGAAAAAATCAGAATAAGTAGCTTTCACTTTCCTCATTTTTATTTTACTAAGCTGCACTTGTTTTTGCCAGGAAAAATAAAATCTAGTAGTAGACTTTAGACTAGTAAGGTGATCTCACTTTGTGCAGCAAGCAATAGATAAAAAAAGTCACCTAATATAAAAAGAAGCAAAAGATGAATATTCATTGTATGGCCTACTAATTAAAGAGGTTCTTATATCATTCTGCATTATAGCCTGGATATTCATAGGGTGAAATAGAATTTCAAAAATTATTCCAGACAACATTTTTTTGATATAACCGACCTAAAGCTACTGACAAAATGAATAATTTCAAAGAGGAATATGACACTTACAGAATGCAATAACGCAAAGGCTGACAAGGAAAGTGGACAAATGCACTGGATGACCAATTTTCTCCCAGCTCCCGGGTATCAGAGAGAATACCAGCCATTAGCTCTCAGGATGGTGACGCTGGGTTTGCAGGTAACCCTACTGTTTCAGATTTGATCACTCAAGTACTTTAGACTCTTAGAAGAAATAGCATATGGTAAATTACACATTGGTGTGTGTGTATGAAAATATATGCTGACATTACCTAGAGTTATTTTACTTCTCATACGTTCTGAAGTTTAATACATATATTGTTTAATATATTATCTCTAAAATTCATATTAACTTTGGTATTATTAAAACAGCCCACATAAATTTATACCACATCTAATTGGAATGATTTTTCTAGTACTTAGTTGACTAATCTTTCTATAGAAGTGACCTCTTAGATATCATATAATCAGCACTGGTTCTTACCGTATAGATATCCAGAAATTGGAGCTGAGAATAAAGACATTGTCAACATGGGTCACACTGTTTTCCCTAAACTTCCAAATAATGTGCTCTGATAGGTGCTTTAAAGGGCGAGTTGTTCAGAGTGAGATTACTTTTGACGGATAGAGAACTTGTAAGTAGAGAAGATACGGATGGACGAGTAGCGGGGAAAGAGAACAGAGAGCCAAGTGCACACGCATGAACAGAATAAGGAAGGTGTTAAAAATATGTCACCAGCCCATAGGCCAAAACTGATTATCTTGGGAAAAATAGGAAACTACAGGAAGAACAGGAGGAAGAGAGGTTAGGAAGGAGGAAGACAGGGAATGAGGTGATGCAGAGACTATTCAACTGTTAACTCATAAATTTTTTCCATCAGAATATAATTTTGTCCAATAGTTCAATTAGCTGCCCAACTCTCCTCTGGTTCTTCCTACCTGAACTCACCAGGAGATAATTTCACTTCCTAAGCAACTCCTGGACCACTAAACCGTGATTCAAAATTCATCAGAAAGACCTTCCAGCTTCTGTTTCAGCTTCGCCTGTGAGAGATCAGAAGGACCAGTTCTCATGAGGACCAAAGCACCCAGCAAATGGATCCTGAAGGCCAAGCCAAAGCTGCAGAAATGCTTAGCCAAGGTGAGCTGAGACAAGGTCTCAGACAAAGAGGTGGAGTCAACCAGAATCACAAGCTAGGAGGAATACAATCCGAAAAATCAGGAAAGCATCGCTCAATCTGTTGAAAGCAAAACAAGGTCAGAAGCTGAATTTGTATTTGCAACTGAGTGGCGTCCTTCCTGGAAGCCTGTGGTAGCCACCAAACAGGACTGCCTGCAACATTTTGCCCTCCGTGAACTCACAGAACTCTTTTCACAACGCAAACTTGAAGATGTCTCCCTATGAAAACAAAACAGATTGAATATATCCTCAATGTTAAGATTTAGACCAAATTCTTAATGGTATCTAGGAAACCTTGCTTGTGTATTTTTTCCCTGATGCTTTCATCTTGGTGTCCATTAAAAACAAGACATTAGCACCATAAAGGCTCCCCTTCAATCGAACTTTGCATACACTAGTGTAGGTGCTTGGCCAGCTCTTCCCTCCATTCTTTATCTGATTAACTCCTCTAGTGACTGTGTTGGTTAATTTTATTTTATGGGTCAGCTTGATTCAGCAAAGGGATGCCCGCAGAACTGGAGTGTCTGTGTGACATCTTTGCACCAGATCAGCATTTGAACTGGTAGGCTATCTTAATTACTATGGCTTTACAACAAGTCTTGAATTCTAGTAGTTTGAATATTTCAACTGCATTCTTATCCAAAGTTATAGTGCTTATTCTAGCTCATTTGCTTTTTAATGTAAATCAGAGAATCAGCTTTTTAATATCTTTTTAAAAATGGGAGGTTGATTGGGGTTTTGTTGGATTTATTAATCAGTTTGGAGAAACTGTACATTTATAATATTGACCATCTAATCCATAACAGAGTTATCCATCCTTGTATATATATCTTATCTGATTTCTCTCATCAATGTTTTGCAGTATTCAGAATACAAGTTTTACACATATTTTGTTAGAGTTATACCTAAGCATATCATGTATTCGGTGCTATTGCAAATAGTAGTTTTAAAATTCAACATTTGATTGTTCATTATTAGTATGAAGAAATCCAATTGATATTTTTATTGACCTGTGTCTTTCAACATTGTTAAATGAATTTAGTTGACCTAGAAGCATTTTTGTAGACTCTTTGATTTTTTTTTTTACATAGATGATTATGTTATCTTCAAATATAAAGTTTTATTTCTGCCTTTCCAATCTGTACAGGCCCCCTTTGTATCTGTAAAACTACAAAACCACTAGAATATAAACTAAGAAGAAAGCTAGGAGATATTTGATGGGGCAATTACTTCATAGATACAATACCACAGACACGATCCATGGAATAAATAATCAATGAGCTAGACATTAACAGTAGGAACTTCTGCTGTGCAAAAGACAATGCAAAGAGAATAGGAAGACATGCCACAGACAAGGAGAGAATCTTTGCAAGAGACACATCTGATAAAGAAAAACATTTTCCAAAATATAAAAAGAACCAAAACGCAGCAATAAGAAATCCAACAATCCAATTAAAAATAAGCAAATGAGCAGAGTAGATACCTCAACAGAGAAGCTATACAGATGGCAAATCAACAAAGGAAAAGACACTCCCCATCAATGGGCCATCAGGGAAAAGGAACTTAAAACAACAATGAGGTACCACTGCACACCTATTGGAATGTCCAAAATTCAAAACACTGACCATGCCAAAAATAGGGCAGGATGTGGAACAAGCAGAGGGCTCATTATTCATTGTTGATGGGGGTGTGAAATGGTACAGACCACAGACACTGTGCAAGACAGGGTGACAGTTCTTTCCAAACGAAACATTCTCTTATGATGCAATCCAGCAGTTTTGCTCCTTGGTATTTACTCAAAAAATCTGAAATGTTATGTCCACCCAAAAAAAAAAACTGTACATAGACGTTGGTAGACACTTTACTCATAATTTCCAGAACTTGGAAGCAACCGAGATATTCTTCAGTCAGTGAATAGATAAATTAACTGTGGCACTTGGAGACAATGGGGTCTTGTTCAGTGCTCTAAAGAAATGAGCTGTCTGAGATGAAAAGGCACACAAGAAACTTCAATGCATATGACTGAGTGAAAGACGCCAATATGAAAAGGCTACATACCGTGCGAATCCACCTATATGACATTTAGGAAAAGGCAAAACTGGGGAGGCAAAAGCATTAGTGTTTTTTGGGAATTGATGGGAAGGAGGGATGCGTCGGTGGAGTATGGATGATTTTTTGTGCAGTGAAACTACTCTGCATGATACTATGATGGCGGATGCATGTCAGCACACATTTGTCAAAACCCATAGAATGAACACCACCAAGAGCAAACCCTAATGTAAACCATCGACCATGAGTGATAACAATGTGTCAGCACAGGATTATCAGTGATGACAAATGGACCATTCTGCCATCAGACATTGCTAGTGGGGAACGCTGTGCATGTGAAGGGACTGGGGCACATGAGAATTCTACACTTGATGCTCAGTTTTGCTGTGACTCTAACCCCTCCCAGATAAGCTTACTCAAAGGAAATGTTGGTTCTGCTGCTCTTCATTGAAATTTTCTATCAATGCCAATTAGGCTTCCCCAGCGTTCCGGCCTGCCCTTACTGCGGTAGCTAAATTTCGCCGTGTAAATGTGGTGTGCTTTGTGCAATAGCGCTTTCTGGCCCTCCATCTGCAGTAGGGTATCTCTCATCAAACGTACCTGGGATCCTAGGCTCGGGAGTGTCTTGTTCCTTTGCCCAGCAGCACCGTGCCCCTCCCTGTGAGGTTAAGACTCTGGAGAGAATCCTCTGAGGTTGCAGGGATGGCAGGGTGTTGTGCTTTCCCTGACAGGGCGGACAATCCCTCCTGCGCATCCTTTCTGAAGGAAGCTCTCTCTGGTGTCCTGCTCTGCCCACAGCACTTCCCGCGGGCACCCAGGAGCCAGCATGTGGCTTAGATGTGGTGGGCGGCGTGGACTGTCCTTGTCCTCGATGCTTTCAAATCACGCACTTCTACCAGTTTTTATTTTCTTGATTTTTCTTATTTATATGACACTTTTATTCAAATCTAATTTCCATTGGGCACCTGGAACTTGGTATTCATTTCTGGGAGTTTTTTTATTTTTCTGGGTTCAACTTATTTCTTGGGTTTTGTCATGTATCGTTTCAAATGTTACTTAGTTTATGCTCTATTTTCTGAGATTTTGTGTTTTTATACCCTTCTAATTATCCATATGATTATTTTTAATTGATACTAAAATTCCATGTTACATTTTCTGTCCTGCTGCTGGAGTTCTCCAATTCGCTTTTGTCTGCCATGAAGTTTTTTAGGGGGTGAGGTTCTGCTTTTGTTGTCATTGTCATTCATTTGGTTTGTTTTAGTCTATGATGGATATTAAAATATAATTTATATCACAGATTATATTACTAGTTATAATTTGAAAGTAATTTTTCTTATTGTTTTAATCTGTTGGAGTTCCTTAAGCAAGTGATTCCCAGGAGAGTCTAGTAGGTAATCTGAGGGAAAGAAAAGGAGCTGTTTATTTTTTTCTTTTTCTTCATTCAGTGTTTCATTGTTCTGTTGCTAGAGTAGAGGGCAGTTTCTTTAGGAATTATACGCTTCCTTGGGTGTTTGCATGTGTGTGTGCATGCAAGTGTTTATGTTTTTAATATTATTGATGGGCACATATACAGACACATATACATAACATTCTCTCTTCTATCTTATACTCTCAGACTTTACATCATTGAATGGGGCCTGATCACTGGCCACTTAGTTTTTTCTGTCCTTCATTCCTGGATGCTGCCTTTATGAGATACCATTTTCCCGAGCACTCCCCAGGACTCCCGGAAGTGGACGGCACTTGCCCAGTTCCGCCCTTGCTGAAGCTCTGCACCTTCAAGACCCTGCCCCTTCATTCCTTTGCGCTCATTAGCCAGCCATCCATCTACTTCTAAGTGGCTCTTCTGGAGATGAGCTCTCAGCTCATTGTTCTCTGGTTTCTTCTACTGTGATGGCCCCTTGTTCTCTTCTCTCTTCATGGCACCCCAAACCCCACAGTGGGTGTGGTCCAGGCTCAAGTCTTCCCCTCTTGCTTCTATCTTCACCAACGTGACAGTATAATCTTCCCTTTCTAGCTACCCCCAAGGCATCTATTTTAAGTGTTTTCTATTTGTTCTCATTAATTTTCCATAGGGTCCAAGGTAAGGCATGGGGTGATTTTAATGCAGGTGACTCCTTTAACCATAGAAAACTGGACACCCTCCCTATGCCATCGGTGACTTATGTGGGCTCTTTAATTTTTTATATGTTTATGTGATTTAAAGGAATTCATTTTAAATTAGGATGCCTTCCAAATTTAAAAATACCTGTGAACCTTCGTGATGCCATCTTTACTGCTGTGACTTGTTCATGCAGAATGTTTTAAGTTCTATCACCATTATAAAAATGCTTCAAATCAATTAAGGTTACCTTGAATTCTACCTTCAATTAGAAACACTTCCCAAATCCCTCTAATGTTATTAAGCAGCATAGTGCTTGAAACAAGAGTAGGATATGTGCAATTTGTTTTCTTGTCGATTTATTTAATGCACCAAATCACTGGCTTTTCATGGAGTGTGTTTGTAATTTTTTTCCATAGTTAGCTGGTTCAGTACACACAATAGGTTCTCAAAAATAAATAAGTATATGATTATCATGTTTTGTAGAAATTCTTCAAAATAGAACTATATGCATTACAATGAGAATTATAAAAAAATAAGAGTTTGTTAAAATGCCTCCAAACCTGCTTATTTATAGCCCTTCTGATTTATATCAGCATTTCATTTTCTTTGTTTAATTGAGACTGACCTTTCTCTAAAGGAAATATTGTCCCTAAAGATCATGTCCCATTCAGTGTAGGTGCAACCCCAGTGGCACCAACACTAATAGTGAAAAGCTCAAGACAAGCGTCTTTTCATATCAAAGGCAGCATCGAAGTAAGAAGTGCCCGACAGACCTCGATACATGCCCACAACAGCGAGGTCATTGCCAGCCTTTCCCTTAGGTGGCTTCTCCTCATGTCCAGCCTCAAAACATTGAGGATAAGCTTTCTATTAGCCTATCACAGTGCATTGAGAAGAGGATAGTTGACCAGGATAGAAAGTAAGGGTAAACAATGCAGGCTGAGATCAAAATAGCAAGACAGATTCATAATAGTTACTCACAGACCTGTAATGATAAAAATACCCTACTATTCTGCAGGCATGGATAATACAAAGCAAGAAGTAAATGTCTTGATACCACTTACTCCCACTTAGTTTTCCGAGAAAAAAAAAAAAGAAACTCATGTTTTGCGCAGTCTGGCAGTCTGCACAGACCCAATAGGGACCTGAGAAAATGAGAGTAGATGCTACTGTGCTCTACACCTTCACTCCCTGCTCAGGCTGCCGGAGCTCTCCCATGGGTGCACCAACAGTACTTACTCCATTGCTTCTCCAGAGACTCATCGGCACCCTGAGGACTTGAAGCTAATGGCAGTAGGTGTCAGTAATCAATGAAAAGGAATTCTGATGACTCTGGGCACTTTCCAGTTATTTCTAAATTGTGCTATTTTCTAAGAAGAAAAGTTGCGCTCAGACCATCTCCGGTTGGATGAGGCTGTTTTAGTAAAGGTGTATCTTGGTCTTCGCCACAGAGATTCACAGTGAGTGCAAGTGTTATGTAGCTTCAGGGTCTAACACACTGCCTGAGATATAGGGGAGGGTCCATAACCATTTGCTTAAAAACAAACAAATGAATAGAGAGATTGTGTCCAAGGATCTTATAGTGTCGATATTCTGTTTCTTACCTTGAAGTCTTTAAGGACTTGGAATAGTTAGATTCCTTCACCCAGCATGATTCATTTGCTCTGCTACTTCATAGACACTTCAATTGAAGCTAAAATCTTCAAATTGGATTCCACCGTGTCCTTTACTAGCTTATTGTTTTCCCAGCCAATCCATATTAAGATTGTTTTTGCATTCCAATGTAATCCATTATTACCACTTGGCTAAACAAACACAGCTGGGTGGTAATGAATGAAGTTTCTACATTTATGGATAAATTTGGCTGTGATGCTAACTCTATAGCTCACTCTCTAAGACAGAGGAGCCAAATAACAATTATGTCCACCAACACAGCATCTCAAAAGATATGAAATGTTATGAAAATGTATATGAATGTTATGAAAAGAAATGAAAAAGCAGGGACAATTCCACAGTGATAAATCCCTTTGCTTTTATTATTAGATGCAGACAAATGTTAGAAAACAAGTATAATACTGTCATTCCATCTTTCTGACAATTTATTCTATGTGTATATACACACATGTATGTCTGCCTTATCTATTTAGAAAATATACTATGAACAGTACAGGAATTCTATTGAAAAACATGGTAGTCAATTAGTGTCTGGCTTTAGTTTCCCAGTATTAAAATACTTTAACAACTCATTAAATATAAAAGCTAATTTTTAATTTCAATATCTAAGATTCTGGCTCAGTTTATTCCATTAACAGGTTTTTTTTTTGTAATTCATACACTTCAATGACAGAAAAATCTTGGAATGCAAAAACTCATTCTGAGTTCATGGTTATAAACTGATGGCTTCTTTGTCCAAGTTAAAATTGTAAAACTAACTTTTGCCAGTTAAAAATTGCCAGCCAATAGTAACAGCAGAAACGAGGTCCAGGTGTCATGATTGTTACCCTTTGCAATAAATTAAATGCTGTTTTACCCCGTGGAGCTCCCAGCCTGAATTGTCTAATACATGAGCAATTAAGCGCTCAGGCTCAGCTACCCTGGCTCCTGATCATTTGCATGTACACAAAGCTGGGGCCTCCATTCACACACCGACTCCTTGCACAAATGCATCCATGATAACCAAAAGACTGGAGCAATCTGATGGCCCCATGAAAACCCAGCCTGCGAAGTGTTCTCTGCTTTCTCACCAGTCTGCGGTTGTCAGAATTGCTATCTACTAAGTAAAACAACTCAGAAAGGACTCCTACCAGGGAAATTCTTTGTGGAGTACCCCAAAATTCAGGAATAGTCATAGGCTTATTTTGGAGGATTTCTGAGCATCTTCATTTTCTGTCCTTCTAACAGGTATGGCCATGTCATAACTTTGGAAAAGGCTTTTATTTCTTCCCAATATGCATAGAAAAGTAAGACTCACAGGTAGCCAAGCTGGCTAAAAAACAATTATATCGATCCAGTACTTTAAAAACCTTTGATCAGTTAAATGAACTTAAGGCTTTGCTATTTTTACCTTCATTTTTAATGTTTTTAAATTTCGTTTTACAAAATTTAACCTGTGTCTTCCTATATTGTACATATGTTGTCAAACTTGGTGGCTACAATGAGAATCCTATACCAAATGGCATACTAAAAATAAAAATATGTCTCTTTCTGTTTTATGCATTGTGACAATTTGTACGATTCTTTAACTTTGGTACTGTAATCACCTCTTTATGTAAATTCCTCACTAAATGTATAAGAACACAACACATAAGAAATACAATTTGATATAAAAAGCATAATTGAAAACCCATGGCCAATATCTTCAATAAAGATATAGGAAGGGTGAAAAATAGACGCTGTAGCTGTGTACTGTCATGAAACTCTATAAAAACCAAACATGAAGGAGAGGTCAGAGTTCTGTAAAAACGTTTTGACAGAGAGCTAAAGTAATATAGGATATTTTGTTGACTTCAGCTGCTACAAAACGTGGTGGAGACCTCTAAGCCCAAAAGCGTTTGCCCCTCCCAGCCACTAGCCATTATGTTCAAATCCAGCCCCGCCTCCCTGTGTGATGCTGTTAGGGCGTGGGCCCTTCGGAAGGTGCTGAGTGTTCTTGTAAAAGAGGCCTACAGGATGCCCAGCCCTTCTCTTCATGGGAGGATGCAGCCGGAAGAGGCATCTGTCTCGGATCTGCACTGTGTGGAGGGTCCTTCAGCCCAGTACCCCGTTCTCTCTCCTCCCCTGCACAGACAGGGGGCAGGGGGAGACATGCAGTGTGTGCAGTGTGGGCTCCTCTCGGGATGTGTCTGCCTTCTTCCTTCCTAGACCTTTCCCCAGTGAACCCTGCCCATCTAATCCCATCCTGGCATCTCGGTCTACAAGTCCTCAACTGACACCCATGTATTTTGAGATTAGACTACCTGGCCCAGGGACTATTTTTGTCTCTAGACAAAAAAATTTTAAATATTTTCACTTACGGAAAACGTTTGTATTAAAAGTCAAAAGTAGAACCCATAGTTGTTTTTTCTTTAATTTTTTTAAGAATGTCAGCATGTATAGACTTGAAAATACTGTAGTAGGCAGCTCTTTTCCTTTTCTTTTATATTTTGAGTATTTAGACCAGAAACATCTTGAAACAGAATCCCTCCTGGTTGTCAGACCTACCATCTTCCAGGTGGCACCAAATACCGTTCTTCCGTTTTAGATCACCGTTCTTAGATCAAGGGCAGGGAGCTGGGCTTCTCGGGAAAAGTTCACAATATGAACAATCTAACAAAAAGTTTTGGCCTTCTGCAAGATCGTTTGCTGAAGCCAGCTCGTGGCTGACGGGTTGTTTACTTGGAGACCAGCCGCACACAAAAAGATCTAATCCAGGTGAGGACAGCAGGGGCAGAGAGACTCAAGCCACCGCCCTTCCTCAGGTCACTGGAAACTAAATTATTTCAGCAGTATCTCGGCAGATAGCTCTGTAAAAGGTAAAAAATGTTGCTCCTGAAATAAATGACATCATCTATAATTACCGAGACCATTTTAAGCCATTGAAGAGTCTCGAAAGGAAGTTAGAATTAACCTTCAAAATGGCTGAACGCCATGCTTGTGACCCAGCTATCTGAGACGCTGGGAGCATTTTCTGTGCGTAATATGATGAGAGATTAAACTAAGTGTGTTACTACATGATGCACGTCTTACATACATGTGTACAGTACATAGTAAGTACAACTCATGTATGCCTACATGTTTCTGTTGTATACATAGAAAAACTCCCCCCACACACAAATATGCATATGGATACTATACTTCCTAATTTTGCATAAATATTCCATACTTGGGTAGCATTTCAATTTTTATGCAAACCTGGTAACAATTGTGATCTTCATTAAGAGTGACACAAATTGCTTTTGAGGCCTAGTGTGTCTGATTTTTGTGTTTTACGAGGACTAAAAGTCAAGGAGAAGAAAGGCTGCCAGATGGAAGCCAAATGCCCCCTGCCCGACAGGCCCGGAGAAGCACAATTTAAATCTCTCTGGATACTGCCATCCTGTGCTCTTGCTCTTATATTTATTATTTAGCGAGCATGGTGTAGTTATTGCCTAGGCAATGCTTTACCCCCAGATAACTGATGAGAGCTAATGCAGTTACCTCCTTCCTTAGAAGTAATATTTGCATTTCTCAGTTTGAAAATCATTCAAAAGTATTTTGCTAAAACTGGTCCAAATGTTTTTTGGGCAGTCTCAGAATAACTTGGGATTTTTAAATTATTTTTAGGACAATGTGTCCATCTTTTGAAAATAATCAGATCTCTTGCTAAATAAATAATTGCCTATCAAGGGTGGGAGGGTAGAGTGTGTTACACACTAGGGCAAGGATTTACCAGTGCCTGAGGGATCCCTTCCGTTGGTGTGACAAAATTTATAGTCATTCCATCAGACTAAAAAGGTAGGAGTTAGTTTAATTTTTAATGTTCTGTACAAATCTAATACTCCATAAATTTCATTTCAGGTTAAAAATTATTTTAAAGATGGCTTAATGTATAACCATGATTAACTCAATAAAGCAAAAATGAAGCATTCCCTACACAATATGAACATAAAAATGATTACAGAAACATGTGAAATTTAAAGGAACTTTGAAAGTAATATTTGTAAACAAAAATAATGTCCTTCTAGTGGTAAAAGTGTCACCAGATTACTTGAAATCCCTAAAAATCTAGAGAACCTTCATGGATAGTTTTACGTACTAGAACTCTGACAAAAAACAGTGTGGCCCCCCAACTTATTTTAATAACCAGAATCAGATTAAGGTCACTTTTTACTGAGCTGTTTTCAAGATTCTTGGGAAAAAATGTGTACTTTAGATTTTATTTGTCTGTTTCTTGCTCTAAGGCCGGTAAGGCCAGACATGCAAACCACATAACTGAGGAAGATGTCAGGATGACCTGTATTTCCACAAATGAAATGTGCCACCTAAAAATCATGCTGAAAAATGACTCAGGAAAGTTCTAACAACTGCTTCATGTGTGGTTCTGTGGGTGGTTTTCCTCGACAGAACATCAATCTCTCTAGGTTGTGAGTCTGCATCCTTTCCTGATGCATTGCTGCACTGGTCTGTGTGATACTTTGAGACGCTCAAATAATGCATTATTTAGAAGGTATTCTAAGGAATTAAAATTATTTTGCCTCAGAAATAAACCTCTGCAACAAAGTGGTATTTACAGGAATGCTGCTTCATGTACGGAAAAGTAGTGAGAAAGAAACTGGGAAATCGACAGAAGATCACAGAGTTATTGTGGCTCCTGGCTGAGCACCATCCCCCAAACCAGAATGACAAGTGTTTTGTGTTCTTTTTTGAGATGGTCAGCCAGGTATGAGCATAAGAGGCAACAGAGGAGAAGCTCAGGGAAACGGTTGTTATCTTCACAGACCCTAGAGACAGGACTACCTGGTAAGGGACGTATCAGGGTGGTTGGGGGCAGAAGACAGGAGGAAGTGTGGGGGTGCATATTGGGGTTTCCTTTGGAGAGGCAGGTCAGTGTAAGGCCTTTAGGATGGACTAGTTAGAATAATGCTGGGGAACTACCTTTTACTCCACAAGGAAATACAAAACAAAAAACAATTACAAAAAAAGAATGGACAAGTTCTATATTCCATATTCTCCAAGTCTTCCTTCTATATTGTCTAGAGACATTTGTGAGGTAGTTGATTCTTGCATTCTATAATCTTCATTTCTATTTTATTTTTACCTCCAGATTTTAGTATAAACAAATTAAAAAATAGAAAGCATATAATGGTTAGTGGTATAAAAGAATAAATCGATGGGGTGAATGAAGGAAACGATATTTCTAACTTGGGAAGACTGTGTTGGACAAAGTCATCAACTGCCCTTTGGTTAGCCTAGAAAGGTACTTCGAGGAGGGGTGGGGGACCATGGGCATGAGGAAGAGATAGTTTAGCTCTGGGGCCAGAGATTGTGAAAGCAATCAAAATACAGGAAAGACAGCTCAGTGGGAAAGAGTTAATCCTATTAAGAGAATGAAAATGGAACTCTATGCTTAATTAGAGAAGATTTCTAATAGAAAATTTACTGACCTAGGACTTCTCAACAATGGGGACAAATGATCAAAAGCTCTTTAAAATCATGTCTGTATTATGAAAATGATGAACAAAAAACGTTTCACACAAACATGTGCTCGATTTTGCACAGTAAAATCTTCATTTCATAAGGTTCCTCTGACTTGTAATTGATGATCACTTAATTTACAAATTTATTGCTTTTGCAAGGAACTTTTGGAAATATTATTAATCCTCGTTTCCACTCACAGCTCGGAGAAACTAAACAAGCACTTGAGCATGCGCACCTTCATATTACACGTGGCTTCTTCCAAATAGTTTGAGCCATTTGGGCCAGCATTGGACTCACATATTTCCAATTTCTCAAGAAATGGGGAGTTTCCTTGGTGGCAGCTGGAAAATATTCTGAGGGGGCAGCTGTGATTGCTCCAGCATCTCTACCAGTTGCACCCTTAAACCCAGCAGCGTGGTTCACGGACGGGATCAGGCAACGCTCATGGGTCTCACCTAGCAGGTGAAATCAAACAAAGGGAGGTGCTGGGAAAGGACGCCCGAGAGGGCAGGTCCCTGAACCCTGGCGCCTTCGCCGGGATGCTACTCAGCCAGCCAGCCTGCCTCTGCACATCACACCTGTCCTATTACTCAGGGTTTTTCTTCCTTACCAGATGCAGGTTCCGGAGATCAGCCTGCTATGGCTGCCCGCCCCCACCTCCACTCCCATAGCTGACATTTTCTTTGAATTCCTCTCCTTTCCTAACTTGATTTGTTCTAGACTCAGCCTTCCTATCTTCCAATGCTCTTGATATAGGCGATTTCACCTGTGATTTGTGTAGGCAAGAAGGAAATGTGAGCTCCTGGGGGAGGCACGTTATGAATATTCATGAAGTAGGTTAACCTTTAACCTGGCCATCTCTATTTCGCAGCCCACTCCATCAGGGAAGCTGTGGGCCAGTCAGTTATTGAAATGAGGCAAACTGACTTCCCCACTGGTTCCCTGGGACCCCAGATACCTGTGACTAAAGCGTTTGATCAGAATATATGTACCCTGTTGCCTAGTAATTTTCTGGCGTTCCCCGTTGTCTTTTGTTCACGATGACTCTCTGAATTCTTTCTATATATATTCCCTTTAGCAATCTGGAGACCCACGCAATTCATGACTTTCCTTGGCCTTTGCAGTCCAATTTTTCACAATTTATAATTGAACAGTGGGTGCTGACTGTGCTATTTAGCTCCTAGAAGGCAACGTGATTTCTCATTGTCTGAAATATTTGAACACACCTAATGTTGACAATGCCTATGGCTGCCGCCTACAGAGACACGATAAAGACCGTGGAGTTTGTGAATAAGCAAATACTAATTCATAGTTGAGAACTTAACAAGCTTGATCTCGGCTCTGAACATATTAATGCAAAAATTATTTTTAACTTGATAGAAAGGCAAAGAAATAATAATAAAACTCATTGCCCAGACTAGTCAATAAAGAAATGCATCATGGTAAATGTAAATTTTACATTTTGTAAACAATTCCTTTGTCTCCTTGCCGTGACCAGGACAGTGTATTGCCCGGTCATCCCTTTGTATTGCTGTGAAGGGCAACAATAGTGAAAACGATTTTTGACCTCTGTTTCCATTTGTACACTTCTAACAATTCCTCAGCCCATTGATCACGACGGTAAATGAAAGGGGCATTCAGGTGCTGTCGTTAATTCTCTGTGTCACAAAAGCTGGTCTACCTTCTAAATTATCTGTGCTTCTTGTGTAGTGAATGGGAGAAAATTGCTAACCTGAAGTCTTTCCGAAGAGAACTTCCATTGTGCAAGAGCTCCCAGGGTTTAAAGCGGTACTAAAGGAAAGTGGGACAATCTAAGAATGTTAGGCTTCCAGAATCAGCAAATTGCCTCATTAACAATGTTTAGCAATCTCAGAAATTTGTCTGTGGGTGTGTGTTCTATAATCACTATTTTACATCTTGGGAAGAATATGTATTCTTTAGAATAAACATAAATATAGGAGTCTTGGGACACATAAAATCATTATGATAAGGGGTAGGGACAAGGAAGTAGCTAGCATTCAGTATGTCACTAGAAACAACATATCATAATAATTTCACAGAGATAAGCAATCAACATCCTCATCAGCAATATCAATATTCATATTGGTCATTCCCTACTCACTTAAGTAATAATCAAAGTAAATTACAATTTTCTTTGTAATTATTACAGAAAAAAGTTTGTGGATATAGGACTAATGAATCAAAATTCCAAGTTTTTAAGTTAACCTGCTCTACAAGGTCACATGTAACTGTTAAAAGAAGATTGTAAGTGAAAATTAGGTAAAGGGTTACAGGAAAAGCTTAGACCTTCCAGTAGGTAAAATGGTACTCAGTAGGAGAGCAATGAGATGATAAAACATTCCTTCCTGGGCTGGTTTATGATAACCTAAAGCATTGGCACAATTTGAAGCGAAAAGAAAACATCAGTGGGATAAAGGGCGCAGCCTGACAAAGACAGGATGTGGAAGACTGGGCACAGCAAAGGGCCTGGGGCAGTTTTGCTGATGTAGAAATGCTAGGAGGTAACCACAGAAAGCGTGAGGAGCAACTACTGTCCACAGTTTGGTTCGCCGATTTTATGGAAAGTTTCGAGCACAGAGACTTTATTACTGGCATTGCACAGTTTTCCTTACTAAAAATTTTCACACTACATTTAGAGTTTTTTATTTTGCTTTGTTTTTGATGTTTTAGAAAGAGGCAGCCTTACAGTGGCAGTCAGCAACACTGAATCTGTTTAGAGACATTAATTTATTAAAAATGTTGATATTTATATTCACAAAACTAAGAATATATATATATATATGCTTACAGTTATATTTTTATTTGAAATACAGGGCAATGAAATGTTTTTGTTATTCAAATCAAAAGGTGAAATACCTAAATCTCAAATGTTTAATGTTTTCAACCATAATGTAAACTAACAATAATCAGTATATTCTGAGTAACGAAAGACCTAATTAAGACAAATGAGGGACTTATTCATTGTGATTACTCAGCTTCTGGAGAAGGTATCAACAAAGCCATCCATGATTGCTGCTGAATTCAATCTGATAGGTGCGTATCAAAATTTTACAAATGGAACATATTAAACCGATGTATTATCTTCCAGGTGTAAGGTTTATAGAAGAAAAGATCATTTCCAATCTCATTTCACTTGTAATTGAACACTTCCCTGTGAAGATAAATTTTCAGTAAATTGCACCATGACAGTCCATGGTTGCAGGTTCCTTGAAAGCTGTGTCAAGGATGTGCATGAAATATTTGGTTTTACACCTCTCTGGAAAGCTGAAATTTGATGTCAAATTTCAATAGGTTGGAAACACCAAGGAAAAAATTAGCCTCAGATTAAATGCAACTTCATTTTTCCCTGGTTTCATGGAAAGTCAAATATTATAATTTTCTGTGATGTCATCTTAAACCTATCAGTAAACTATAGGTTCCATCAACACGTCCATTTTCTGTCAAAAATGATATAGTCATTCTCCTTTGATGATGCCAGAGATAATATTAAGTGGGATATAAAGCTTGTTTAATTGTTGTTTTTCCCATTACAGTAGGTATTGAATATTTTGCCAGAAAAAAAAAGTGTTGGTTTGTTTGGTTGTCTGTTTATCCATACGTGTGTGTTTGGTTGTTGACATTTCAGCAAGGTGAGAAAGGGTGAAAATTTCTACTTAATCTTCCAAGGATAGTAATTTAAGAATCAAATAGTCAATGCCTGTCATTCCATCAGGCACTAGATAAATAATATTTGATTGACAGTAACTCAAACTTCCCTCCTCTGCTTTATTCTATGCACTTCTCTGTCCACGCCCTTTATTATCATCAAGCTACTTTGTATTTTCTGGGTCCAAAATATTTTCTTCCAAACATCTTTGAACGTTTACCTTAGGTTAATGAAGTCTCTCAAGGTTCCACCCTCTTCTATCACATAAAAATCAATTTATTTTCCCCCCACATATAATGATTACTTTATTCTCCATAAGTTTTTTTTTAATCTCTTCATTTTCATCACCTCACTCACAGTTCCCTCTGCAAGACTGACATTTTGTACGTCTCAGAGGGCAGGTCTCTTTAACTCATTTGTACAACATCTAATAGAAGCCAGTATGTGCTGCATAAATGCATGATGCTGATAGCAACGACTGTTAGTAGGGCCAGTGTTATTAATGATTCAGAAAACCAGAAAAGTCTGGGAAGCCTACTAGTGAATGGGAAAAATTCATGTATTTTTTTATGGATCCCAAGTGAAGAAATCATTAGCATACTAAGGTTATAAAAGTCAGGGCCTGTAGACATAACAAGGTAATAACACAACAGCATAAACATAGAAAGAGTTTCCTTAGGTTAACTTGGTAAGTACTGAAAGAAAATATTCTCTGAGACATCAGATTTTTCTATCTTATTAGCAGATTCAGGTGGTTAGGATAACAAAGATCTGAGAAATTACAAAAAGAAAATCACTTAGTTTTTTTCTTATATATTTATCATTAAACACTTGAAACTTCTGTTAAATTTCCCAGATTTTTTAAAAGTTTACTTTTTACGCCAGCCTGATTTGAGTTTTTATTTTATAATTGTATTTGAAAGTTTCTTTTTGCTATATGCTTCTTTTCTGTATTCAGTATAAATACAAAAAAATTGCCTCTTCTTCCTGTCTACTTATTGTACTCTTTCTTCCCTTCCTCCCTCCTTTCTTCTTTCCCTTCCTTGCTCCTTTCCTTCCTATAACTTTAAAAGAGTATTTTAAACTTATTTGATCTATTGTCATTGTTTTCAAACTTTCCTTACAATAGCATTGTTACTGAGCTGTTGATATAAACTTGCTAAATAGTGGACCCAAGTCACCTGCATACAACAGTGAGTTTTTGATTCTTGCACAAGAGCGTGGGGTCACCTGGAGTCCAGGTGGGGTGTCGTCATGGTCAGATCTCAGCTCTGGGCTATGGGTTGGGTTCAGGTTTGCTTCCCTTTTTTCATTCTGGGTCTCGGGTTGAAAGGGTAGCAGCTACCCCAGGAAGTTCTTCTAATGATCAATTGCCTGAGCCACATAGTTGAACCAAGTATCTCGGGTACATTTAAGCCTCTACTTAGATCATATCTGCGAGAATTCTACCAGCCAAAGCACGTTTCTATGGTCCAGCCATCACTAAAGGGCAAGCAACTGCACTCTACCCACAGTGAAAGAGGGAAGAGGGTGAATACACAATTCAAAGCATCCTGACTATCTCAAAACAGAATAATCATTGTTTTTTTGTTGTTGTTGTTGTTGTTGTTTTGCTTACACAGTCTTCTGGGCAACTCAACACAATACCCAGGTTATAAACATACTTTATTGGTATGTATCAATAAGTTAAATGTTAACATCTATTTATTGCAGTGTTATCATGAAAATGCTGAATTGTTTTGATGGTTTCATGACTTTGTGAAATTAACATTTGTTAGTGGAGTGCAAGGTACCAGATGGTGAGTCTGGGTTTAACAACTGACCACAGAGAAACTGAAATAGAGAAGTTTGTTATTCGCAGGCCCTGGAGAAAGTACACATTGAAGGGCAGCAAGGGGAGGTTAAGACAAAGCACAGAGAGAGCAGCAGGACCGGAGGCACATGCCTTTATTAGAGTCTGTGGGTAAAGCACTTTGGACTCCTGAACTAGGTCCTAACCGACCCATTCAAACCAAAAGAGGGTGTTTGGGGAAGCTCCTTGGGGGTTTTATCTAAGGGGCGTGAAAGGTGTTCAGGCCCTGGAAGGCAGGGAGACTACTGGTCCCAGGGCTGTTGGAGGGTCCTGATCAGGAATTTACCTCGGGTTGTAATCTGTGCCTGCGGGACACGTGGCCAAACAAAATGAGTGTCAGGCAGCAGCAGTACCGTGAGAAGCTTCGCTGGACTCCCCAGAAATGGACACAGCCACTTGAAGTTGGGAAATCTGGAACATAGTTGTGCATAATTAAAAAACATTGTGATTCAAAATTTGTAATGTACATGGTGGGGCAAAAGTGGGTTTATGGTTGTGAGTGTGTGAAACAGTTTATTAATTATATTTTTTCCATATGAACATAAGTAAACCTACTTTTTCCCCATCCTGTTAACTGCTATCACATATCAGGTGAGAATTCAAACAGAAAAAGAGAAAGAAAAACCAAGTGCAATGCCAAAACCCTCGTCATGATAAAAAGTATGTTATGTATTGTCCTCCACAACAAGAAAAGAGAACTTTTACTCTGAGATCTGGAAAATAAATAAAGAGAGTCTACTCATGATTTGTTTCTGCTTTAAAATATACAGAACAATTTTTAAAGATGAAATCTCAGTTATAAATATCTGGCGTGCCTGGAAGATCTTCAAGAAAACCTCAGGCTCCGTGTAACAAAATGGGAAGCTGTTGCTCTTTCTTGATTTCAAAACTTTCTGGAAAACGTGGCCAGATGCAGTAATTTAACTCAACATTTCAACTTGCCAGGAAAATCCCTGGCTTTAAAGCTTTAAAAATGACTATTAATGAGAGAGAGGGAAAAAGAGAGAGAGAGAGAAAGACAGAAAGTTTGAGCTTTCTGTTGATATTTCAAAACGGATGCCATTGGAGTAGGATTGCAGTCCCCGTTGATCCATGGTTTGGCTTTCTAAGGTTAGCTGTGGTTAACTGTGGTCCACAGTTATTAACTGAAAAGTTCCAGAAATAAACAACCTATATGTTTTAAACTGAGTAGCATGATGAAATCTCACAATGTCCCATTAGATCCCACTGAGATGTGAATTATCCCTTTCTCCAGTGTCTCCATTGTAGAAGTTCTGTGTCCACTAGTCCCTCTGCAGCCATCACAGTCATTAGATTTCATCACCGAAAGGCCCAGTAATGAGTATAAATACTATCACCTTGGAGGTTAGAGCTTCAGTGTATTGGGGATTTGAGGGAATGCAAACATTCAGTCCATAGTGACACAGTACCATGAATGCTTTGAAGGCGTTCATCATGGAATGCGAAAATCATGTAAACCATTGCCCAAAGCAGTTAATGTTGTATCACAAAAAAAATTCGTCGCCTGGGAGAACATTAAATAAATTATGCAACGTTCAGGGACACAGAAACTGATGAGAATGAATAATGAGAGATCTGTTATATCTTTCAGAGATAAAATTCTTTTCTCAATGTCTCCAGAAAAATAGAAATGCCAGAATATCTTAGTTTCCAATGGATTCCTGCTCACGTCAGTTACCTGTCTGTGCTGACGCTCGGTCCTCTCCACTCCCCACAGCAGAGGGCAAGGGCAATGGTAAGGCTGTACTATGTGAGTGTGGACCAATCACTGCATTCACGCCAAGATGCGGTAGCTGAGTTACTTAACCTATCCTGGTAGCCCATGATATTTTGTACATAAAAGAAGAGTACTGTAGAAGATTAATATCTGCTAAGCTATGGTTCACAAGCTAGATGATTTATTGAAAAGAAGGGAGCAATGTTTTAAGGTAATAATAGTGACCACAGAGTCAGTGAGGCTTTCAGCTAGAAACAACTAGAAATGTAGGCAAAATTTAACAAAAACCCTAGCAATGGTCAAATATGCTTACTGGATGCTTCTACCAGCCTGATAACTCTCTTTCCTGCCCCTATCCCTGTTCCCTTTCTCTGAAGCCATGGCCTCCTGCTGTTCTTTTTGCTCATTCTGCTCAGCCAGCCGCCACCCTGGCCTGGTTCCTGCTCTTTGCACGAACCAGGCGGGCTCCTGCCCGAGGACCTTTGCAAGGACGGTTTGCTCTGCTGGGTTCGCCCTTCCCTCCGATATGGCCATGGCCACCACCTTGCCTCTTTTTTGTCTCTGTTCAAAGGTCACCTTCCTAATGAGATCTAATATGACCAGAAGGAATTACTAACGTTACAACATGCCCAGAGTAAATTTCTTTAACAACACATCACCTTCTAGCTTGTTTGGAAATTCGTGTATTACAAAGGTTAGTCTGCATGGCGTGTCTCCCGGAGCTGCAGTGTAAAACTACGGTGTAACCACGAGGGGTGCATCATTTTTGGTGGCGGGGGTGCTGGGGTTAACTGATACAACCTAAGTGCCTGGTATAGGGTGTGGACTCAAATATTTAAATATTTGTTTGATGAATGACTATGTGCTAAACACATGAATGAGTATTTAAAATATATTCTTGAGTCCGTCAGAAAGTAAAGGCAACTTCTAGTTGCTCAAAGGCAGAAGTTGTTAGAAACCAGAGGTGCCGCCTTCCTGCTGAAGGCGCAGATTAACAGTGGGGCTGAGAGGCCGTGATCATGTTAAAACCGTGCGAGTCTTACCATAGGAGCCGGGCAAAGGTCAGAAGGCAAAGCTTGACTCTCAAAATGTGGGAGTGAGGCGTAACATTTTCAAATAGAGCAAACATGGACCAGAAAATATTTTAATAAAGGAAAAGTTGCTGCCCAGTAAGCTGGTAAAATAAACACTAATCGTCTCGCAGAAGGACACCCTTTGAAGCTGTGTTATGCTGTTCAGGCTACCAGAACAAAATAGAACAGGCTGGGTGGCTCACACAGCAGGCAGTTGCTTCTCAGTTTCTGCTGGCCAGAAGTCCAAGATCAAGGTGCCAGCCTGGCCAAGCTCTGGTGGGGCCCTCCTGCTGGCTGGCTGAGGGCACCTTGTCGCTGTGTCCTCACGTGGTAGAGAGAGCGAGAAAGCAAGCCCTTTGGTGTCTCTTCTTATTAAGGGACTGGTCCCATCAGACCAAGGTCCTGCTCCTATGACCAAGGGCCCTACCTTTAAATATCATCATCACGCAGGGGTTAGGGCTTCGACGTGCGAATTTGGGGGGAGACCAAATATTGAGCTTAGAGCAGCAATATTCCCAAAGATACTATTATTCTCTTATGCCTTTCTCAAAAACTAAGTCCTTAAATATTTAAACACACTCATTTTTATTATTTATCCATTAATTGCAAAGTACGTTTCTTGCATATTTGAATCTGCTTTTTATTGATTCCACTGACACAGCAAGTGGTTTCTTTGCCTGTGTATTTTGTGATCTGTTGTTGTTCTGAACTCACATCCCTTGAAATTTCATCTGGGGGAATTCTTTGAAACCTTGTTTCAAGAATATTTAAAAAGCTCTGGCTGGTGTGGCTCAGTGGATTCAATGCTGACCTGCAAACCAAAGGGTTGCTGGTTCGATTCCCAGTCAGAGCACATGGCTAGGTCATGGACCAGGTTCATGGGAGGCACATGAGAGGCAACCACATGTTGATGTTTCTCTCCCTCTCTTTCTCCCTCCCTTCCCCTCTGTCTAAAAATAAATAAATGAAATCTTTATAAAAAAGAATATTAAAGAAAGTTATGCTAGAGAATATATGCATTTGTTCTACCCAAGACCCAGTGTCACTACCATGCTATCACCGCTTCCCATTTAGCTCCTGCTCTGCGATGCGTTGAGTTCCACAGGCTAAGTGACTACAGGTTGCATGCACACATGAGGCTGGATGCTTGTGATGCAGACATCCCATGGCTGATATTTTCCCATCTTCCCAAAGCTCAGGTTGCGACAAGCAAGTTTCCATCCTACCCTCTTTGGTGTATGCATGTGTTTCCAGGGCTCACACTGAGGTTTTGTTTTTAGAGAGAAGCCCACTTCGTGTGGTACCCCTAATTCAGCTTCCTGCATTAGACAGGCAACTGCCCCGCCCTTGGCCACCACCCCACCCTTCAGCCTATGACCATGAAGACGCTAGGACACTGCAAGGCTGTAGAAGACCCCAGAGAGCCATCGGCTTATTTCCCTGGGATAACCTTATGGATTTTTGTCCTTTGATGGTATTTCTTTCATGTGTTGCTAACTCAGCTGGGCTTTTCTAAGATGATTTTTTTTTCAGGATATTTAGTTCGTCATCATTCCAGAAATGGAAGCGGTTTCATTAACTTTTCAAACTTTCTTCCCAAGTTTTCAAATGACTAAAATACTAACTGATCTCTCCCATTTCCTTTCTCAAGAACGGAAAGTACTTCGCATATCCATCCTGTTAAATGGCTATTTTTTCATTGCTTTTGGCCATACATGGTACCGACACCCTCTGATGTTAAATATCATACTTTCTTTAAAACAACAAGCACATCTCTGCTGTACGTGTATGTCTGCTTTTCTCTTTCCTTTTTGAGAATGAATTATCCTGATGTTGGGAAAGAAGTTAAAGCCAGATTGTATAGTTCTACCTCAGGTTTTCCCACAGGGAACTGTGAACTATTGGAGGAAAATAGCCAAGCAGTTTCTGAATTCCTATACCTTTGGGAAGAAGAAGGAATGAGAAGGAAATTAAGCTCTTAGAGGTAGAAAACCTCCTATTACCCCTGCCCCGTTCGCACTGTAGAACAGAATTTAATTTAACCTTTCATCAGTCCTGGCAACACTAAACACAAAACACATTTTCCTTAGAAGAGTCTGTTCTATCAACAGCAATTGTTTTCTCAAAGTAGGGAGAACACAGGAGTGGAGAGAGAACGGTGGTAGGCAAATATGGGGAATAGGAACTGATATAGAGAAAACACCTTTTATTTCTTTCTCAAAATACACGGAGGTGGTAATAAATAGGCCACCTGTATGTGGTTTATGTTTGTTATATTAAAAATTGCTCTCCTTAGGAGGCAAGTATATGTACATAGGGACACTAATAAAAAACATTACTAATAAAAGATGAAATGAACCCATTTTAATGTTTCAAGAATGGCATGCTATATAAAAAAATCCATGAACTGTATGGAAGCAGATTTGATTCAAAGAAGTAATTGTAGAGATGAGCTTTTACTGCTGAAGGCTTACTAGCCTAATTAAGCAATAGGTCATATTAACATCCCTAGATAGAGGCTTCATGCAAATTCTTACTGCATACTATTTGCCTACATATCTGCCGATCTCTACAAAGGAACTAACACTCATGCTTGCATTACAGAGAACAAAGAAAGTAAAATTAAAGAAAACTTTCTCAAATAGACAAGGCTCTGAGGTATCTCAGGTCCAAAGTATAGGGACTGGGGGGAAACTGGTTTCAGAGGCACTGGAGTCAGGGATGTCCAGGTGGGTGGATTCACAAGGCCCAGGAGCTGCCAAGTCAGAAGCCGGGGGAAAGGCTGGGATCAGAGCCACTTTTAGTTCAGGGTGAAAGTCGAGTTGATGAGAACAATGCTCTTTGGAAGATGCTTTGTAAATTCTGAGATTGCCTACAGTCTGAGAGAAAGCATGCTGGGCTCTGAAAACAATCTATGAAAGAATGAACCCAACACAAATAGAAAAAAAGAGCTTTAAGTAGCTTCTGGCTTGTCAAAACCATCAATATACACCAATATTCCAATCAGTAAATAATCAATCCACTTATCAAATTTCTACAGAGCCTATTATGCATCCAATTCTGCATTAGATGCTGAGGTACATGCAAAGAGACATAGGCAATCCAGCACTTCCAAAGCTTAAAGTCACTTAAAAAGTGTGTAGATGAGACCAAAGCAAGGGTAAATCACCTTCTATATGTGCATTGATCCCAGACCAGTGGAGACAGAGGGCTGTCTCTGGAGCAGGATCCAGAGGCAGAACCATGTAAGGGAAAAGAGGGGACTGGCCCAGGACTGCTCAGAAAGACATCTGGACTCTGACCAGAGGGCCCTAGCTGCTGGTTCCCCGGGTAGGGGACAGGTGTCTGGTCTGAGCGACTGCGTGAAATCTAACAGGTCAACTCTACACTAAAAGAGAGGAGTACCAATCTGGCAAGACTGACGTTGCCCTTTGAGAGCTGGGGTTTGGAGAAATTCCCATTAGATGCATTACCTAAAGAGAGGGAAGCGTTTTACCGACACCTGAGTGAGAGTTATTACTGCCGCATAGCTCTCAAGCGAGGAAGCTGGATTTCTCTGCAAGTGTGCTTGACATAGTTATTCAACCAAGCTTTGGGGTTGCCGCAAACACATTTGGGTCAGAGATGATGCAGTCAGAGGAGGAGTCAAGTAGAGGAGCCCCGGGGAGGAGGGTTGGTTTTCTAACAGGACATTGCAGAAGATCCTAGAGTAAGAAAAGGAAATGAAGACATTTTCTTAAGATACAACTCAGCTGAGTGATCATCAAAAACTGAAGAAGTATCTTAAGGTCTCCATCCACAGCCATAACCTTGACCCACTGGACTGTTTAGACAGGCTTTTTCTTGGGAAGTTCATTTCATGTATTACATCTGTAGAGGTGGTGCCATATAATAGTGGGAGTAAAGCAAAATGATTTTTTTACCACCCAAAGTCAGTTTTTGGCAGCGGGTCAGCAACAATGAATTATCTGACAAAGAAGAGGATGCCGAGTGAACCCCAACGCACAGGAAGCATCTCCTGGAGGCAGGGTGTGCCAGAGTCGCCCCAGGTGGCCCTAAAGTGTAAAGACATGCACAGCAACGCAACTTTGGGACAGCTGTGTGCTGTTCCTCTGCTCAGTATCCTCACAATAATAAAATAAAGCATAAAATGATAATGTTTAAAATTAGTAACATTGCTGACAATGATGCACCGTGGGGCTGCTGGGAGAGTGGGTCACACCAGCGAGGGGAGAGCACTCTGAGAGGTGCGTGGCACACAGCTAGCCTTTCCTGACTGCGTCACTCATGTCGTGAGACAGCACCCCAAGTGCCTACCGAACACCCCACATAGCACGTGCCTGATGTTATTTGTCAACTCACAATTTCCCAGGACAGAAAGGTCTGACATCTCCCTAGGCGTCACTGACCAAAGACTCTATGTGACTTTCTTGAAATGCATCTTTAAGCCTCTGCGTGCACTCGCGGGCGTTGGGGATGGTCTGCCTGTGAAACAACTCCCTTTGCTGCCGGGTGCATCTCAGCTAGTTCCTCTGGCCAAGCTAATATCTCCTTTTCCTGTCACCCCTTCATGGGAATTGGAAGGAAACTTATTTTGTAAAAAAAAAAAAATGGAGCATTTGATACAGCCTGCCCATTTGCTTTGCATACTGATTTGCCATCACAACATGTTTAGGACATGTGAATACACGGTTTCCAGTTCCTTCCACTAATTCCAGAATGGGGGCCCAGCCTGGGGAACTCAGGTAGCTCCCACACCAATGTGGAGGTGCTGGCTTGTCACCAACACGCCTAAGGATGAAGAGCAGAGAGCAGGGACTGCCTCCCGTTGTGAAGGGTAGTGATGGCTAAAGAGCCAGATTCCACTGTCCTAAATGATTCCCTTAAAAAAAAAACCCTTTATTCCTCCCTGCTCTGCATGGGTCCAGCGTTTGCACGTTGTTCCCGAAGTCTAGCCGCCCACAGCCGCCCCCCAACCCTGGAAGCGCTGCTTCGGTGCATTTCGGAGGCATGTCTTCGCCCTCCCTGGCAGGACTGGAGCTCCTCAGGAGCCGGCGTGACAGCTGCCTCATCCTTTCCTGTCAGCGGTTCTCCTCCCGCTTCCTGCCCAGCGAAGGCATGTGTGACAAACATTGTGTTAATGCTGGGGACGGGTGAGACGCCAAGACATATTGTCTTGTCACTAGTGGTTAAGTGTGGCTGGCAGAGGACACTAAATGATCTCTCGGTGAATGGCATCTGCAGCAGGTCCAGATTTTACCGTCAGATGGAGACAGTCTGGCCCTGCTGGGTCCTCTAAGTCCTTTAATTAGTTAATTTTAAAATAAAACTTAAAAAAGAATGTCGCACTGTTTATTAGTTATGTTTGGTGCAGGTAACTAAAGGAGTCGATTATTGGTCTTCTGTGGTAGTTGGCAAGTCCTGGTTCTTTATTTTATTCTAATCTTTTTGTTACACATGATTTTAATAAAAAATGCTTTGCACAAACACACAGACCTCAAATTGTAACATTAAAATACAGAATGCAATGCAGTGGCTACGTAAGCTTTGCTCACTGAGACAGACACGTCTCTTTCTGACATTTATGATTATTAACACATAAGGAACAAGAGAAGAACAGATTTTCAACCTGATTAGTAAATTCCTTGGCAAATGAAAGAAGGTAGTTATCAAATGGAGAAATAGTTGTCAAGCTAGATGTCACTGCCTACCTTGTGTTAATGTGAGTAGGAGACACAATGAGAGCTCAAAGAAACCAGAGTTCAATGTCAGAAGTGTGAGCAATGTAGCTTTCTCTGGGGTGACATTGGTTAAAAAAAATACAGGTATACAGATTTCAGGTGTATAATTGTACAGTATGTCATCTGTATATTGTATTATGTGTTCACCACCAGGAAGAGGGGTGTGGGGAGGGTAAACAAGGGATAAATGGCGACCTAGTCCTTTAATTTCAATGGGAAATTAAAGCTGCGTTAGCGTGTGACTTGGCTTGCCAGCCTCCCAGAGGATGGGCTTGCTGGCTCTGTTCAGTTGTCCCCAGCCAACTTGACAGAACTCGTGTCTCCGTCTCGTGGCAGCTGTGACTCAGCTTCTTTCACGTACACAACTTAAAATGGTCTTCGCACTGGTTCCTGGAAAAAACGCAGACATTCAGGCAATCACACAGAAGTAAGCCCGGGTGATTGCTCAGCATTGAAAAAAGCTGCCTTCTGCAAAAGCAGCTGGAAAAGACTTTCTGAACAAAAATTCATTTTAGGCACGACTTAAAGTGAACACCTCTTTTTGGAATCCAGAAAAAAGAAGCAAGGGATCCCTTTCTTGTGAAGACAAATGGCTGATAGTCTTGGAGCTTCAAGCCACTGTTTCTCCAGTCACATGTACTTGGAGGGACGTTTGGGAGCGTGGTGTCCAGAGAAAAGTCTTGGTAATAAGTTCTCCTATCAGCATCGTAGGATTTAGGTTCCCCGGAGTGCTCAAAACAGGGCCACATGCAGAGTTTAACTCATACTTCCTTCTTCCTGATGTTCCTTCTATGAAGAAAGGTAGAAAACCCTTTCTGGAAAAGAACCAATAGGAAAGTTAGGGAACGCCAGTGAAGACTACTGTTAGGGAGGACCCGGCGATGATGTAAGGTAACGGCCCTTAGCGGGGTCAGTAAGGCAGTGACGGGGACTGTGAGCCTTGCTCCGTCTCATTGAAGTGCTTCGTCTTTAACATTCTTTTAGTTTTTCTAGTACATTAATCACACTCTACTCCTTGTCTTATAACATCCTATCTCTGTTTCTTTGTGAGTGTGTAGTGTGTATGGTGTGTATGCATGCACATTTAAAACCTCTGTCCTTGGGTGAAACTGAACCACAATCACTGACTGGGCCACAGAGTGACCAAGTGAGCCGACCCGTGGCACTAGAGGGGAACGCAGCCCCAATCGTGAGAAAGGACATTAGTCTAGGACACGTCAAGGGAAAGGGTGGAATCGATGTTTATGCCCAAAGGGCATCAGAAAGCACTTCAGAAAGTTGCAATTACTAAACATCAGGGAAGCCATAGGTGAATAACAAAAGAAGTAAGAAAATTTGACTGCTCAGGAGAAATAGTACTCTCCCCTTAACCACCACATTGACATGAGGTTCACAAAGTAGAATCCCCAAAGAAGACACGTCTCTGTAGCAAAAGCCAATCATCTTCACAGTAAAGTAAAATCTGATCTTTGCCAATCTGGGTAATTGTTATCCTTCTGTGTAAAATGGGAAAGTGGTAACCAACACAGACGGTACAGGGATTGCTTAGTGATAACAGGGCACACAAAGCAATAGGGAAAGGCCGTCAGGTCCTCAGTCTATGGCAGTGGGTCTTATCATTATTGTGATATTTCATGTTTATATATCTCTTTGATGCCATTGTCATTGCAATTGTTTGCTGCTAGAAACTGACACATCTACTTCCAGAGTTTGAAGATAAAATGAATCATTTAATGGATAAAACTGCATAATGAGTAAGAGTAAGAACAACCATCACCGGTCACAGTACCCCCTTCATTGACCTTTGCTCACAGTAAGCTTTCTACAGCATCACCCACTTCCCCATCACAATGACATCTACCCTGTTATACACAAAAATGTTAAGGTTAAAGACAAGACAATCACCCATCCTTCCATCTCGAAATCTGTTCCTCTGTCTCTTGTCTAGATTTTGAGACTTAGTGCCTTAGTATTTGAGATAATCCAAACGTGATCAGTGTTGATGAGTAAAAGGTACTCGTTCACGGGAACCTTTAGGTCTACCTTACACCCGAACCGCCTGTCACTGTGGCCCTCTGGCACCACTTCTGCAAGAGCTATTTGAAAATTAAGGAGATTTAAGCAAATATCTTTAAAATCTATATTTACAATTTTTTCCATAGCAGACAAAATGCGATCACTCTCAGTTTGTGTCAGGGCATGACTGGGGGGTACAAACAAGTTCATTTTCTACTTCCGGAGCTGTAGGAAGAGTCCTTCAAGACAGCTTCTGCTGACCTGGAAAGTCCATTTAAGAAAAAAAACATATATATGTGGCTTCCCCTTGTCAGAAATGATGAAGGTTTCAGATTTCCTCTCAGGCTAATATCACTTATTGGCAAGAAAAAAGGAATTATGAGGCACATTTAGTAAGAGAGAATTTTGCCATCTATGAAAAGATTAAGCTTAATTATGAATTCAATTTATAACATCTCGTGTCACCAAGAGATATTGCAGCTCCTGACTCTGAGTGTAACAATATGCTTTAGTTCTAATTTAAAGTGACCAGAGATTCAACTGACAGCAGAAGGACACTCTAGGCCACTGCAAATCAGATGCCACTTGGCTGCAATTCTAATTTTTTTCACCTTTTTTTCTTGTAATATCTTTATGACTATCATTGTTTTAAAAGATGATATTCCCATCCTTGTATGGCCAAAATGCTTCCTTTTAGTTTCTAACTGAGAAACAGAAAACTGGAAAAAGACAAAAAACAAACAAACCAAAAAACCTCAGAGAGCATCCTCCTGCCCATCTGGTCTCAGATCCTAGCCCTACCTTCTCCCTATACCCCTAAAGCCACATGATTTATCAGAGTATTTCTATAGGTATTTAGGATAATGTATTTTTTAAAATTTTTAAAGATTTTATTTATTTATTTTTAGAGAGAGGGAAAGTGAAGGAGAAAGAGAGGGAGAGAAACATCAATGTGTGGATGCCTCTTATGCGCTCCCCACTGGGGACCTGACCTGCAACCCAGGCATGTGCCCTGACTGGGAACCGAACCAACGACCCTTGGGTTTGCAGGCCAGCACTCAATCCACTGAGCCACACCAACCAGGGATAGGATAACATATTTTAAAAGGACATTTCCTGCAGGCTACAAACCTACCAAGTCCCAGGAGGTTCATCTTAATGATGTTTCAGAGCCCCAGTATCTGGGTCTTTCCAGAGTCTTCCTTATAGAAAAAATCACCAGGGGAATGACTGAGTTTGCTATATTCTGCTTGTTTTCTAGTTCATCGCAGAATCAGTTTCCACTTCTTTCTTAAATCCTCTACAAACTGAAACGTTTTCCTTAGAAAAAGATGGAAATGTTGCTGCATCTCCAATAAAGGCAACATCCGTTCTGAGAGCAATTGCGAAAGGCTGGAGTGGAAGCACAGAGCAACCACAAAGCAGGATCTCTCTTGTATCCTCTCCCTTTCTTCTTCTTCACCTTCTTCTCCCTGATGCCGGTTTCTTATGGTTTCTGAAATATGGTCCAAAAGCAAAAGATTCCAGAGAAGTAGTCTTTTTATTTATCTTAGAATGGATATTATTAGAATGAACTTAGAGAGAAAGTAACATTTTGCAGACGGTTATTTAGTCCACTTATTAAGTGACAGCTGAAGACAAATAAGTGCTCCACCACTTTCTTATTAACCACATCCTTTTCCACTTCCCTTTTGTGTAGGTGCACCTACAAAGAATCATCCAGCCCCCCTCCCCTTACCTCTGCCAAGAAAACATTTTGACAGTGAGAGTGAGGCGCTACCGATAGTTATTCTGGGACCATGGGCATCAGCCAGGACTCCCCTGCCAACTGGGGTGGGTCAGGAGGGAGAGTAGGCATCCTGATTTTGAGAAATAAAATTATTTTATTATAAGACTCATATGATGTTTTCTATGTTTTTCCCTTTAATAGTTTTTTTTGGTATAACAAAATCAGGATAAATTTAGCCTGTTGTTTGGAGGCTATGACCCAGTTATAAAACATCACATAATTGTGGAAGGCATTCCTGGCTGAGACTGTAACCAGAGCTTATAAGACTGGACCCCTGACACTCCTTCCGGCGAGATGTATACACTTCAAGGAGACAACTGGGGATTCTTTATTTGTCCGCATAAACTATTCTCAATCAGGATAATATAAAGAGAAAAGGAGTCTTCACACCTGAAGAGAGGTCAGTTCTTTTCAGTTTTATGTTTCTAATGTTGACTATAATTTTCAAGGAGAACACAGCCAGATATCATGTCAGAACTAACTCTCAAGTACATCTTGCCTTCCCTGGGGGAGCTAAAAAATGTATAAGTACTTCCCACAGGCATACTATTTGAAGTGATAACCCTCAAAGCATACATTTTCTGTTTCCTCACAAGTCCTTCTCTCCAGATGAAGCAGTAAAACTTGAGCAAAAAATCACTTCTTTACCTGCAAGTGCATTGGCTGGGATTAATATTTGATATTATAAATCAAGATTTAACCATTAAGCAAATAGTTGACTGAAGTAAAGAAATATTTCAGGAAACATGGAATCTAGAAATTATGCGTGTCTCAAGAAAATTCAGCTAAATATATAAAAGACCATACTGTAGGGTAGAAAAGTGATAGCAAACATTTTTTGGAATATCCTATGAAAAGTCACAATTTTATTACTTTCACAGCTCTATTCAGAAACAAAGTGACAAATTTTATTTACAAAAATATATATATATTTTGTCTGGAGAGACTGTAGGTAGACTGTCTGAAAACTAACTTTGAGGCAAAGGAGAGAGACAACAGGACCTTATTTATTTCTAGGATAGATTATGCACCTATTAATTGTCCATGGTTGAGTAGAGTCAGGATGGATACAGGGGTTCAATCATTAACGCTTCATTTATTTCATACTATCGGGTCACTTTTTTCCTTCAGATACTTCCTTCTATTAACTTTATGAAATCCTGCTGAAAAGCCCCTTTGGGTACTGCCTTAAGGGGATGTTTCTACCAGGTTCTAGCATCCCTGACACCTTGACCTGCATCCCTTAGGAAAGGTACACGAACGTAGCCCATCCCTCTCTGGCTGACACATTCTGTACGCATGGTACCTTCCAGAAACCTTAGAGTTGCAATTGTACTGTATCACAATTTTCCTTTTTTTCATTTGCTCAGTTGAACACACCAATGAGCATGCCAAGCGGGAACTGGGACGGGCAGCCCGCAGCCTCTGCTCGCAGTATTGTGAGACGAGGCTACTCGGCCAACGTACCATTCAGTGGTTCCCCTAGGGCTTGGCATTTTTCTTTATTAGGCCACATAGGATGAAAAGAAGCTGTGGCAGCTTCTGACAGCTTCAAATATTTGTGGACTATTTACTCATGAGGGTGCACATGGAATTAGGTGAGTGCCAGTGCCCCAAAAACACAGAGCAGGAGTTACTGGCTTTCCAGAGAAAAACATTCTCTATGTACTGTAGGCTTGTTAGAAAAGAAGTACTAGACCCGTTCTCTGCCCCTTGCCTTTTTGTGACAGCGGTCCTGTCAACGAGGCAACATGAAATAAATTAGGGTCTCATTTTTGAAATACCAAGACATTCGATAGATTGAAATAAGTCCCTTGGTACTTGGTAAGAACATTTCCAGCCTTGGAGAATGTATCTGTGTCCTTTTGCATCCCTTTACTAAGATTCTGGGTTTTTCTTTTGCTCCTCTCTTTTGCAGAAGTTCCCTTCTGCACCTCACGTAAATTCTTTCCTACTCGGTGGTCGTCCAAGGTGGTGGTTTAGGTGTGGTTGTTCTCAGTTTTAGAGCTTCATCTGCAGTGACTGACGAGGCTCGGTCTTGGTGGTCAGGGATGTAACTGAGCGTGCAGCAGCAGAGACCTAGGACTACACTGGGGACTGGAGGTGCTCATCCTGGATGCTCTCCCTGGAGTGAGAGCTCACACGAGTTGTCCTGGAAGCCTCATCCCCTGATTGTGCTCATTTGTGAGACAAACGTACTACTGCTGACTGTGCTGGGAGTGAGAAATAAATGAGATGATGTTCGGAAAGCCCTTATTACAATGTCTAAAACCCATTAAGTATGCACTTAGCTCATACGATTAACTTGAGGGGAATCGAAGCTGCTCAGTCAAACCAGCAAGCTCCAAATGTCAGTGTGACTTGTGTCTCAGGGCCACCCAGCGCCACCAGCTTTCTCAGGTGTGTTAGTGGGTGCCTTCTCCCTCTGTTGTCCTGTTTCTTACTTCGTCTTCATTCTGACATTCAAGGCCCTTGCTGGAGGTGGCCTGGAGGTACTCAGGAAGGTGGAGGTAACATGTGAGGGAGAGACACGCACTCTGTTCTCTTTACCTGAACACATTCCAAATGCATGTTCTACCATTACTCTTCGGACCCCAGTAATGCCCATCCCCATGTCTTCTCAGCCTTGTACCTGCTCAGGTACTTACCATAGATTTTCTCACAACTGCTGGTCCAGTTATAAAATGGTCAAGATTGCCCTCTGACCACCCTTTTGAAAGGGAGATGGACCTTTGATCCCCCACCCCTTCACACAAACACACTGTAACTCTGCTGCTAAGTTGGAAGCTCCCTGTGGTTTTATCTTTGGGAAGGACTCTGCTACTGAGAAGAGTTATCTTTTCATCACGACTCTTCTTGCCCCAGTTGACCCTTCAACCAAAAAAAAAATAATAATGCTTCTCTATATTCACCAGCTTCCTGCTTCAAGCTGATTAGCAGCACACCAAGGAATGAATTTCAGAAGAAGCACTGAGTGTGAACGCAGTAAATCTGATGCCGTAAAGGCAGCCCTCTTGCCATTTTGCCTGACTTCACGGCACTCTCCTGAGAGGAGCACACTGCACTGTTAACTTCAAATACCCATGTGAGTGTGCTTCATCACAGCTGCTTGTTTCCCAAGCGGACGCTCCTCATATGTAGTAACTACGGATACTCCCAGACAACATCCCCCCTCCCCCCGCCACCATGCCATGGAACAAACACAGGGATTTGTGGAGCCCTCTCCGCTGAAAAGGCTAACAGGCACCTCAAACTTGGAGGTTAAAATAGTATTCATATCATGTTGTACCTTCCATTATTATTTCTGCCCCTGTGTTTTTACCCTAATTAATGATAACACTATCCACCCAGTTACTGAACCATTAACGTAGATGTTACTTCAGAAGTCACTGAGTCCTGCCGATTCTAAATGTGAAATAAATATAGAATTTATTATCTCTGTCCCATTGACACCACCCTGGATCAAAACCCTCATCATATGGAGTGAGGGCATTGTAATAGTTTTTCTCACCATTCAGTTTTCTCATCTAAACTTTGAATAGTAATATCTGAAAGTAGTATGTGGTTGTATTTGAGATAGAGGCATGTACAGGGAGCACAAACCGCAGTGTTTGCCAGAGAATAGTTACTCAATAAATGTTATTCCAGCAACATGTGGCATATTTAGGAGTTTTAATAGAACCTATCAGTGATAAGGAATTATTGGAAGGTTTTTAAAAGATTATCCTCACTCAGCATAAGGATTATTTGAATCATAGGTGGGAGAAACTGCAGAGAGGAACACTCATTCGGAAACTATGATATCAGGCCAGGGAATTCATGATGTGCTTCTGAGTTTGACACATAAAAGTCATGGAATGTAACAAAGGGTTGGGAACTATTCAAGAAAAAGAAAAAAATTGAAGATATCACACCTATTAAGATGAAAAAGATTGTTATCTTTGAAATCTCCCAAGACAAATTTGTATGGTCAAAAAAAAGAAACTGAGTAAAGAACCTTATAGATACTAGATTTAATAGAAAAAAAGAGAATGGAGAATAATAATCTGTACATTTGTTGGACAATTATTATTTTTAAAATTCTATGAAAATTTCTTTACATGTATCATCTTCTATGATGTCAGGACAAGGCTGTTCCATATTTAGAAAGTAAGAGAGAACTCTGGATAGAATGAAAGTCAAAGAGAAAGGAAGTTGAAAGTTTCAAGAAATGTGTTATTCAATAAAACCAAACACTCAGGTTAATTAAATAGACTAAAAACACTTAATGTGGAAAGGAAGAGGCTACTAATTACTTTAAGGGAGAACATTTTATAGCATACTAGAGGATGGGCATTATGTTGCATCTGGAGTAAAGAGTTGACTTAGCACACAGAAAAGTGACTATAAATAATGATGGGCTATAAATGAAAAGCCAGTAGGTTATTAACCAGAGGAGGCTGTAGGATTTCTTTCATTTTTGTATTAAACTGGAAAAATTTGAATGTGTTCCACCAGTAGAGTGGGAGAAGTCAAAGATACGGGGGTCAGAAGCACAGATGACAAGAATCAGCGAGAAGTAGACAAGCTGTCTGTGCGGAGTAAGGACGTGCAGAGGGGTGATTGCTGACCCCTGTTCCTGCAGAAATGAAGGAAAGGCGGCTAAGGATACAGCCCAGAGCAGAGGGCCATGTGGGGGCGAGGCTGAATTTGTGTTTGATGACTCTTCTCTCAGAGTGAGACAGAGATCAGATCACTGGGGAAGCGTAGGGATGGGCCTTAGGCGGAGGTTATCTGAGACCATGGTAAATGCCTCTGCAGCACACGGAATTATGGGTGAGAAGATTTAAAATAAGAGGGCAGGATCTGGCTCTCTAGCTCTCTTTCTTGAGGACGCCTGGATGATCGTGCCGCAGCCACCTGCGTTTCCCAAAGGACGGCATTCTGGGTGGGAGGAGAAGCTCTGGGTGCAGCCTAGGATCGGGCTGGCCTGGCAGGGGGTGGCAGGGTTGTTCTGCTCTGGGTGTTCTGGAGGGGACGGGCTCGAAGGCAGAAGCCTGCCATTCTTCCAAAATTGTGTACCTCTTGTATCTTCTTATGTTGTTTTAGTTTGTAAATTAACCCAATAGAAATAAAATAATTAAAAACTAAGGGAAGAATGATAGGGGAACTTCTGAGTTAAAGAGTTTAACCTTAATTGATAGGCTTAAGTGATTAAAGATGTAACTAAAAAGTTAAAGAGTTTAGTTATAATTGATAGACTTAAGTGACTAATGCGTGTGGAAAGCTGTTCTTTCAAAATTGTGTCGCTTTGAATAAAGTCACCTTTCCTTTACCACCAAACCTCTGCCTCCAGAATTTTGCCTGGAAGGTGGGGGCAGGCAGCCGGGTCCCATTTGCTGTTCGGTAACAAGAGTAGGAGGTGAGATCTAAGTTAGTCCCTTGTTTTGTTCCTTGAATCAGCTTGAAGACACCATCTTCCCCGCTTGCTCAGTGTAACTGAATAGCTTTGGCCTTGATGGGAGGCTACCTCTGGTAAGCAGATGCCACCGCCAACATCAATTCCTTCAGTAGCCACTGTCTAAATATGTATGTTACATACTTAGCACACGCAGCATGTTTCCGTTGCTTGGGTTTATGAAGACAAATAACTTTTGATAAATTCAGTATCTAGGAAAAATGACTGGCATACAAAAAACACTAAATAGTTGCTTTCATAACTGGGAACACATCGAGTGGCTATGGATAACTAGCAAAGTTGAATCCACTGGGTGATGGAACCCTTGAGTTTTAGAAGTGGGAGGGGCTTAGAAAACATTCCTACAACCCTCTGATGAGATCGAGATGAATCTGAAGGATAAGAAAGTGAAAGGGTTATATAAGCCAAACTTTTCTCCCTGTTGGTCTCAATATGCAACTGAAACACCACGGGAAAGCTGAATCTGTGAGGACTCCAAGGATACTAATGTCCGTAAGGTTAATGAGCCAAATCCCAGAGTAGAATGATGTAGCACATTGTAATTTTCTGGACTTTGGAGATAGGTCACAACATGAAACTAATAATGATAGCTTCAGCCCAGGTTCTGGGAAATATGCCTGGGTGGTAAATTTCTCTTAAAGTGCTACAACAGGAAACATCAAATGAGATTTCAAAAAGAAAATTTTGCAAGGTAATAAAAATGTTTTATGATGGATCACTAGTATTAAATGTAAGACATTCAACATTCAGGAAACTACTCTACAGAGACCTGATTTAATTTTTCAAAATAATTTTGCAGGAGATGCTCTTTGAGTTGGCAAACGCCCAGCTAGGGGAACGTTTGACATCTCTGCTGTAGGAGAAAGATAGGAGGCACACGTGCAAAAGCTTACCTTTATGTTCCCAAGAGCAAACCGGAGCAACGAACAACTTAATAACAGTGTTCCATAAGGCCCGAAATAGTCTCTGATGGCTCCGTGCTGCTAATAAATAGGTGGGGTTTGAGTTTGCTTGTGTTTCATGCATCGGGGGAAATGTGGACTATTAGAGTCAAGAAATACGTCACTCAGTATTTTGAAGAGCTTCTAAACCACGTGCACTGTGGCATAAGCTAAAAGTTAGTCAGGTTTTAGTTACTAACCTACAAAAAAAAATGTAGCATCATTGACACAGCTGACAACCTGCTCTCGAAAACCCAGTACCAACTGCCTCTCTTGCCAGTTAATTTGGGAAAAGATCACCATTGCGTCATTGTACTGTGAGACTCAATAAATGGTAGCCCCTCTTTTCAGGATTAAATTTAGTATGGTGGTAGTGTAGTTAAGATTTCTTTTCAGAAGCCATTATTTTTCATATTCTTTTAAGATACAATATACTCAAAGAGAGAATTCTTGCATAGTAAACATTTAACTGGAATTTTTGTTTCTCTTCTGCTTCTTAAAAGGGATAAATATAGTTTGCATTTCATTAGACACTGTTGGCTATAATGTTCTTCGTTGTTTGTTTTTAACTGTGATGAGTTTTGATTAAAGAAGAACAGACAAGTGAAATAGTCACGAAAATGAAAAAAATGAATGCAACTGTTCCGATGTTACAGTGAAGATAAAAATAACTTTTCACGGTTTAATGATTGCATTTGAGATCAGTCCTGCGGATAACAGAACAGATACGCATACTTGCAAACTCGAGTTTTGAAGACTGCCCACAGATGCTAATTGTCCCCGTGGACTTCTGAAGGCACAGAGCCCGTTCCATGAATACGCTGAAAACTGCTGATGCACCTTCATGCTTTCAGGCCTTTTACTAGCAAAACGACCAAGTCCATTGACAAATTAAATCAATGTAAAACTATAACCAATACAGTTCTAATTAGCACCATTAATATTATGTAATAGATGATAATATTTTATAAACTACATTTGTGAAATGGCTTTAATAGCAATATATGTAGTAGCTTGTTGTATATCTACTTGATCCATTTGGGATTGAAGAGGATGAACCATCGTTCGAGTTATTTCTAAAATTATCATTGCATTTTAAAAATTTATCTTTTCATTAAACACTCTTTGTTATTTCGATAGACTGAGAATGTTAGTAAGCCATCCTTGAAATGATATCGAAATACACTACGAAGTACAAAGATACACCATTATGGATTTTACATACGACGAATAAGCTAGCAGGGCAGCTGCGTCTGGCGTCTCTGGGCCACGGGTGCTCAGTCGTGGTGGTTGTTACACATTCTCTTCTGGGCCCTGTCCTGGTTCAGTTCTCCCCTGAAATCTGTAGGAAGTGCGGAGACCACTCTGTATATTGTTATTGTAACAGTTTATGACCGACGTGGGACCGAAACAAATGAAAATACTGGCCTTTCCATTTTGAGGCACGTTCCCAAATATCAACTTATAGACGTTTGAAATACACTAGTGCGCAGGTGGCCACAGTACACGTTCACTGGGCTCACTGATGCTGTAGGCTGCGTCTCGCTGGGAGCCAGGATAGTGCGGCCCCCCAAATGTCCCCTCGACAGTTCCCTGAACCTGTAAGTGTCACTTTACGTGGCAGGGACTTTGTAAAGGGGAGTAAAAGCAGGAATCTGGAGAAGCGGAAATGAAACTGGATTAGTCAAATGGCTCTAATCTAATCACACAAGGCTTTAAAATTAGATAATCCCTCTGCGAGGAGATCCAGTGAGCTGCACTCCACCCAGCATTTCTGGCTTTGAATAAGGAGGAGGGGACCACCTGCTGGGGAAGGTCACTGGCCACGAGGCACAGAGGAAGGCCAGGGAACAGATTCTCACCTGGAACTTCCAGAAAGGAGCGCAGGGCTGCCCACTCCTCGTTTCAGCACTCCAGGACTCTGGTCAGACTTCTGGCCTCCAGAATCGTAAAATGATAAATCGATATGGTTTAAGCAACTAAGTTTGTGGTAATGTGTTAGAGCAGCAAAAGAAAATGAACAGTGATGGCAAAGATAAATGGAATTCCTGTCACCGTAATCTGCAGTCGAGTGGTGGATGCAGTCAAATATCTCAGTCGGAAGCAGTTTAATTATTACCCAAACCTGGAAAGCAGGTGTTGCAATGGACTGACACGGGAGAGCCTTGATTCAAGCAGCGGAGGACATCTCGAAAATGAGCAGGAGTTAGCGGGAGGTGGGGAGAAGCCCTGGATGGTTCTGGTCATGCGTGGGCAGCCAGAGAGCAGGGCGTGACTTTGAACCAAAATCACGTGAGGGATGCTGGCGCTCGGCATAGATCAGATGGAGGGGAGAAGAACAGAGCAGTGGAGAGAGATGGGTTGAAGAGGAAGCCAGGGGTCAGATCAGGTCAGATCTTGTCAGAACATCTGAACCATCTAATGCAGTTGAGGATTTTCACTGTGGGAAACAACCTGTTTTCAGCAAAGGGTCACATTATCTCCAGTAGCTTAGGGGTTTATTTTGGGGTCCTAGTGCATTTTACAGTATAGTCATTCCAGTTAATGTTTGATATACTTTGTACAAACCAGGAAGATCCTTTTTATATTATATAATAATATCATCATGGGAGATTTTGTTTCCTGTACAATCAGGAATGAATTTACCATGTTTTGCCGTGTATAATGCGCACCTACGTTTTTTGCCCAAACTTTCAGGAAACAAATCTTTCGTTTTAATTTTTAATTCAATTATTTATTTATTTATTTATTTATATTCTTTTTTTTTATTATAAAGGAATTTTAGCCTTTATTTTTGAACATGCAATACAAGAAATTTTATGCAACAAAAAAATTACAAAAGACAAAAAAAGATGCAAGCTATTTCAGGTACTGCCTATGTATAATGCGCATCCTTATTTTCCCCTCAAAAATTTGGGCAAAAAGTGCACATTATGCACAGCAAAATATGGTAACTATTAGGTAAGACCTTTGAACTATCACACTCTTTTTCTTTCTCATAAACCTACTTTGTAACGTTCCTAAAATTTGTTGAAAGTACTTAGTAACGGAGACTGTGATCTATTTTTAATCTTTGTCTCAAATACAAATTCCAGTAGCTGTGAGAAGATCGCACTAGCCTTAAGTTCAAAACACATAATTTATATTCAGCTTAGAAGGGCTGAACAGCCATTCTCCATAGAAAGGTCTCAGGTCCAATGTCCCGAAGTCTGGGCTGTGTTTAGCGTCTCTGATTCAGGTCACAATAGGGCGGAGAGCAGGGAAGAAAGCTTTCTGATGGAGCACGTGAGGGGCAGGCACTGTGTCCCCGGTGCGGGTACAAAGACAAAAAGGTCTGAGTTCTTTGCCCCCAAGAGCTTTGTCCTTTGAGAGCAGAGCCGTGGTTGAGAGAGTACATTATAGACTGGCTGCAGTGATGGAGTATAGAGTTGAAGGACAGAGGAGGGAGCTCCCCTTCTTCCTGGATGTCACCCGGTGATGGAAATGGGAAGATCAAAGAACTGTGTCCTTCCATGGGACATAGGGATCAGTGGAAAGAGCCCAAGATACTGAGGGGGAAACCCAGGTTCTAGGTCTCCTTGGACCATAATTCCATTTTTGCTTCTTGCATCTGGAGAAAGTTAAGTTTTCTGTGCTCTGGCTTCTTCCTCTCTCCAATTAAAATGACTGTGTCATTGAACTTCCTTCAGTGAAGACTCTGGGCTTTGTAGAGGAGCCTCAGAAGCCACCACGAGGGAAGGGATGGAGAGGACAGGACTCCAAACACCTTTTCAACCAGAGCACTTATCCTAATGCCTATTGCACCGACTGGCATTTATGCACTTCAACAAATATTTCTGTTTTGAAAAACAAAACCTCGATAATCACAGGACAACATTGACCTGCTAACTGTTTTCTGGGTCCAATATTTTGAGATCCCGGGTTTTTTGTTTGATTTGTTTTGTTTGCATTTCTTTTGAAGTTTCTCTCTTTCTTCTAATGCCATTATAGATCTGGTAGCCACGGGGCCTCCCTGTAAGATTTGCTTTCCACTTTCCTTCCATGAAAAGTTAGAAATAGCCATAAGAAATAAATTGGACAGGAGCTTATCTATCGTGTTTCCCATCACCAAGGAGAAATTTCTTAAGTTCTAGATATTCCAGGAAAAAAGGATTACAGGCAGAGATGAAATGTGTTGCCTTGGAGAGTATAATCACAATCACCTGAGAGTATAATATTTTAGGTTTCATGACACCTTTCTCTTTTTTTCTCTGCCTGCATTTGATCACCCACTCTCTGATCATTTCACTGCTCATTAACATTTTTATAAAAAATATAGGCCAGGGAGGAAGCACTTGTTATAACAAATACATTTAATGTCATTTATTATCAGCAACTTCTCCTGAAAGTTAGAAGGGAGAAAAAGTTGAAACTAAGAGCTAATGGAACTTTGGGGTTATTTATCTGTTTCATTCGTCGGTGCCTAGCAAGCAGTCAGTGAAATGAGCGTGGATAATTGAGAGTCTGCCATCAAATAAGGGTCCTTGAAATTAGAGTTTTAAATATAAATGATTGTAAAGTCAAATCATACACACACTACTAACTTGTAGTTATGACAGATGGATTCAAAGATACTTTTTCTTATTCAGGAATATATTATTTCCTCCTAGTCAGCCACCATTTATTTAGTTGCTAGGCAATTGGGGATATGAGGACATACAAAGTAGGAGAAATAGTATCTTGCTTTCAAGAATATTAAAAAAATAAAGAAGAGAAAGATAGAGGGAGCAGATATAGTCATACAGTCTGATCTGTAGTCTGGAATTATGACAGCGCTTGACTTGTAACAGTCACGCTGGGTGGAAGGATTGATTGGTGAGTAACTGAAAGGAGGCTCCTTAAGGAGTAAAATAAACAGTTTAAAGATTCTTACTCAGAATCATTGGCACTGCAGTTGAACAAAATAAGCATCTTTTTCTGTACTCAGAAACACTCAAGCTTTCTTTGTTTCCATTTTAATTCAATGTCTGTTAATAACTACACCAAATGTGCATTTGAAAACCTTCTCTCCTTTCCCCTTCCTTCTCGTGGGCGGTCACGTAGGTGCACACCCAGGCTTCTCTGTTCCTTTTCCAGAAACGGTGTAAGATGGCTGTATCCCTCAGATAATCCATCTACTCCCTTCGGGGTTTCTTAAGATAGCTATCAACCAATTGTTCCATTACAACGTTAAAGTTACGCGCTCACTTTTCTCAGCAGTTTACCAAGCTGATCTGTATTTACTTTTTGCCATGGATCTATTACTCAGTGATGGGACAAAGATAGGATAGGGAAGCCCTCACACCTGTATTACTTACTTTTGCTTATTCAAATTACTGCTTGGAATTGTCCACAGGAGAGCTGGGGATGGGGGTTGGCTCAGTGGAGAAACAGGAAATCTGTCGCCTTGAGGACAGTCAGCATACCTCAGAGAAAGCCCAGAGGGCCCATCTCTCTCCGTGAGTCGGTCTCTGCTCTTGCCTGCAAGGGAAACTTGTAGCTTTATCGGTCTCCCACGCTCTGCTGAGCCTTGCGTTTCTGTGACCTGTGACAATCGTGCCCCTAGGTATTGTATCTCCTGGATCAGGGCTCCCTTTGGTGCTATTCTGAATCATTTCTGAGGTCTTTTACTCTCCAACTGTTGGAATTTAAAAGTGCTATTTGGAAACTCCAGTTCTGGTCTCTGACATCTCTGTATCTTAAGTACAGTTACTATAGTGGAACTGAAAATTGTTGTACAATTTAAACAGTACTTTGTAGGAATTTTCAGTCTTCCCTTTTTACTTCTGCTTTCATAAAAAGTTTAGCCAACAGTTTCTTGTGCTGTTGCCTACAAGAGTAAAATAATAGCCCATTAAAGGATCTCTTGTCTTTTGAAAAGTAGTTTTTGTAATGATGAAAAACACCTTATAACATTACAGTAATTTCCAATACTCTCTAACTAGTACTTCTCACCACAGTAGAGAAGCAGACTGAAATTTATCTTCAAAGCTAAGACGTAGAGCTATGAAGAGCATCTTCCTTTTAGAGAAGTGTGAGCATAATAGAGGGGCACTACCTTCCTTATAATCATAAGACACGTTTATTATATGTTCCTTTACCTGAAACATTATTACAAGTTAGCACTTACATTGTTAGAGGAAAAATAGTAGCAAAAAAACTGTTGCACTTAATGGAAGTTGGATAACTGTGTAGAAATACGTGCTCATCATAACACGAAATTATATTTCAGCGCGCTTCGTCATTGTTCAATTTATTTTCCTGAATACGTGCCAGTAAGATCTGCTGAGGTTTCTGGTATTAAGTCCACTCACTTATTTTGTCATCTTCTCCTTTAACAAATAATAACTAACTTTATTGAACATTCAATCATTGTTAAGAACCTTACCTGCTAACTACAAGTTGCATGAGTTGAGACAGGACACTTCATCTCTCCACACAAATTCCCTTGTTGTTAAATCTGGGAGAATAAGTAATCCGTTCGTCATAGGTTATAGGATTCTTGCAACTCTTACATCAGACATTACGCTGGCACTTAGTAGTGCACAGAAATACCATAAATAAAGAAACTACTTTAATTTTCTCCAAAGTCCTACCATTATTTTTTGCCCTCATCAACGCATCTCATTTCCAGGGGCAGATGTTAAAGCTCAGAGAAGCTAGTTACCTTCCTCAGACCCTCATAGCAGGACGGCGGTAGGTAGGGTTACGATTTGATTCCCAGTTGGCTTTGCTCAGACTAGGCTCCTGACCCCACGGGTACCCCATCTCTTTTTCCCGAGCAGCTACTATGCAGAAGTGCTTGGCAGGCTTTAGAATTTCAGTGGAATGAGTCAGGCTTGATGGGGAACCCATAAGGTCCAAATGAGGGTTCCGTCACTGAGAGTGGGACCTTTGTGGATAATTCCTCTCAGCTTTAATGTCTTTAAAAACAGTAGAGATCATAACAACTATCTACCCATAGTGAGACTGTGTATATTGTATGAGAAAAGAATGTCTCGTGTGGGCACCTAAAGGGTGTGCTGATATATGATGATAGCTATTGATCATCAGCACAGAGCACCGCACTGGGTACAAAAGATGGCACGTGTGCCGAAACGACAGCTTCTGCCCTCTCGAAGCCTGAGCACTAGGTTTAAAGTCCCGTGTTAACTAATTACAGGATACACTATGTATAAATACTATTGCGATAAAAACCATGAGGAGGAAGCATGTGTTAGGGAGGGATCAGGTCTACTTTGTTGGTCCTGTGATTGGGGAAACAAATGTAATAAGCAAATCAGACACAGAAATACCAGGTTTGTATTAAGGTGCAGAAGAACAGCTGAACTAGTTTTAACTTTAAAACTAAGTGTAACTTTGTCCTTTCCCCTGGGAAACTTAACTGGTAATGGCAGAACCACTTATGAAAGTGAGGTTTACCCAGTAGGGGTGTATTTTGGTCCATTTCCTAGACTCTCAGAGGTACTGACATACAATAGGAGTTACGGAGATCAGGAGCTTCCCAACCAGGCACTTGATGAAGCCACAAAAAAATATTCAAGCTGCTACTACCTCTGGAACAGGTAGACTCTGATACTTTCCATTTTACATCAATAAATTTCCTTCCTTGTTCACTTCCTTGTTTCTGCTTTTCTCATCATTCAGGCAATAAAGCAAACTCTTTACACTTAAAGAAAAGTATTTTTCTTATATACCAAGACAACTAATTCAATTGCAGGGTTCTGGAGTGGATGCAAGAATATTGAATTTTTAAAAAAGTATTAGTTAACTGTTTAATATTAATGTCAGCTAAAACAAAATAAATGCTGGAAATGTTATTATAATCTTATTCTGAATATCGAGCATGAGTGCTCCCAGTAAAACTGAATGTATATAATTTTTTAGTAGCTCCATGAATTATATCTATACTACTCTGTAATAGGTTTACAGCACAAGCCCTTAAAAAAGGAGCTATATTATTTGTCACACTTTAAATTTTAATAAGTGTAATTTAATCAGACTGTGGAATGGAGTGAAAAAGATTCTTCCTTGTTTTCTTTGCACATGATTACAGTTGAATGAAGGACAATGTAAATGATTTATAAGGCTTTATAACTTCAGTGACTGGATTTCTACATCCCTATAGTAAAAAAATGACAAGAGATAAAAATAACCACAATTACCAGACCATAGAATCTTTTCTTGAGATATTTCATTTCCCTATTATGCTTTAAAAATTTAGCTTTTGAAGATTTTTGATGCAGCATTTAAATTTTTCTAATGGCAAAAATAATGTAGAACATAAAATTACATTAAAAATAAAATCAATGCATATCACTACCCAGAAAGAACCACTGCTAAATTTTGGAGTGAGTTCATGAAGTTCACAGGGGGGTTCAAATACACTGTGATGATGCTGCACATACAGTTCTCTTACGATTTGCAGTATTTCTACTGGGAGTTATGTCTGTCTTCTCATTCTTATTATTGCTACTTAATCCTTTCTTCTTTTTTTCTTTTTTGATTAATCCTTGTTTCAGTTGAGTCTATTTTATAATTTTCTTCTAACTTTAAACTTTTTTTTTGGTCTGGAAGATCTGTTTCTTATGAACCTATGTTAAAACAGCCACACTCATTTTTCTTCTGTTAGCTAGACATCTTGTTTTTGTGATCTAGAATTTTGTTTTACTTTTCCTGTCCATAAAACTAATTTTAAGTATAGAGTCCATTCACCCTGCCACCTTATCATAATGTTTCTTGTATAATTATTTCTTTTATCTTGGTCTTTCATCACGTCTCCATGATTTTGTTTCACTATGCCTGATTCTTTCACAAGATTTTTACTCACTTTTAAGGGATTATTCCCCTCATGTATCTCTCTCAGCTTTATAAATGTACTTGTTTTAATGCTTTGCTGGACGGATTCAGAGAACAGACTTTTTCTGGAGTGAATTCCTATTTTAGCTGTTGATTTTATTGGCTAACTTTTTAGCATGATTTTTTAATTTCATTTTGGAATTAGGGTTGGGTTGTTAAATGTATAAGCTTGAAATCACACAAATACAATGAGAATTAAACTTGGTGAATATCACTAAGGGGCGGGTCGTTACAGTAGGCTGAAGCCCCAGGACGAATCCACACTCCCAAGTTCGGGACGCCCAGGGGACGCTGGCGCGTGAGGACAGTGAAGACGGTCTGTGTTAGGGAGAGGCATCTGGGGCAAAACCTGAGGAACACAGGCAACACTCACATGAGCACACAATTATTACCCGTCCAAAGGCAACTGGAGGCATTCTATGCAAATCGCTATAGCCTCCACCTACTCACAAAGGGGATATGAATCTAAAATACAGTTTATAGTAACTTGTCTAAACCTACGGCTTTAACAGCACCCCTTCCCTCAAATTTCAGGATTGTAACGCTATCCAGTCGGATGCTTAGTTCATATGAAGAGCCAAAGCAGGTGCTTGTGGCTGCAGGCAGCTTCCCTCCATAGGTTCTTTCCATGTGGGGTTCCTCCTTCCCTCGGACGCTCAGTCTGCACATGCAGCTGGCAGATGGGGGGTGGGAAGTGAAGAGGGCACAGCTGTTTCTTACACTCTGAAGTCTAGATCGTAAGAGGTCCACACCCAGATGCAAAGATGGTCATGAAATCCAGCTTCCAGCTGGACAGGGGAGCGACCTCCTAGAAGCAGCTGCCCACCATGAAAGAGGGGGTGATGCTACATTGGATTTGAAAGCTGGGTGATTCTGCCACAGGGCTCTTAACACAAAATCACTTTGTCTGTAGACGTACCTTTTTGAATGCCAATTTTTTTCATTAAGTATAGTTTATTTCTTGCTCATGTCTGTCCAACGTGGGCCAGCAGTGACAGTAGGGGACGTATGTACAGGGGAGGGCTGTTTGATGCACTCACTCATTTCTTTTGTCTTGTGACACTGCTATTTCCTTTTCTTTTTTAAGTTTCTCTTTCTTTCTTTCTTTCTTTCTTTCTTTCTTTCTTTCTTTCTTTCTTTCTTTCCTTCTTTCTTTCTTCTTTTCCTTTCCTCTCCTCTCCTCTCCTCTCCTCTCTTCTCCTCTCCTCTCCTCTCCTCTCCTTTCTTTTCCTATCCTTTCCTTTTATGATTGATACTATTACAGTGTCCCCATTTTCCCTACCTTTGCCCCACTTCCCTCTGGCTACCTCCACACTGTTGTCTGTGTCTGTGGGTGGTGCAAGTGCATTCTTTGGTTAATCACTTTCATCCAGTTCCCCTCCCCACTCCCCTCTGACAGCTGTCAGTTTGTTCCATGTATCCATGCCTCGATTTCTATTTTGTTCATCAGTTTATTTTGTTCATTAGATTCCACACATAAGTTAGATCATATGCTGTTTGTCTTTCACTGACTGGCTTATTTCACTTAGCATGATAATCTCTAGGTCAACCCATGCTGTCGCAAATGGTACGAGTTCTTTCGTTAAAACAAAAACTGCCTCAGTTCATTTCACATTATCACCACTGGTGAAGAGGGGAAAGTTGTCCAGATGACCTCTATTTCCTAGGATCGGTTGTTATCATAAGCTCTCCTAATAAAAAATCATCTTTAAGGACATGTCTAAAATGCATTTTCTATACATTGTGAATCACTGATAAGGAAAAGGTTTAAACAAGACATAAAGGAAATTTTTCACTTTGAGGAAAACTCCATTAAGTCAAGCAAAAACTTAGATTCTCCTGCCAGGAGAGTAATAGGTGGGTGTGGACACCTGAGAAGGATGTTTCCCATGAATCTGTCCCTTCCCAGACAGTGAAGTTGCCACTGGACCGCCATTCCTTTATTTTCCTTCAGAGAATCAACTTTTTCCTGTGTGGAATGGCAAGGCCATATGTAATTGTAGATATTACAGATTTTTTCAATATTTGTTCTTGTGATTTGTTTATTTATTTTTTTACCATTGTACAATTGTCTCCATTTTCACCCCACCATGGCCCCCAATCCCACCCATGTATAACAAAAATACTTGAGTTTTATGTTCATAGCTTTTTTAAAAAATATATAATACAAATACACAAAAGTTTGTTGGCTAAATACATTTTTGTCATCTATTCCTAGAATACAGAAGTATGCACACATTCTTAATACAGCATAAAATATTTTTTCAGGAATTATATTGTAATTGCTAACTTTTCCTATTATTATCTTCCAAGCCTCAAAATTTACTTGTAAAAGATCCATCGCCAATTAGAAGCAGTTATTCTCATCCCTTAGCTGTTCACTAGCAATTTAAGGGTAATTTAAAATTTAAGAAGTAATTATGAAAAAAAATTAAAATAGTGGTCTTCACATTACTCACTCTATAAGTTAATTTTCAAAGTAAAAAAATATTTTTCATAGTAACAGTTTCTCTGACAGAAATTCCCAATATAAAATGCATATAAAATATTAATGCTAAAAGCTAAAGAAATGGTAATGGGAATTTTTGAGAATTTAAAGCTATTACCATGATTAATTTAGCTTCACCTCCAAGCAGTACTAGAATGTACTGAATGTAGACACCATTATCCCTCATATTTTGTTCTTGTTAAAAGTTAATATTTTGAGTACTAATGTCCTGAGTACCCTACATCTCTACTGAGCTATTTTTAAAGTAGTACATTTTGGAGGTGATTCTGTCTAAATGAAACAGCTTTGTTTATGTAATTTATTTTTATATCCTGACTTTTGTGTTAACAGGAGGAAGATAGAAAGCTGACCTCCTTCTGGATGTATATATTTAGTATGTATGAGTATTTTAAAATAATACTATAAAGCAGAATTATCCTATATTCCAAATGATGGGACGTATCAAAAAAATGTAAAATACTGCAGTATCAGGCACAAATCATGAGTATCTAATTTCATAGAGCATTTTTAGAATGGAAAATTAGCAATGCTGTCCTTTCATTCATATTCATATATATACATATATAATACACACATATTATATATATATATTCACCACCCACTCTGTATCAGATTCTCTCCTATGTTCTGAACTGTCATAGGAAGGACAGAGATGCCATTACCTTAGGGAACTAACGTGGCAGTTTGAGAAGAGGGGAAATAGACAAACAGCTCCATGTCGGGGTGGAAGGTGCTGAGAAGAGGAAGCAGGCTAAGGGTGCCAGAAGGAGACAAGGGACAAATTTCGGCCACATAGCCCGTGAGGAGGCTTTGCACTTTACTGTGGGAGAAATGGGAAGCCGGTGACGGTCTCCAGCAGGGAAGTCCCATGACACCGTTTGAGTTTTAGAAGGATTACCTGGGTTTCATGTGGGAAAATTGCCATGGGTTGGCGACGATGGAAATCATGAAAGCAGTTAGGGAGCTGTGCTTGCTCCCTACAGAAGCACTGATGATTGAAGGCCTGCTGTGTGTTGGATGATGGTCCCCATAAAGATTTGTCCCCTAGGTCCTGTCAGTGTGACATGATGTGGCAAAACCGCCTTTGCAGATGTAACTCAGTTAACGGTTTTGAGATGAGACCATCCTGGATTACTCGGATTGATCCAAATCCTGTGACAAGTGCCCTCATAAGACATAGAGGATAGCGACACAGAGAAGAAGGCCGTGTGAACATGGAAGCTGAGATTGGAGTTATGTAGTCGCAAGCCAAGGAATGCCAGCCAACACCAGAAATGGAGGAAGCATGGGTGGATTCCCTTGGAGCCTTTGGAGGGACTAGGATACATGCAAAATCACCATATGCTGATCAAAAAGGAGTTCCACTAAGCAAGAAAATAAATTATTGAGACATGCACTAACCTGGATAGATCTCAAGGGTATTTTGCTGAGTAAAAAAACAAAACAAAACAAAACATCGAAGGTCACGTACTATAGGATTCCGTTTATACAACGGTGAGCAGAGTAGGCTTATGATTGTAAGTATGCATAACACAGAGTTCATTCTTGTATTTTTTATTTATTATTATAGTTAGCCTACTTTTGCCCACCCAGTATAACATTTTTGAAATGGCAAAGTTGTAAATGAAATCAGCCTAGTGGTTGCTGCGGGCTGGGGATGGTAGGGCAGGAGAGCCAGGGGCTCTGTCTAGCTCCAAGCAGGTCCTTGGGGTGATACAGAAGTTTTGTGTCTTGATTGTTGTACTGGTTACACAAGTTTACACACACAATAAAATGGCCTTGACTTATTTACCCATACTGCCCTTCTGTCAGCTTCCTTGTCTTGACATTGTGTTGTGATTCTGTGTAATAGGAGGAGTAGGGGAACCCAAGTAAGGGACACTGTGCAGTACTGTTTTCACTTCTTCCTATAAGTCTATCATAGATTTAAAATAAAAGATTTAAAATATTATTATCAAGCTGACTTAACCTTTTTGGCTCATATACTCCACACTTTTAAAAATATATACAAATTTGGAACAATCGATTTGGTATTTTGAAAAAAAATTCCTGGAAAAATATTCATATTTGAGCACAGAGATATAGTTAGAAAATGACTCACTATAGTTTTGGAAATATTAGGAGCAACTTGAGTGTAACAATAGAAGGTTATTTCAAAGACATACTGTTCTTTTAAAATTCCACTGTAAATGGAAAAGGCTGCCCAGTTCCATACAAAACACAAATCAGTTACTTATTTTTGTTGGAATTATTATGCATTTAAATTTTTCATTTTAATACTTTTCTGGTTTGCCATTATTCTATATTTTCATTAGATAAGTAACAAGGGATAAATGTTAGTTCATTATATACATGGTATATATAATTCCATCTTTTACAATGAAGACACAGTCCTGAGCTTCTGCTTGCTCATGCTTTTGGAAGGATGTTTAATGGTATCTCCAAGGAAGCATTTATGCCCTACACCAATGAGCGATCCATTTTTCATTTGAAGATCATTTCTCTATGGAGAGAATGCAGCCATCAGAGAAAAAACACCACGTCCAGCTGAGTGATAAACAGCAGACACCTGCCAACAGAACACAGGTCCTGCACACTCAGCTCAGAGCGCCTCTTGTCTGGTGTCCACTCTGTGCCTGGGTTAACATGGAAAAACGAAGAGTCTCCTTTTAATGAAGTTCCACTGCTGGGACTATGCCCTGGGAATCCTGAACCACCAATTCAAAAGAACTCATGCACTTCAATGTTCATAGCAGCACAATTTACAATAGCCAATTGCTGGAAGAAACCTAAATGCCCATCAGTAAATTAGTGGATCAAAAAATTATGGTACATTTACATAATGGAATACTACGCAGCAGAAGGGAAGGAGCTCCTACCCTTCAAGACAACATGGATGGGACTGGAGAGCATTATGCTATGTGAAATAAGCCAGGCGGTGAAAGACAAATACCATATGCTCTCATTATAAGTAGAACCTAATCAATAAAACAATCAAGCACAATGAAACCAGAGACATGGAAATAAAGACCAAACTGACAATAACCAGAGGAGAGGAGGGAGGGGGATAATGCAGAAAAGAAGGGGAAGGGTCATCCCCTTCATTCAAGGAACATGTGTAATGGACCCATGGACAAAGCCAAAGGGGAGCTGGGGGTGAGTAGAGCTGGGGAAAGTGGCGGTGGGAAAATGGAGACAACTGTACTTAACAACAAAGAAAGAGCATGAACTAGACCAACATGTAGTAACAAGGGCACAAAGTCATTGATACCTTACTGTATCTCAGACCTGAGCAAAACCATTCGCTCAACCACAGTGGTTGTGTTTTTTACAAATATGATATCAGAGATTTTGTCATGATCCATGACGTATCATGCATAGTTTGTCATGTGTATTTAGATAGTGTACATTTTTCACATTGTTCATTACAATCTATAGGCTTAGTCATTTGGTCAAATTCACAGAAACTTGTAGATATAGTTATTTATAGGTAACTGATCTAAGAGGACATTTCTTGACCATTGGGTTTGAGATTCTGTTGTCCAAAGTCTAATGAATCAGACAGACAGCCTTCTAATGTCATTCTCTATAGATATATACCGAACTGACACATATACTTCAGCAGCCTCACCAGGCATGGGAGCCTTAATGGGAAACAGTAAGCCTTGGGAAATGTCCTCTATTTTATAACAAGCTCTATTCCTCCTAAGACCGCAGAGGATGGGTGCATTTAACAATGAGTTAAATTGTTTGTAATACTTCTTATCAGTCAGAATCAGGAACAGCTCTGTTGGTGAAATGGTGTCAAATCCGTAATTTGGAGTTCCTAACGGGATAAGATAATGCAGTACTTATTTCAACTGGAGAAAATAGGATGAGCACATGACTGTTAATGCAGGACAAAGCGCATTTAGAAGAGCACACCGTTCATCGTGAGCTAGGCTAGTTTACACTATCATCCTATGTGACTTCCCAGGACATTTTTTCTACTTTGGAACATAAGGGGGGATAGCAATTACAATTTGTAGCTTTAAATTGCTAGTTTCTTAATGCTGAAATGATAGTATAGGAACAAAAATACATGTGAAAATAATCCTTGAATTTTGCATGAAATCACCTTAGTATATAAACAAAATTAAGTACATATGATGCATACAAAGCACTGCTTCTTAAACAGTAACACCTTTTATTTCCGGGGTATGAAACACGTTTCACAGTATGTTTTCCATGAACAGAAATAAAGCACCACAAACAAACACATTTCTACTCTGAATATTGTATCAATAAGTTTGAAAATAGACTTGGGCTAAATAGGAAATAAGGATGATCTATTAGCAAATGTATTAACAAGAAGCATGTTTTTTAGTTCCATTAAATAATAGTTTTACTAACCTAAATGTGTGTGAGAAAAAATTTGAATTTTTGATAATACTGGCTTAATGTATGCCCATTTGAAGAAGTTAGAGGTATATGCAAGTCAAATATATTAGAGTTTCAAGCATTTCTAATTGATTTTCTATTTTTTTATGTGAGCATCAAAATAGAGAAAAACACACATCCTATCATTTCAGATTAGTGTTTCAAGTGTTTAAAAATTTTAGCACAAGTGCAGTTTTAAAATGATACCCTAGCGTAATTACATTTTTTTCATTCTCGACTAATTTAAAGTCAGTGTGACCTTTTCAAAGGTGATGATGACATTTCTAATGTTCAGAGAAAGACTAAAGAAGTAAAATTTATCTAATGCAGAAACTTAGCACATCTGGCTGAAAATCCTGAAATTTCCATTTTGGAGGGGCTCACTCTGCGGTGTACAGAGATTCTGTTACAGAGGTCGCCAAACGATGCTCTGATGTGCGAGTCCGCAGATGATACACGTCACGAATGCTTGTGAACTGTGTGAGAATCGCCCTTGAAGTGGTGGGAGAGATCGAAAGGAGGATGTACACACACCCCCAAAGCAACCTCCCGTCAAACTGTTCAACTTCGGCCCGGGGTGCCCTGTGTCCCCGTTGGTCCCTGGCACCCACCGGGATGCTCTTTGGGCCAGTAATGCGGCTCTCCTCTTGCTGCCCTATTGTGCGGATCCGTCAACAACCTGTCACACACACATCCGAATGCTGTCACCTACGCGTACACACTGGGTCTTGATCTTTGCCTGTGAGAGTCTCATAGGCTCTTCAAAGGACCTAAAAATGAAGTTGTACAATGTATTGTAATTCCATAAAATCTTATCTAATACTCCAGCCTACGCCGAACTTTTGTTCCCTGAAGCCTACATTTTATTCAGGTCTTTATATTCTGCATACCCTCCAAGAGGGATGGGAACCAGCAAAGAAGTGTGAAACATGTGGCGGGTGTCATGTCCCTCATGCATAAGTGACAACTTAATGTCCTCCAACCCTGTGAGGTATCATTGGCTCCATTTCATGAGGAGGAAGAAATTGCATCCAGGTCATTTTGCCAGGTGCCTGAAGCTTTATACTTGGTGTGGGCGGTGCCCAGGTTAAACATCCCTGTGCTAGTACAATGATTGACAGTCGTCTACCTAAGTCTGAGGGCCGACTCAGCAATATCCTCTATCCCAAATTTAACACCTTTCTTTAACTGTTAGGTCCTGGGTAAGTTGCTTGTTATCTGGAAAGCTATTTTGAAAAGCAATTACAATGAACATACTATTTTTCATAAACCTGGTCTCATGTCTAAGACTAATAGAAGGTCAATAAGTGATTAAAACTATGGGATTTAAAAAATCCCACAGACCTTGCATTAACTTCTGAGTTGTAGCGCGCCGAGCATCGATGAGTGCAGACTAATTAACGAGCAGTATGCCCTGCCTGTGCATAGCCCCATGTGGGTTATGTGCTCATATCTGAGGCTTTCCCCCTGTGGGGGATGTCGTGTTCCTGGTTTCGTGCCTCTGAGTATGCTTTTCTCTCTTGTTGAAATCACGCGCGCCCTTCACCCCACCTGTCTCTAGACTAGAACTGTGGTCCAAGGCCTGGGCAATTCCAGCTCTCTCAGAACACTTTTCTGGGGTTCTCAGAGCACTCTCACTATTACCGAGGCTGGAGTTTACTCTTCTCAATTTAATTGTGCGTTTATCTTGAACTTTTTTGGTGTTGGTTACTTGAGGCACTAAAGTATAGCTAAAAAATAATAAATAAATAATTTTCTAAAAGACTTGCCCTGAAGTTTGACACACTGGCATTCTAATTTTGAGTCTGCCACTTAGGCGCTGGCCAAATTAATTTGCCTGATCTCAATTTTTATATCTATTACAAACAGGAAACATAGAGTGTGTGTGTGTGTTAGATAAACACCCAGTGTCTGCCACTCATTCATGGGCCTGGGGTGCATAAAGGGTGTGATCCCTGGGTGTGTCTGCTGGGCACTGTGACTCAGCGTGCGTCGTGGCACAGTCAGCAGGGACTTTAATTGAACTGATCTGCTCTAAACAGTAGAAAACAAATTATGGCTCAATCCCGTCAGAGAAAAGAGGTTCTGCGAATACGGAAGTTTTTGAACAGCACGGGCTCAGTCCCCTGCACACTGTTGTCGGTGACACGTGGACAGTGCGTGTAGATGATGCAGACACTGCCAGAAATGTGCCGCAGTGGGTTTTCAGGGTCCCAGTGCACAGAGGGCTTGCTGACTATATCTACTCTGGAGGATGATTTATGTCAGAGGTTATGGCAGAGGTTAGAGACATCAAAAAGTGTAGTGGGTGGGAACATCCCACCGCCTCCACTGTGAAATTTTCTCACTGAGAAAATGGCAGAGACGTCCACAGGCAGATAAAGAATTCCCAGGTTTGAAGGTTCTGCAGGGTGATAAACACAAACTTCAGGTTAGAAAGTCAAGTGCATAGACAACATTTTGCAAAACCTTGGAAAAGGGTGCCCCAATGTCACGTTGGAGCATTTTCAGATGCAGAGGCTAAGGAATATCTGAAACTAACTAATTTAATAACATGTCATCCTACCCCTGAAAGCAGTGGGGGAAACTGGGGATATTAGTTAACTTGGGCATATTGGAAACAGAGTAAGATAGAGAAACATACACTTAGAAAAGTGTCAGAGCTTGAATGTCGGGACTATAGGGACTTGGCTCAGGTCAGATGAGATCATTCTTCCGGTCACACTACTGAAAAGTCATCATCAGAAGCTCACTGAGGAAGAACTAGAGTTTTGTATTTAAATGCACCAGGATAGCAGTATTTGTAGTGTATATTTATGGTTAAATCCACTATACACCTAAACATTTTAACTCTCACTTCAGAACGTGTGCTAAATATTTGCTCTTTGGACTCAATCTCAAGCATCATATAGGACTAAGTATGGTAGGCAAGGCTTCAGTATCTAAACATTTGTGTAGTGCTAAAAAGGGAAAATGCTTTTTTATGGACACAGATTCAAAATTTAATTGCGTATTATTGGTTTTGATTGAATCATATGACAATCCTTGAACCGATTACTTGGCCAAATCAATGTGCAGTATGATTAGTTTATGCCTGGATTTTCTGCTGCCTCTGGGAGTCGGGGATGAAGTCACTTTACGAGAAAATGTGGACTCAGCTGTGATGACAGCAAAGAAGATTATCACTGAAGGAAATTATAGTACAATGAGCACATGAATCCTAAACAACAACCTCTACTACATAAATCCATTTTTTCCTCTGAAAATTGAATACAAAATTTATCAAATTCTTTTAATAATTGAAATGATTATGCCCAATTACTCATGCATATTTGAAGTTAAACTTTTGCCTTTGTGTGTATACATTCAAGAAAACTGTGACACATTGTAAAACTTAGAGAATTCATCATTCATATATAAATGTTTTCTTTCACTCTGGGACTTAAATAATTATACAAAAACATTTCCTAAAGTGAAGATTTCTCTTAAAAATTACTCTAGATTCAAGGACTTAAGTTTTGGACCTTCAGTGTGAGACTTTACGCAGGGGATTTGGAAGTATATTTTGACCAGAGACACCCCAACTTCTGCTGGTGCCAGGAGTAGCCATTGGTTTTAACTTCCTTCTGCACCCCCAGAAATAATCTCCCAGGTGTCGGGAGCAGCGGGTGCATTTCCTTCTCCGAGTTCCGAGTGCTAGTCTGCTGGGGTTCTCCTCTCCATTCAGAGGTATCTGGCACCCTGCTTTTTCCATCATTTCCCCCGGTCCAGAAGCTGCAACACTTCCCTGCGGTCATCATCTCTGGTGATCGCCGGGATCCCCCCTTTTCTGTTTTCTCCACAGTCAGTCCCCATATAATTAATTCTCTGTATTAACTCTCCTCTACTTGAAGATCCTAGTAAAGTTTCTCATTACCTGAATGGACTCTGAGTAATACATAGGTATTGCGAATTAAAGAGATTCTACTGAGAATAATAAGTTGTAAAATACCCATGGAAGGATTTCTAGGGAGTTATGGGAGATAGTCTGAAACGTTTGTTCATCACCCAGGTCTGTAGATCACAAAGCGGAGCCATGATGACAATGAAGCAAAATACCATAATAATTTTCCATTACTTTTTTTGTTAAACATTTTCTAAAGTAAACTTTCATTTTATTTAATCAACCAATACTGACTAATCATTTTTTAAAGTACTTTTATTTTTTCCCCAATTGCTTAGTTAGAACAATTACAATTTAATACATTTTTTTAAATTTGTTATTTGTAAAGCCAAACCTCAATCCAAACATTATCCATTTTTACCAACATTTTCTGGCATTTAAAGGTGAAGGTAAAAAAGTAAATCTCAAATATAAGGAAAACAAAGAATTTTGATAAATATGTATCTTTATAAAAATACGTAGCATATTTATAAAAATACGTACCATATTTAGAAATACTAGGTTTTACCTCACTTAAAGCATAAGCTTTGTTGAGAAGTATTGATGATACGCATGAAAATTTCAAAGTGTAAGATGTGTGAGCAACACAAGGGACCACGGAGATTCACGCATCTCCAAGATCTTAGGAAACTGGTCATTTCAGCTGTGAAATGAAATAAATGATATTAACAAATATTCAACTTGCAAAGTTTGACAGGCTAGTAGATAAAAATCAGAGTAAAAAAACATTTTACTTTTTTATTTTTTAGAAATATCTTTATATAAGCCTCCTTTTGCTTTTGAAGGGATTTGAGAGATGACCATTAGTAATTTTTAAAAATGGACTGTTTATTATAACCGTTCATACATGAAATACTTTCAACATTAAACTCTTCACATCAATGATCATTTATAGTCTGCCACCAGATATTAAGGGTGTTACACAGAACCCTGAAAAGTAAATGTGTTACTAATGATTTCTTTTCTAAATACATAAATAAATTGAAATGTATAGACTCTTTCCCCTAGAACATTTGTTTGCTTTTTGGCATGAATTCATCGTCCTAGTTTCTTTACATTTAACATTTTCCTCTTTAAGTTAAATTTTTAAAAAGTACAAAATTTCAATTAACTGGAGATCCCATTAATTGCATTCCATTAATCAAAGTTTTATCATCTTTCAGCATTTGAATGTGTAAAGTGCATTAGCGATAAAAGGATGAGATAACTTCCACATTTTTATCCTAAAGATGAAGAGAAACAATTATACAGGAAAACTACACCATCCCCACCTCTGTCCTTCATCCCCCATTCGTAGTAAATAAAATAGCTTCTACGCATTTGTGTGAACGAGGAATGAAATTACTTTAGGTAACTGTATGTATTCGTTTTCTGTTGTTGCCGCAACAAATTACCACAAAGTAGTGGCTCCAAACTGCACAAATGTACTGTCTTACAGCGCTGCTGGTCAGAGGTCCAACGAGGGTCACCCGGTCAGCAGGGCCACATTCCTTCCCAGAAAGGGCGGGGGACAATCTGTCTTCTTGACATTTCCAGTTTCCGGAGGCCATCTGCTTTCCCTGGTTCGGGTCTTCCTGCCTCCACTCTCAAAGCCAGCCATGTCAGGTCAAGTCCTATCACATCCCATCTCTCTAAGCTTCTGGGTTTTCTCCCTTTTCCTCTGGTAAAGACCCTTATGATTCCACTGGGACAATTCAGACAATCCAAGATAATCTTCTTGATTTATTTCTACCTCCAACCTTAATTCCACTTTACCATGTAATATCACATATTTTAAGGTTCTAGGGACCAGAAAGTGAATGTTTTTTAAAGATTTTATTTATTTATATTTTAGAGAGTGGAAGAGAGGGAGAATGAGAGGGAGAGAAACATCGGTGTTTGTGGTTGCCTGTCTTGCATCCCCTACCAGGGACCTGGCCTGCAACCCAGGCATGTTTCCTGACTGGGAATTGAACCAGCGACCCTTTGATTTACTGGCTGGCACTCAGCCACTGAGCCATACCAGCCAGCGTAGGAAAACATTTTTAAGGCACTAATTGTGATTCATCATGACTAGCAAATTTGACATCACATGGAAAAGTCTAGACAGCACAGGTTAAAAGAAATTTCTGGAATGACAGAAACATTCTAGATCTCAGATATCCGATGTGGTGGATAAGATTTGTATCTGCAACTATAAGGAGTCCATCACTCACAAGTATTCTTTGAATAACCTACCATACTCTAGTGTCACTAGTTTTCCATTGTTCTAAAGTCTTCTATTCAAACTTCCTTGACCTCTATTTCTCAACAATCAGCCTTTGTTCTCTGAAATTCATGAAATTTAACTTGTTGATGGAAACTTAAATGGTACTTGAGGATATTGTATTTTAATGGGAATTAAAATCCTAAAGGAATAACATATTGTAGAAATTGTAAAATCACCCTTCAGAATGAAGAGATGGTGGGAACAGGCAGAGGTATGTGATGATTCTGAAATCAACTCCTTTTTGAGACAAACTTCATGTGTATTTAAAGCTAATTCTAGATATGCTGGTAGAAAATTATGTTCGTCTGTCACATAAGCACAAATTAAAAATCATTATTTATTTGGTAAATAATCTCTTAAATGTAGCGGAGAATCAGTACAACAAGAAGCTATTGCAGGATCGTAATATGATCATAAGTTACCCAATTGCTAGAAATTGCTTTGTGCACGTTCCTCTAAGTACAGACACATGCAAATGTGTAGTTAGTCAGCTTTTCAAAAGTTATGATTAAAAAACACTCTAGAAATAAAAGGCAAAATAGTTATGTTCCTTATGGTTGACATTCAACCTAATAGTTATTTAAAAGTTACTTAATATTAGGCCGACACTGTCCATAAGGCAACATTGATAATATAATGTAAGCCACACAGCAAGGTCTGGAAAAAGTCCAGCCATTGTTAATATAATAAGAACAGTTTGCATGACATGGATGTAACCTGGCAGCCAAGGAGAGTGGACTGGAATGCGCATGTGTGAACAATGACGACTTCACTGGACTAGTCAGTGAGGGTGGTAGACACTGTTGAGTGAGCATGTGCACTGTGTGGCCATTGCATTCAAAATGACTGAGTGAGCAGAGCAATGAATCTGCATCACATTTTGCATTAAGCATGAACAGTCCTCTGCAGAAACTATTTGGATGATTCAGAAGGCCACAGCCATGGGCGACTGGTGACTGGCAGCTTCATCATGACAATGTGCCCACTGGTGCATTGTGTCTCATGCAGAGGATTTCGGTGAAACATCAAACCACCCAGGTGACTCAGCCCCTCCTCAGCCCAGATTTGTCACCCTGTGACTTCTGGCTTTTCCCAAAACTAGAATCACCTTTGAAAGGGAAGAGATTGCATACCATCAATGAGATTCAGGAAAATACGATGGAGCAGCTGATGGCATTGGGAGACCTGTGTCAGTTCTAATGTGCCTGCTTTGAGGAGGACTGAGGTGTCATTGTTCTATGTACAATGTTTCTTGTGTCTTGTTTCTTCTTCAATAAATGTCTCTATTTTTCATATTACAGCCTGGAAGAGTAAAATAAAATAAGTGAAAATAATTTTAAATATCTTTTATTCAACACCATATATCCCAAATATTATCATTTCAGCCTGTAATCAATATAGCAAATAATGTTTATACACAATAAAATTAGAATTTTCATTTTATATTGAGAACACCTCTCAATGCAGACTGGCCACAATTCAGATATGCAATAGTAATATACACCTTGTCACTATCACATGAGCAGTTCTACTTTAAACAAATGAAGGATGTAATGGCGGAGATTAAAATGCCATAACTTCAGGAAGCTTGCCATCTTGAAGAAATTATGTACATACATATTTAAGACATAAAATACAGCATGTGAAGGTAAAAATTAAAACAGATATTTGTAAAAATAGAATTGAAGAAGCCAATTCCAATTAAAAAGACTATGAATAGTTTATAAATGTTAGCCCTCCAAGTCATGGCACAAAATTTAATTTTTTCCACAGTGGAAATTTTACATATTCTTTCCAAATGAGGTCAAAATTGGTCATACTCAATAAACAAGTGGAGACAGATTAGTAAAACAAGAAGACTATGGAGTGATTTGTAACTACTTTTAATCTTAGCTTCTCTGGATGTATTAGCTTTGTGATCTCAGGTGTGTTCTTGATTACTCTCTTCTCTGTGCATCTAATGCATTAAATCAAGCACATGGAGTTCTTAATAAATGACGTTAAAAATTGCTCTGCACAGTCCCTGTCATACAGTGGGCACTGAGTAAATGTTACTTGTTCTCTATTATTTCAGAATATAAATACGTTTTAAAAATTTGTTCCCATAATGTTTGCTTTGTGCCTACACTCCATCCAGTTTAGTGGTTCCCAACTGGGGCGATTTTGCCTCCCGGAGGAATTTTGGAGATGTACGGAGATGCTCTCGGTTGTCCCAGCTGGGGAAACACTCTGGGCATCTAACAGGTGGAAGACAGAGATAGTGCTAAATACATCAAGATGCACAGGACAGTACTCCCCCAAAATACACGTTCATGCACAAAGTATTGTCTACAGCCAAATGCCAAAAGGACTGAAACTGCCACATTGCTACAATTAATGAGTAGCTAAAACCTATCATCTATAAGCTTGGTCAATGTTTTATTATTTTTAGGGGAAAAGTAAGCAAATCAACACCTGAATTCAAAATAACATTTGCCCAAATCTCAATTCCAAACTATTTTGCCTCCACCATTCTTTCAAAGTTAGCTTCATTTCCATCGTCCGGTTTTTGCTCTCCCGCCTTTTCTTCATGTCTTACATTGATCTCTGTGGACCTGGGTCACTATAGTTTTCCTCCATAGTACTGAATTGAAAGAGTTATTAATAACTTTTATCATTTTGCTTAAAATACCTTACACATAAAATAATTACTTTCATCTTTAGTTCATAGCCTTTTTATAAAACTGTTTCCTATACTTTTCCAAGAGATAGAATGAAACATTCAGAAATAAAAATATTAGATTCGCAGACTTCTCTCATGACCAAACAAAGGAAGGTTTTATGCAGCGAAGTTTAATCACTTATGCTCAGTGGTTTAAACTTTTCCTCTTATTCAGTTTTATTCCTTCTTTTCCCAAGGTACTTCCATTAATGATAAGCTGAGGAAGAGGTCAAGTTGGTGCTTCTGGGATTAGTCTCCTGATATGATTCAGAATATCTCCCTACCAAGAAAGTACAGATAAATACTGCACACTCACCAAATGTTTAACATTCTGGAATATTCAGTTATCATTTGCTCAATAGCACACAGCAACTTATTTTAAATTAACTTAAATAATTAATGTTAAAGCATTATGAATTGTTAAAGTTGTGTCCATTTCTATTTATTTTTATAGCTATATGGAAACAATTGCAGCTTGCTTCTACAAAAACTTAATTCAATTTAGTTTCATCCTGGTCGTGAAAGTAGACCTCATTATAGTAAACAGTTCAGAATTCCAACATTTTCTTCCTGACTGTGTCCAAGAAAAATTGCAGTGAACTAAGTTAAACTTGTGGACAAAATAAAAGCTCTTTCTTATTCACCAAAGGAGGTTGGGTTGTTATTCCACAACACCTAGCTGATAGATACACTGTTCAAGCTGCCTTTTAGTATTTCTTAACCAAGAGCTTTAAAGGAGTACGTGTCTTGACCATTATGGAGACACAAAGTATCAGAAGTCTCTAGAGTAATTAATGCTTGAACTTTTTAATGCAAATCAATTATTTTGAATCCATTAGTACAATGTTCTCCACTTGTCATCTAGAAAGCAAAAAAGTACCATATTGGGGCCTCTTGTAATTTTTTTCTCTCCTACCAAAACATTAAATCACATTTAAAGAAACACATTCTAGAATAACTCATGACCCAAGAATGCAAAGAAAACATAAATTACCTAATTAGAAAATATATTAGAAAATGTCATTTCAAATTGATTACATATATAGAGCACGTTTATTTTATTAACTTATTTTGTAATACTTCTTTTATCTGAAGAAGAAGCTGTACCTTTTATGTGCTTTAATTTCCAAAGCCTCCCCTCTACCCTTTTCATAAAATCTATAGTATAAAGAAAATTAAACATTAAGATATAATCAACAATGTAGGATGCTCTAATTCTCTCTTCTCTCCATGACCATATTGAATTTATAAGTAATGAAAAATAATAGAAAGTCTAATCTGTATCATTTCTATTTTTAGACCAAGAATTGCTAAAATATGCCTTATTTTATAGGCATTAAGAAAAGACTATACATATGTGTATATATAATACAATAATATGTATATTTTTAAGAAAAAAGAGAAGTTAATTTTTAAGATTCACTTGACAATGAGAAGGAATGTCTGGACTGTGGTCCAAGTTCTTCCCGTTTGTGTGTGACCTTGGGCTGCTTCCACTTTCCAGATCATCTCCTAAATCACTTCTAATTGCAAATTTTATTATTCCCAGAGGCTCAGTATAACAACTCTAACAAAGCCCACGTCCACGGCCATTCATTCTGAGGGGGTTAGTCACCATTATCTATTCATGCAACTGACTTTTGTGTGCTAGGAAAGAGATGAGAAATAATAGTTTACTAAAAACAATTTGCCTCTACCTGTGGTTTGAATCTGCTAGATCCATTTTCCCTTTCTCTGCTTGCACAGATTCAATCTTACCTCCAAGGGTGAAGAAATAGAAAAAATGACGGTCCTGAATCAATGAGACCATGACATCAACATAGGAATTTCATCTTTCATGAAATCAATTTAAATATAGATATAGCTGGTTTGCCGAAATTAAATTTTTGATCATTCAGATATTGAATCCTGGAAATCACCTTCTTTTTACTGGAAGGTGAAGCTGAAGGATGCACAGTTTGTTTAGCTGGGGTCTAAATCCCTCATATTTCCTATTCCTGTCTCTTGTTTTACTACATAATTAGGTTGAGAACAGGTCTCTGTTCAGACTAAAAATAGGTCCAGCACTATATAAGTGGCAGATTAAGTGTATTAAAATTTTTGTCATACATTGTAAAAAAAATGAAAAACAAAATAAAAAGGAATAATTCCTTGCTATTGCATTATGTTATTACTAATCAAAATATAAACTTTTATTTCAAAATTTGTGAGACACTTATATAGAGAATTCATAAAGAATGACTGCGGTGGGAAATACTCGTGATTGAAGACTCTAATTATCACTGGTCTTGTCAGATACATTTCCGCTTCATAAGACTTCACTTAGTTTTCCTGCCTGACTGTCGGCTTCTGTGTCCCAAACTGTAAACAAAACAAAACAAGACAAAATTTTGAGATGGACATTGTAAATTATTACCTCAATTTTAAAAACAAAAGTTTGCAAATAAGCTTTAATCAGTTAAAAGTGTTTCTGACAGTTTTTAAACACTGAAACCACAGGCCACCAACGCTGATCACTTATTCTGTCTTCCATGGGTTCCTATACATTTTTTTCTTATCACCATCATCATTATTAACTAAAGACCGTTATTTACATGTAATGTATTCTTAGTACTCCTTAGTGTATATACAGATAAATACTGCAAGACATTTTTCTCTAATGAAAAATGCTCAAAATTAAACTTTAATATGCAAAGCATAATAATTATATATTATATAATCCAACTAACACATTATATGTTTAGTGTTTAGTATTTGGCATTTAGTATAGTTATTTGTATATTTGTTTCATATTTGTTCCCAATTAGCTATTCTCTTGGCAGCAAAGATTACATCCTTTACAGCTTTGTGATCTGGAGAGTGTTTTCAACCTCTGTTTGTTTTTTATTTTTTACCACTACAAAATTAAAATGCTCAGCTACCTCATCGGGTGACTGCTCAGAACACAGAAGGAGCCAGTAGGAGTAATGTGGCATCATTCTGTCCACAAACCCAGATTCATGAGTCATGCCTTTTCCCTTACAGGTGTTCCGTAAACTTTGTTGGGTAAATAATGACAAACAGATTAAATGTAGAGACACATTACAGTGGTGTCCAGTGGACTAAGTGAGACTCATCCGGGTCTGAACTCAAGTCCTAGCAACAAAGCTCTCTAACCCATAAAGGAGTTTTTGTTTGTTGTTTATAGAATCTCAGTAGCCTTGTCCTTATCTTCAAGATGAGGAATATAATAAAATCTGCCTCATAGGTTTGCTGACAATTTAGGTGATTTTATTCAGGCAAAGCATAATTTTAATACAAACTATGGTGCTCAATAAATGGCAGTAAATATAATATAAAAGTAAAAGTAAAAATATAAAAAGTAAATATAAAAATATTTTATTAGATTTCACTAGAATTGGACCATCTGCCCTTGCTGAATTTGATGCTATACAGTGAGGGAAAACCAATATTGTTCTTATTTTTCTTATGCTTCGTGGGTTTGTGTTTTGTTTTTTTTTTTACCTTTGTGTTTTTGAAAAAATATGTAGCCTATGGATGATACTGTATTTCTGTTACGAGGAAAGATATCAGTGAACACTGAATAAAACGGGGACGGCAGCGGAGCCTCTGCTGCCCAGGTTGACCCTGTGGACAGACTCTCCTGATGCGCCCCCTCCTGGCAGTACACCCTTCCTTCTGCTTTAATGGTCCGGGGCCGGGGCCCAGCAGGGCTCTGAATCTTGTCCCATGCTTGTTTCTCTCTTTCTCTCCAAACCCGTCTATGCAGCAGTGTGTTTTCTCTCTTCCTCAGCCAGCTTCTTGTGCATCTCAGGTAAACGCGTAGTTGACACTGCATCTCATTTGCAAAGATAGAAAAACAGAGACCATGGTTTGTTTGTTTTTTTCATTCTCAGGAACCCCCCATGTTTCAATAGTGGCCTTGGGTGCGGGTTGGGGATGAACTGAATGTGCCATATAAAATTTTAAATGTATAATTATATATTTTTATTCAATCCCAAAATGCATGAGTCTGCTGGTCAGGATTGTAGGCTTTATAAGATACAAACTGATAGTTTTTGAAATAAACATATTTAGGATTAAAAGTTAGATTTTGTGAAAAGTAAACCAGTTTCTTTGGGAAGAAAGTATTTAATTCATCTATCTAAAAGACAGTTATATTAAATAAAAACATCTTTTAATTATTATATGGGATCCCATGCTTTGTGACAATATCATCTCTACCAAGAATTTACTTGTCTCCATGTATCCAAGTGAAATACATTACAGCAATTAATTAAATTGCTTTTCTCTGTGCAGAATGTCAGACCAGTGTTATTAATGAAACAGAAAGTCTGGCATAAGTGATAATACTAATGTAAAAGCAACAATCAAATGCACTGATCTCTTCAACTTTCTACAAGTGTAGACTCCCAAAACCCTACTCATTCATTACCCTGTGTCAGTTTCCTTCTTTATGAAATTTATCAAGTTCACATTGAAGAAAAGCTTCAGTTTCTTTTAGGTGATGCATTAAACTACCCATCTCCATTAGGTTAAAAGTTAATACTTTCCCCCATGTAAGACTATTATATATTTTCTCTATTAAAGGCCTATTTGCCTTTCCTTATGACTTATATAAAAGAAAAAAATTGTTACCCTGCTATGATGAAAAATTGGTAAAAGTTCCCAAATATGCTTTGCTATCTGAATATGAGGCTACTGTGAAACGTGATTATGCTCCCCATACTTACACAACCCCTTAGTACTTGATGCATTATGCCACAGAAAGTGTATATCTAAGAAATATTTACATGAGAAACCATTTGCCAAATTAGCATCATATGTTACTGAGAGGACCAAATGGCATTTCCATTTTCATTAGCAAAAAGATATTTTTGGATTAATGACCCATAGCATCATGAAATCTTGACAAATATATCCCTAAACTTAACATGTATTTACATATTATAATAGTATTTTTAAATCCTATATAAATTATTAGTACAGTGAAGCCAATTACTCAAAATAGTGAAACACTTAGAATTGAAAATATAAACTAAAATTTGTTTTAGGTCACCCTCTGCCACCAAGAAAGCTACAACTAACTATGCCAGATGGTAAACAAACCACTGTTTCTAAGGATTCCGGAGGAAATTCATCCTAAGATTTAGCAACCCAAGCTATCAAGAATTTTATCATAACTTACTTAAATCCCTGACATGTTGTATACCTTTGTATGTACATGTCATTTCTACTTTTTAATTCCCACTGAACAATTAAAGTACAACTGTTTCTTCACTACAATACATCTCATATATGTGAAGACATCTTTGAAATCAGTCTACAGATTTATTTTTCCAAGAAAAATGTTTTCCATTTATGTCTTATCATTAGAATATTCCAGAGCTGTGATTATAAATACAGATTCCCAGGTCTCACACTACAGCAAATGAATCTCAATTTTCAGAAAAGGGGTTTAGGGGTCTAAATTTTTAGGAAAGACCAGCCCCAAATCTGTCTAAGGATTTAACATGTTTGCAAAGTTTTGCTAAGAAATCTTTTGGTCCATGAAGTGATCTCTAATAACAGCAAAGGAAAATCTGTTTGCTTAAAATATTAAATAGAATAACATTGTAAAAAAAATAAATTTCAGGATGAAGTAATGTCAAATGCCTAAAGGAAAATAATCACCAAGAGCTGGTCTTATCATGAAATACTCTTGATCCATGAAACTGTATTTAAGGACTGAAATACTTCTGTTTTTATATATTTAGTTAATACTTTCTTTACTATACAAAGCATATCTGCTATAAAAAATACAGACTTTTTGAAAAGGACAGAGAAATAAGACTCACCTATGATTAAATTCTTAGAGACAATAATTTTTGATATTTCAGTATGTAATTTTCTACTTGTGTCAATATATGTACATTTATTTATAAAAATGGATATTTATATGTAACTGTACACATTCTTTTCACATATACACTACATTGAAATTTTTCTTCATATTTTAATATCATCAAATATTCCTTCAACTTAAAATTTAATAGCTGCATCTTTTTGCTTATTAGTGAGCAATGTATTTAACAAATATCAAATTATTCCATATATTCATTATTTCTATTGTTTATTCTTATAAATAATATTTGGTGAATATCTCCATAGCTAACTCTTTGAATGTATTCATGTATTTCTGTGCTCCATTTCTTTTGAAATCTCCAATTTCCCCTCCAGAAATCTCATCCAAGTTTAGTCTCAATAGGCTTTTATCAAAGTACTCATTTTCCGCCATGTTATTGCCAATACTCAGTTAAGATTTGCCTGACAATTTTTTCTCCTCTATATTTTACAATTTGGAATAATATCTGGCAAATGCTGTAATGTATAAATAAATGTGAAATATTTATCATTTTCTGTGATTTAGATCAGACTAAAAGGCAGGGGGACTATCAATTCCTTTAAAATTTAAAAAGCATTCTGTGATTAAATTATAAGAAAAGTGATACATAAAAGAGCATAATATATAATAATATCATTATTTCTGATTGATATTTGGTAAGTGAACTTTAGTTGTCTACATATTCTTGGAATGTTGTTTACTTTTTCCAGGTTAAAATTAATCAGCATAAACTTCAACATAATAACAACTACTATTCAATCTTTAAATCTGAGTATACCACTTTTAAAATTTCTTATAATGGGAAGCTCCTTTTCCCCCCATTTTTATTGAGTTGGACTTTACACCGTTTTTCCATCATATCAGCTTTAAAAAAAAGTGGTTTTGTTTTTTATTTATCTATCGATTCTTCTGGAGTTGTTGCCGCCTTTGTGCTAAAAGTTA
>CM052547.1:6392066-6516902 GCA_028533065.1 Trachops cirrhosus
TTTTCTTTTCTTTTTTCTTTTTTTAAAGAAAATGCCAAATGCTAAATCTGATTGTGCATAAGACCTATCACTTAATTTTGTCTCCAGGCCAAGTCTTGGGCATAAACTTGAGAGGAGAAGGCTTAGGCACACAATGCATTTGTAAATTTTTATCAGCATAGATGTGGGGAGTACATGTGAAATAGATTTAAAAATGTGCACAGGAAGGTAGGATGGTAACTTTAGATTGGGATGATTATATCATCATGAAATAATTTATCATAAGTTTGGGATGCTGTAAAGACTGGGATTCATGGAAAGACTAGGAGAAATTCTATTTGCTTACCTGGTTAACTTACTGAACCTTGGATTCATGGTGGGCTAAACTAAATGAGGTTTATTGGTACCATCTAGAATAGGAGTCTGTAACATTTTCCTAAAAAAGGTAGCAAGTAAATATTTTAGGCTTTGCAGACCAGATTTGGTAACTGCAAATTTGATGTATATTCTTATCTTTGCTTAAAAAATACCTCTCTAACATGTAAAGCCCCATTCTTAGCTCAGACTTCATACAAAAACAGGTCATGGGCTGAACCACAGTTTTCCACATTTGATCTAGAAGAAGAAATAAAACAAGGACATAAGAATACGGTAGTGTTTGATTAATCATGTGAAGTTACCAAGTGAACGTATCCCTGATGTGAGAACAGAAGATAATTCATTTGTATTGTGTTGAGACATACATACTAGCATTTTTAAAACTACTGAAATCTCTGCCCTAGTAGTCAAGTATAGTAGCTAGCCTCTCAAATGGCTCCCAGGGACTCTCCTCTCACTCTGTAGTCCTCTCGCATGAATAGGGTTGACCTTTCTAACCAATTGATTTTTGCGGCAATGACGGAGTTTGACTTCCAAGAATAGGATATTAAAGACATCGTGACTTTCCCCTTGTGATCCTGGAGAAGGAGCTGGGAAAGGCCAACTCCAATGCTGTGAAGACATTCAGGCAGCCAATGAGACAGTGATGAACCAAAGCCTCCTGTGAGTGATCAGCACTAACTTGAGAGGAATGTGGAAGAGCCACCTCGGAAGAAGACCCTCCAGGCCTATTCAAATCTTCCAATGGCAACAACCTCCGTCAAAAGCCTGAGCATAACATGGTGGGAGTCCCCAAGCTAGAACAGACCAGCTAAGCTGCCCCTGAATTCCTGACCCCCAGAGACTGTGTGAGACAATAAATCAGGGGAAGGGTTTAATGATGTCTTCATAGATTTCATTGAAGAAAATGTGATTCTAGGGTGACCAAGAGCCGCAGCAACCCTTGATTGGCAGAGGCAAGTAACTGTACTTAGTTATGTTTGTCTGTCTGTTTGTTTGTTTTCAGGAACGCAGTCTTCCTTAGACTACACACAGTCACTGGAGGCCAGGTCTGATGTCTAAATGCATTAATGCTCTTCTTCTCAGCCACACCCATGCAAGGATGTTATTTTTAGGTTCACTAGAAGACTGACCTAAGAACATTTTTAAAAAATGTATGGCAGAAGAATAAGACACACATTTGAAATAACCTTGAAGATGAATAATAAATCATATATAGTTGCCATTAAAATTGGTGATTATAGTTGGATTAGAAAGTGCCCTAGAGCAACTAAATCACAAATAAAGAAAACTTGAGATCGATGTCAGATCAGGAGAACAGTACCGTCTTCTTCTTTCAGATGCCCTGATGGGACCTTGTCCCAGCACTAACCGTTGGGGGCCACATGCCACCTGCTGACCCTAGGAAACCACTTATGGTCATTCTGGAGTATTTCTTAGATGTCTCTAAACCAGTAATAGGTCCTATGACAAAACTTCTTATCCAGTGGAACTGAATTCAAACACAACATGCCATAGCTACAGGCAACTTTTAATTATCCACCAAGGGAGAAAAAAGGAGAGTATCATAGCAAAATGTTAATCCTTCCTTTAGTTTCTAAAAAGGGTACAGGGAGGAAAATGTTCAATGGACAAAAAAGAACTATTTGAATGAATCTGTAGAACTTTGGTTTAACTTTATCTGTGGAAAATATTTTTATGATCCTGAGATGGTTCACATTTCCTTTTTTGAAGCAACTGTGGCTATAATTAAGCACTAGAATTGAAGTATAAGGAAGATTACAATATATTGATTATAATTGCTGCCTTTGATTTTCTGTGTGTGTGTGCATGTGTGTATAATAACTAATTTATAGAAAATGTTATTGACACTTTTAGAAGCCCTATATGTCTAATGATGTAAAATGACTCCCTGATGTACTAATGATTTCCAAAATGCATTCAACCATCCAGAGGAGGAGAGAACATCATTCTAATTGGGCAGACATTCATGGAAGATCCACTTTGAGTAAGGCGGCTCTCGGTCCCTAGAATTATCTAGCACTTGGGTTCAAGAAACTGACATGGGAGCTCACAGTCTTGTTGGGGAGATAAACAACAAAGCAAATAATTTCAGTAAGAAGGGGAAATGCAATAATAGAGCTACATACCAAGTGTTTTTGTGAATAGTAGAGTAAGACCAAATGGTAGAGTAGAATAGTAAAGTAAGTAGAATACTAGAGTAATAGCAGAATAGTAGAGTAATAGAATAGTGGAGTAAGAACAAACGGGCATTTGAAGATTAAAGAAGGATTGACAGAGAGATAAAATGCTGATAGGGAAATAGCCTTTGTGAAAAAAGAGGACGTTCTGTGGGCATCTCCTATATTATATTTTTCTTTGTCTGGAATATTCTGGGAATCTAAGATGTGGATAGCAGTTGAAACTACACAGGAAGGTAGGGGCCATATCAAAGTATAGCTCTCCTATGAAAAGCTGTTGGCCTTTTGAATAAAGGCTCTGAAAAGTCGCCGAAAATATTTTTTCCTCAATTCTATTCAGCAGTCTCCACTTTCAGGATGAACTCAGCAGCTCTTGAATATTTCTAATTTGGAGGCTTACTATTTTTATATAAGCAGAAATATTAACTTTATTTAAGTACATATACACAAAGAATAATGTTTCAGAGAGGTGCAAAGTTTATTTACTATTTGATCAAATATATGAACCTCCTCAATCTTTCAAATGGCATGTGGTCAAGCCTTGAGGACTAGTTTGAAACAATTGCTATTTTCCTTTATTTCCTTAGAGAATCTTTCTGGCCAGATGCATTATGTTGATATTTGCAATTTCTATATAGAATAAATTCTGAAATCAATGCAATATTTTCCCAGTTGATGTTACTCAAAAGAGAATGCTCAGGTGACAACATGTATTTGGTAACTACATAATGAACTTTGACAGAAGAAAGCGTCCTAAAGAGAAAATATTTGATGCTGCAAAGTCTAATATGTATTTGCCTATGGAGAATAAAAAGGGAAATTACAAAATTAAGGAGGAGTATTGATTTATAAACAGCATTGCATGGACTGTCAAAAGCATTTTATCTAGTGAGATGCCACATTAACTAGATATAACTATAAGAATTCAAGTCTGTATTTTTGTCTCCTCTTTCTCTAAGGAAGGAAACAGATCTTCTTCATTGAAAAATGGTAACTTATCATGTGTTTTTTTTCAAGGTGATTTCTATTTGTCAACGTGTTCTTTATCATTAGGTCTTTTACTTGAAAGAACTGCCAGTATCATTGTTTCAAAAAATACAATAAAGATTAAATAAAAAATAAAATAAAACCACACAACTACATTTTAATAACTACTTGCACGAGTGGGACCTAAAATAAAATAAGAAACTGGCTTTTTATATTTGTGTGATTTCATGGATATTGTTTACTTTTCTTTCATCTTGGGCAATCTATTTCCTATTTATACTCCTCTGGGTATATATTTACTTTAAGTTATAATGGGATGTCTTTGAATGGTGGTCCTCTTAGGCAAAATATACACAGACATCTGAGATAGATATTGTAAATATAGAGTCAAGCAAGATGCAGTCACAAGTCTTACTGGATTTAAATAATGAATTATAAACTGGATTTAAATAATAAACTATAAACCCTATAATAATGGGCCTGAAGTACAGAGAAGGCACAGAATGAGTACAAAGTGGTGAGATAGTAATTCCGTCTGGGTCACAGGAAGGAAGAGCTCTGTCCAGGAGGTAATTTCCAAGAGCAGTTTTACATTATACTAACACAAATTTCAGAATCAACTGAGGAACCAATTTTTTTACAAGTTCTAAACAAAATTTGAAGAGCAAAAAAGCCCAAGCACATATAGTTATTTAGTTTCAAGGTGATAATCCTTGATTTGACACCAGCAAATTATTTCACATTTGGCTGTCTTTAAGTTCTTCCAGGGCAACTGCAGCATCATCAAGGTAATAAACCTTCAGTTACCCATCTTTGAGAAACTACAGAACAAACACAATGATAGTCAGGGAACTTAGAAAGGTTACATCTCTAGGCTATAGCTAGACATCATTAAAATCATTTTTTCATTTCAATATAATATTACTGTTTTTGAGACAGCCGTACTAGATGCAAGCATATAAACAGACATATTTTACCCCTAGGGTACATGTATGTACACACACACACATATATACTTCCTTTATTCGTTTTCCCAAATAACTCAGACATTTGTCAACAACATCAAAGGAACTCCAGGGATGCAAGGCACCCTCTTCTACGGTGAGTCCCATGGAACAGAGTGTGGGCAGCAGGTGAGGCTGCAGGCACCACACCCATATCCTTCACAAGCTAAAAGTTGTTTACAGGAAATTGCTGCAATATGTGGCGAGAAATCACAGGACCAGGCTTTCGCCTCTGTGCTCGCAGGAGCAAGCCTCACCCAGAGATGGAGGAGGTGCTGGCATATAGACGAGGTCCCTCCATTTCCTTGTTCCTTGAACGTCAGAACTCTGAGATGCACTCAGCAGTGTCTCTGAGTCCGCCAGCAGGACGCGCTGCGGGTGTCCACGGTGGTGGTTTGCTCCCCGCTGCACTTCTCCCGTCTTCCTTTCCCTTCTCACTCCCGCACTCCTCTACTGGGGTGTCTTCTGGGATCAACTGTTCGATGAAATACATGCATTTAAGTCCCCATGTCAGGGTCAGCTTCTCAGGGGATCCCGGCCAAGAGGGAATAGTAACAGTCATTTGTTAATTTTTTAAAAATAATAAAAATGCTTCTGTGTTTGAAAGAGTTTGTAAAATGCTGGGTTAAAAAGTTACCGTTAAATTGGTTTCCTTACTGCTTTCCCTTTTGAGGATGATGGTAGATATATTCATGTGTGATATGAAATATTTTATGATGGACTATAGTGTTTCATGAACTTATTTGACCAAAAACTCATTTTTATTTGTATTTTTTGGTGAGCACATTTTTATGACTGTTCCATACAACAATCTGTAGAGTTGCTTTTAAAGAAAGCATGAAACTTTCCTCTCCTCCTCACTCCATTTTTCAATTTTCAAAAGCATGAGCCCTGGCAAGTACTTTTATGAGCTTTTTCTCTGAGTCTCCATTATGAAATGCGTCAGTTAGTACTAAGTGAAATTCAAGGCATTTTGTGTCATTTCCTCCCAAACCCCTTTTGGTTTGTTTTGACTTTTATGCTTTTATGTGGCTTAATTCTGATGCCTCTCTCAATAAAAGATGGGTCCTTCACAATTATGGGGTCACTGCAGGCTTTTTCTGGGGTGTCTGAAGTTCCATCCAAATTAACCCAAATGACAAAAACAAAACAGATGACGGGAAAAAGGTTTTATTTCAGTGTAAAACAGGAGATGCCAACCTCATATAAATGCACTTATTTTCTATGATTTTCTTAAGACAGACTAATAATCAATGTATTTGCATTTCTCAAGTTGCTACTAGTAAAAAAATTAGATACCTAAGTGATTGAAAAACCAGAATGTTCTCTTCCTCATCTTCCTTTACTGGCATTAGAAAATAACTGAAGAATTCCAAAACATCTGAACAATATTAATTTTTTTATTAAACTATGGTTGGCACACAATATTATATTAGTTTCAGGTATACAGCAATGATTCGGCATTTATATTCTTTATGATGGAATCACCATGATATTGAGGTTTGCTCTCTTACATGGTAAAAAACTAATATAACTTGAAAATAAACAAGTACAAACTGTATTTTGAGAAATATAAAAAAATAACTTGATTGCTATATTCTTATTAAGTCTTTCCATGATACATTCAGTATCAACTGCCTCTTAGATATCCTGTTAGAAATTTAAATGAAAGCCTTTATAAGCTTATTTGGTTATAATTTGGGAATATACCACTTAAGAATTTAGTTTCAGCCCTGGCTGGCATAGCTCAGTGGATTGAGCGTGGGCTGTGAACCAAAGCATCACAGGTTCGATTCCCAGTCAGGGCACATGCCTGGGTTGCAGACCAGGTCCCCAGTGGGGACCACATGAGAGGCAACCACACATTGATGTTTCTCTCTCCGTCCTTCTCCCTCCCTTCCCCTCTCTAAAAATAAAATAAAAGTCTTTAAAAATTTTTTTAAAAAAAGAATTTAGTTTCAACTTAATGTATAAAATGTACTACTTAGGTTTCATGTGCAAATAAGTAATCCATAAAAAACTTTATTTGTAGCACATACATCTCCAACATTGTATGCCTTAGAATTTCTTAATCAATTTGGGGTCCTCTGAAAGCCACTTATTTTCCCCCAGAAATGAGTAGATATTCCAACTCTTTCATTTGCTGAGAACTACCAGAATCCTAAATATCACTGTATTCAACATTTATGCATGTGATACTTTATTTATTGAATAAATGTATACTACATCCCCTATTTATACCTAGAATATGCTAATGTAATAGGCTGCTAAAATGAAAATCTGGTTTGAGGTCTAAAGAATAGATGGGAAAAACCAACTATAAATAGTGTTGGAGCTTAGGAATTTTTTTAACAGAATGTGTCAGAAAACCAATTTTATAGTTGGTATTATACGAACATAGATGGTCATAGGGACCATCTAAGGTCATATAGGGCTGGTATCATATAGATGCCCAACAATGGTCATGAGTTCCGAGTTTGCAGAGAGTTTACACAGAATTGTTTTGGAGAGCCCTGGAGTGTGAGTCCTACCACCTCCCAGGTTATTTGATGGAGTACTATCTCCCCGCCGATGTGTCCAGAGAAAAGCTTCGGGGAGATGGATTTAACACGATTAGAGTGGGCTGCTGTAGGAGCGAGCTCAGTGGTGACCCCGTGCTGCTTCCCCCTTGAGAAGGGGGTAGGAGGCAGCTCCCCTCCCTTCCTCACGGGCCTGGAGATGGAATCACTGGAGGGCTCTGCCTGAGGCTCGGGCAGCCACACCCCCGCCCTGCTGCTGCGTCCGGACTGAGAGGCAGAGGTCAAACGCTGGGCGAAGGTGTCTGCGGTGAACTACAGAAATGATCCCTGAGAGTACGGTCTTCGGGCGAAGTTGTCTGTAACAGAGAGCGAGAAAACCGCAGCCTGGGCAGCAGCGGTATTCCCAGACTGTGTGCGACCCAGGAGCCTGCGAGTGTCTCTCGGGGTCGAGGAGAGGCTCCTGGAAGGAAGATCAGTCTGTTTGTCTGAGGGTCTGTCCGAACATGCTGCCCTCGGGGCGGAGGGTGCGATGGTGGTGGACCCAGCGTTTCCTAAATCTCCTGGGAGCTGTGGGAGGTATTACATTCACCCCCAGAAAAGAGTCTGATTTGCCAATTAAGTAGAACAGAAGAGAGACCCCCATGAACGCGCCCACTAGAGAAGGGATTCAATTTCACCCATCCCCCACGTGCACAGCACATTGATGCCGACGCCTAAATCAGGGCTTGTCAAGAAAAGACCTTCCCCTTCTCCCTCCTGCTTGCTCCAAGCCCTGGACATTTGGTTGTCAAGATGGGGAGAGAAAAACAGAGGCTTAGAGAGAGAAAGAGAGACCTGGCTCATCGCACATCACTTTTCTAAAAGCTGGCCTTTCTGAAGGCAGGGCCAACTTGGAGGATGGGTAAAGCCTCAAGTTTAAAAGGATTTTGAAGTTTGCGTTTTCAGGAAGCGTAAAAATTACCGTGTTGAGACAATGCTCTATGACTTGAAATGGCCGTGGGACATTTTATTAAGAAAGATTGACCAGTGGACTTGTGCAACGCATCTAAGTTTTCAGTAACGTCCTGGGGAAAATGAATTGCACTGCATAAATGTATAAGGGTAGCGGGAGATAGGGATAGAGCTGCTTCCCAATCATCTCTCCCACAGGTCACGCATTGTTTTCTGTAACTCTCTGTATTTTCTGCAATATTGCTTGGCACTAAGGAGAGCTGTAATATTGTACTAGATACTGCTTCTGCTCTGCATAAATTAATACATTTGAATATGTTTGGACCATCGCATATAATAAATAATACTTGTTGCAATTATAGTGCATGGAAGGTATACACAGAATACCTCCATCCTAAATGGTTGTAACTCCAATTAAATGGAGGACAGATTCACAAGGAAACTTCCTCTACAAGGGTCCTGACTGAGCAGGGTTTTGCAGGACTAATAAAAGGTCCCCGGAGGCACTGGGTTGTGCAGGTAATTGAAGAGTGATGCGAAGTCGTAAGACACAGAGGAGGAAGACAGTTTTGCAGAAACGCTATATGATTTGTCTATTTGTATACTTCTCTTAATGAAATAAATAAAAATCCACAGCAGATGCATTACTTAAAGTGATAACTTACAAGCAGAGTAATGTTTTAATGGAAAGGACATCATGCCTTCAGTTTTCCACAGGCAATCTCTGGGACTTCAAGCGATTTATTCCCTGTTACTGGACCTTCGTTTCCTCATCTGAAAAGCAGTCCAAACTGTTAGGACCCCTTTCAACTCTTACTTTTTTGTGATTGTATCATTTTAATGTTTACTCTAAAAAGTAAGTTTTTCATAAATAACTAATGTTTTTCTATGATATATGAGATATAACCTATAAGATGGGAAAGGATATCCTTTGTTTAAAAGAAAAATATTTCATTTAAAACATTAATATCATCATTACTTATTGAATAATCAGATCCAAGGACAATCAAAGCTGATCCATCAAATGCATTATTACTCAGTGGTCTGTATATGAAAGTTAGCAATAACCACAATGTTATAGACTTTAGAATAAAATTAAATATCATGAAGAAATTTTTTACAAACCTAAGCTAATATCTAATTCACCCACAAACACACAATTTTTTTCAGGTAAGTAAAAAAAATCAGGAAATCTTTGTTGAAGTTCAAGGATAAAGTTAAAGGTAAGTTAGGACAAACTTTTAAAAATGTCACTGTCTAGTTCAAAGCCACAAAATAATTTTGAGCACAGCAACAATATTCAGTTTTATAACAATTTCCAAATAACTTTAAATGTGTAGAGGCAGTGATATATGATTTACTTAAGCTAACTTAATGGTGATTTATACATGATTTATCACCATAGCAATAATGAAGCCCATCCATCTGCCCAGGATTAAGCAATTTTGTTCAAATATTTGTCATTTATTCAGGCATTTATTTATTTAACATTTTTTGAACACTCACTGCATGCCTAGCCCTGTGCTAGGTTTTGGGAAAGTAGTGTTGGTCAAGGCCAAAAGGATGCAAGGCCTGCTCTTTTATGAAGGCCTTGCATTGTATTGGAAGACTTAACCAATACTTATTTAAATAAATATACAGTGAAAATGCTGCAGAGAAAAAAATCATATGGTGTACTGAGCCTGGTGATTTACAGAAGAAGGTTTTTAAAAGAGCCTCAAGGAAGGAGTCCTTGAGAGGATAATATTTCAACTAAGAAGGTAAAGACGGAGGTGCGCCAATTCTGGAAAGAGCTACATTAAAACAAAGCACCAGCCATACATACAAGCTAAAAATAGATCACAACAGAGATTGAGTCATAGGGCATTCTGTCTTGCCAGGAGAGTCTGTAACTTAACGTTCTCTTTCACTTTGAAATGGGCAACTGTAGATAATTCAAATAATAGAAAAAGGTCACCATCTCTGCCGTGTTGAATTTTCCCTTCGCCAGCTAACCACAGCTACAAGCAAATCCATTCAAAGTCTAGATGGTGTGTGTTTTTGTTTACTGTTATTTTCATATCATTGTTGAGACCATGTATTTACCCTATCATATCACTAAGATAAGTAATATCAACGTATGAGACATCATCTCCGAAAGAATTGTTTATCTGTGGAAATAAAAGAGGAATACATTTTGCTGGGTTTTGCCACCAACCAGGTAAAGCCACTGAGCATACTTTTCTTTCTCAACTCAGCGTTTTGTTGCATTTCCCCTACACTGTTGAATCTGCCAATTTTGTTGCGATTGTTTTCCAAACGACCTTCAGCAGTGTCATCTCTGTTCTGAATGACTTAATAGGGCTGAGCGGCGTTCACACTGGGTCCAGGGCCATCCTGACTTGAATAAAAGACCGCGTTATGACTAGGTGTAATGAGTCCAGGGGATAATTATATACAAGAGTCGCAAACATATTTTGTAGTGTGCTGACAATAATAACCCGAGGTGCTGTACATATGCTTGTAATTCTCATCCCAGTCAAGCTGGCGTTCATAGTTGATCATTTGGTATTTAGATTGCGGGGCCAATTCGGAAAATAGAGGCTGGGTAGGAGAAGACTCGCACATGCAATGGATAACACAGATGGTCCGAGAGACAGCCAGCTCGTCTAACTGCTAATATTTTTCCCGTTATTTCCAGGACGTGTATGTCAGAAACATCATTTTTAAAATGTTTTAAAGATATAAGACAGGCACGACAAGATCTGGTGAAACCAAGCAGTGGATAAAAGTCGACTTTTTTTCTTCAACTCCACTGTGGTTTTAAACACACTCCACAAACTTTACCACATTGTGCGTTTCTGTCTTTTTTTTTTTCTTGACTTCGTATATCAAGTGACTTTTAAGATGTATGTTACATATAATGTATGATCTCAGTGATTTTACTGTTAATGTTATTTTTAGTTAGTACAACATTTTTAAAGAAATAATACCACTTTAAACCTCATGATTAATGTTGCAATAGATAGTTTTGGTAAAAGGAGTATAAATATTGACAATCAAATAGAATATATTTCGGGGGTCCTTCTTAGGCCTGTAAGTAACTCTTCGATGTTGATTTAGACACTAAAATATTGTCAAATTTAGTATAACTATGATTTGAAATTCAAATATTACAGACAAAAGCATAACAGCAATATACAAATAAAGAAAGAGTAACTAGACTATTTCTGCGTGCTCTGCTCCTCTCTAGGGAAATGCTTATTCCTGTAGGTATTTCTTGTACACACATTTTCAGGGCTATTATATTTACCATATTATTCTTGGAGGAAAACAGCAAAGAGAAAGCACTTTGACGCAGTAAAAACGCTCATGAGTATACCACCGTGCTGAGAGCCGTGGGCTCATTTCTTCCTATCCTCTCAGGGTTCAAGGCCACTTGGACCCAGCCACCACTTCCAACTGTTGCCAATGTAGACACGACGTGCATCTCAGCTTCGCTGTCAGTGTGCTGTCCGATAAAGCCCTGTGGAGCTCCTGATGAGAAGGAATGCAACGTTTTATAAAACACTGCTTTAGAATCTCTGCCATTATTATTGACCATTTATGGGAAGATACGTTGACGTTCGAGTTATCGTATTATAGATTATATTCCTGCATAATCTTTTTCCTGAGTACCAATAAATGTATTGTTGAAAGCTGGATCTAATGGTATTGTGAAGGCTTCATTTTATCAGCCTTTTATTTATGTTTCATCCATGGTAGGTCATGTTTCAGGGGAAGCGATAAGCATCATTTTGTTAATTCTTAAGTTGTTGTGTTTTTTTTATTTTTAAGGAATTTAAGATTTGTAGAATTTAAAGGAAAATAATAATAATGAAACCATTCCATAGGAGTCAGGTGGCTCATTAAAACTGGGAACAAAAGGCAAAGCGACAAGTTGATGTTTATTTAGCTACATACCCATCACAGACACTAAATCTTTGCCTCTATGTGAAAGATTTCAACAGAAACGAAAAGATAGTGACATAGTTTTGTTAAGCTAGGCACAAAAACTTTTCTACAAAGCTCTACCCATCTAAGGTTTTGTTAAAACTGTACGACTGTTTTGTAAAGATTCCATACACAACCCAGGAGGAAGCCAGAGACTGCTCGTGATCACCATTGTTAAAACAGTCAGTGCTCAATTATTGTGAAATATGTCTGTGGGAGTCCATTGAGTGATGACGGGACACTATTAGACCCATATAATACCGCCCATTCAAATGTTAGCTTCAAAAGGTAGTAATGAGCAAATCCAAGGCAGAATCACCTGTTGAGGGCATGTCGGGCTAGGTGCTTAGTGCTGTTTTAATGCTCTTATGACTTCAATTATTTTATCACTCAAGGCTTTTTGTCTCTTTTATGGTTTTTCTTAATAACTTGAAAATGGTCTGTGCAGGTAAATTGATATCCTAAGCCATTATAAGCCATAATTACTACTAAGATACCTTTTAATAATTTTATCAGGTTTAAAAGGAATGTCAAAAAGAACAAGCATAAGGGACATCTTGTGGAAAATATTTCCTTGATGGAAAAAAGGAAATAGTTATTGCTCTCTGAGAAAAAAAAGTGCATCCAGTTCACAATTTTTCTAAAGTTAGAACCTATTTTTAAATATTTCGCTCTTGAGCCCGTGAGTCATTCGATAGGATGTCTTCGGTTAACTAAAATGATACATAATTATATTCCAATTTAAACATTCATCCATAGTTTAAATTAAGTATTCTATGTATACATTGTGAATATGGAGAAATTGAAGGGTAAATTTAGCAATATCTTTATTACCTCTATTTATTCACCCGTCAATAATTATGTCTTAAGCCCGCATGTGTCCTGGGCAAGTGTTTCGCCTTGCGGGTAGAGAGAGCTTGGAGGTTATTGAAAAAGTCAGTCCTTGACCTGCGCATGGTAGGGTCTCAGCTCTCTCCAGGTAACTCCTTATTAACTTGCAATTTTTTCTCCAGTTTTTCAAAGACCCTAATAAACATTATGTCCAGATAGAGAGAGTATTCTTTGAGTGAGAGAATATTTAATAGAAGAATGCAGGAAAAGATATTCAGTAAACCTCTTTCCCTAAAATAGGAAGGCCCAGTTATCATGATGATGAGCATCAGCCACATCTCTATTACACAATAAACTATAATCGTCTGCATTTTCTGCTGACCCTAGTTGTGAATTCTCACACCCTATTGTTACCAAAATACCCAACTAGTGTCTTGTGTACATAAGAAATTCTTATCCACTGACCCTGAGATACTTAAGTTTCTACCCTTCCCCCTTACAAAAGCCTCCTGCCCCTAAGTGGTGAGCACTGATATCTGGTTCCAGAAGCCACAGACTGTCCTTGCAGTCATCATTACGGCAGAGTGACAGCTGCTTGAGGAGCTGGATCAGCTCTGCTGAATTCCACGGTCCCATGCCTTTTCTTCTGCCCCAAATCTTGCTGTGTTCCATTGAAACGTGGCCCAGGAAAGTCGCTTAACATACCTGTTCATACTGCAATGTTTACAGGGATTTTCATTGAAATCTATTCCATGTTTACTGATTTCAACCTTCTTCACAGGAAACAGCCATTTTTCAAAGGGAAATTACCTTGCAAGTGACCGGGTAAAGGGTGAATGGTATCTGGGGATAAAAGAGCTATGCTGATCCACATCCAGTGTTCCCCAGAATATTGTTTTGCATTAAGGGGAAGCCTTTACACAATTAAAGAGTAAGCATTTGAAATAAAGGAAGACCTTAATTTAAAAAACCCGAGGAACAAAATTCTTACAGACATATTCTTTTAAAGTCCAAGTAGCAACTGGTTTAGAATTCTCAAGGAATTCTTCACTGTGTTAACATAAATGGGGACAATTGTGACCAAAGATAAAAAACCCTCTAAGGCATAACTTCTCTCTCTTTCTCAATTTTTACCTGTATTGAGACATTAAACAAAAAGTAAGGCAGATGGGAGGCCCAGATATCAATCTATTTATTAACAGATGTTAAATGTGAATATGTGACCTCATGAGAACTCCATAGCAATACAGCATCTCAACCCCACAGTCAGGCAGACCGTGTGCCTAGTCGTGAGCATAGTGGAATGGACTGGGGGGTTGTCACGAGGAGGGGGGGCAACATTCGTGTAGGCTGAGAACAGGCAGCTCCGCTTCTTGATGGTTAGACTCTTCAAGAAGAGAATGGAAACGAAGACGAGCACACCTAAGCGATGCTTCCCTAGTTTACCATAAAGGCAGTGTAGGCCATAGCAACGGAGTCTTACATCTTGTAAAATTTGAAGAAACGGATGTTTTAGCAACATTTAGATTAGAGAAATGTGCCCTTTCATGATGCCTTCTCTACATCACACACACTTGTGTGCTGGGTAATGTGGGCAGAGCATGTCTGTCCAATGGGAAACGGCTGGGGATACACCGTGTTAGGGTTTATTTGGATGAAATATGTGGCTGACTTCCATGCAGAGCTAGGTTATCACTGGCATTCAGAATGAGGCACATAAGTGCTGCATTGATTTCCCCTGGCATTCTGGTACAAATTCAAGGTCAGAGATCATGTCATGCCCATGACCCCCAAGGCCAAGCCTAGAGGGAGACACAAAGTCTGAAATGTGTGTAGTCTGAATTTAGCTTAAAGACAATCCTTTTCAATATTATATCACATAGATACTATGAGCTGGAAATTTAAAACAAACAATCTTAAATCATCAAAATAAAAACAAATTTTATTTATCAATAAACCTTCTAGAAGAATTACAAAACTCTCTTCATGTTATTTTCAAAAATGATATCAAACAATTTTTCTTATGTAAAGGGATAATCAAAGAATATGACAAGAAAATGGAGTGGAATTGTTATAGAGATGTCAGGTCATTATTTAACAAAAATATTATTTGGTCTCTTTTTGGGAGATTTTTGTGAAGTTCAAGGTAACTGTCAGCCTTTTATAATTTGAAATCTTGTAATACCTTTCCTCATTCAAACCATATATTAATTTCTGAACATAGTTTGTAATTATAAATTCAGATTCTTTAAGAGAACTCACAGAATGGAGCCAGCGTCAGGTCTCATGAAGTCGGGATGGGGGCCTGCAGGGATGTGGCTGCATCCCACCTGGACAGAGCGCTCATCCAGAAGCTGGCCGGGTAGGAGGCAGATTGGGCCTCTCCCACAAGGCAGCATGGGGATTGGGAAGGAAGCATCCTGCTTCTCAAATCCTTCCGTTTTTCTCCTCCTAACCTGCAGAGTTCATCCATAAACCTAGGGAGAACCATAGGCGTGGCACCCCCCAGGAGAGCAAACCAGGGGGACCCTCCAGCCCCTTCCTGAGCCTTGAGTTCCCTCCATGGCACTCCCTGTGGCTGGCCGCGCTGTTGGCTGCTTCTGACCCAGCCCCTAACGATGCACAGATCAAGGCCACCTCAGGGCGTTCCATGCTACGGTGGAAAGTCTAGTCTGTATAGTATTTTCCACCCAAATTATGTAGATCTGCATTCTTTGCCATAATACCTCTCCACACCACCAAGGGCAAAATCTCCGACCACGCTTCTCATGTTTCCTGGCCTTACTAAAAGTTTCTCATGCTTCTCAGTCCTGATTTTCACTTCTCTTCTTTTTCAACTTTCTTGGCCCATTGTCCAAAATATTGGTATCTGATAATGATAGACTTTCCGCCACCTGTGTTCTGACTAAATTGAGAAATAAAATAGAGGAAGGCTGATGGAAGCCTCTAATAAATGCTAATGCTAATGCTAATGATATATCTGTATGGAAAATTGTGTGTCAAGCATTGTTGTAACCATTTATACGCACCAACTAATTTAATCATCAGGACCCCCCACTGTTAGGAACTGTTATATTTAGTGTATGTGAATGAGAAAACTCATAGCTGTATGTTTATGCAAGGTACTCAAAGTTGCACAAAAGCGTTAGAGCAATGATTATAAAACACAGGCTGTCTTCCACCAGAGCCCAAGCTCTTTAACAAATGGCTTTCATCCCGGACCAGACTCCGGCATGGGGAAGATGCTTGGCTGTTGTCTGGGTGAAAGGAGAGAGTGGAGGGTTTGGAGGGACTTCGTGAGCAGGGACGACGCGTCTGAGGAGGGCTTTGTTCCTCGGTGCTGCTCAGTACCATTCAGTACTCCCACAAGTAGGGAACTGTATCCTAGATACAATGAACAAACAAATGCCATCACCCTTAGGTTTGGGTGGATTTGCAATTTTATGCCTGTTTAAAATGCAGGCATTGCTTTTTTGTGGAAACGTAAATGTTCTTTTATGTGTCTACATCTCCGTGCGACGTGCCGTGTTTTTGGGTGTCTGCGCTAATTTCTTCTTCGGTAGAACATCTACGCCCTGCAGCAGATATTGATGTACAGCTTTAGAGAGTAAACGCATCAGCTCAACACTGTTACCAAATGCTAAGCTCATTTAAGGAACATTTTCTCTGTCTTAGTACAGTTTGTAATATCTCCTTTCGTCTTAAATTGCTTTTTCATCATTTACTCCTCTGTTTGGGCTATGTAGAAAAAAAGCTCAGCCACTTAATAGTATTTCCTTTCAACCAGTGAACATAATATATATTGTAAAGCTTACTCTTGTTTGTTCTTTTTCATTTCTATTCTGCTCAGGAAGATTACCAAAAATAAGAGAGAGAAAAATGAAAACTTGAATTAGTTGAACTGTTTATATATATTTTTAATAATGTTTGAATATATAAGATACTATATCTATAATAGTATATGTCTAAGATACTATCTATAAATATATACATATGTGATACTATATATACTAAGCACAGTGTATATCCATACACAAAGAAAAAGTGAAAAAAAGAAGAATGTCAATGACCTTAATATTATAAAACCATGTGTTCTTTCCCCTATCATAGAGTCATCCTTAGGCCAATTGACCTTTTTTTATTTTTTGAATAACTGTCATCACGTATCAAATTATTTTCCTTTTTCCACGTTTACTTAGTTGCTCTTTGTTGGCTGTTTCTCTATATAATATAAGCAGAATAATGTCAGAGACCTTGTGTGTTTTTCTTTATGATTATATCCTCTGTACCTCAAACTGTGCTGAGAAGGTCAATAAATATTTATGAGCGAAATGTAGTTATAAAAAGAGAGTCTCCACAAGGAGAAAAGGCATCAGGCAATAAGACCAGGTCATGAGAGCAAAAAAAATAACAATGTCTTGAAATGACAAAAAAACTGAGACCACTCTTCTGTATGAAAGATTAGCATCTATCTAGCTAGCTACCTAGCTATCTAACTATCTATCATCTTATCCACCTATACCTCCAAAGTTTGACTTAAGTGGTAGATTGTCTTTTATTTCTTTGTTCAAGCCTGGCCCTGTTAAAATGATCAATCTCTCAAAGAATATTCTAGGCTCAGCAAACTCTGAAGTAAGTTCAAGTTTAGTGGTCAAGTCTCACTATTATCCAATATTTTATATTTGAATGTGCTTAAATGAAATGCTGTCAGACAAGACCCAAGCATTCGGCTACTTCTTAATCACTCTGCTTCAGAAAGTCCTCTCCAACATCAATTTCTGGAATGGAATATCGTATGGTTTTAAATCTGGGAGGCATATTCAAACACTCTCCGTTCTGAAACATCTTGGCCGCTTCCTGACCTTAGAACGTCTACACAAACACAGGGAAATTAACGTCCCTGTGACCCGTGTTTGAACTTCTGGCACACATAGTATATCCCAAAGGTTATATTTTAACATCAGCAAAACTTGCACTAATTTGGAACCATGATAATCAACTTTTAAGTTTATAAGTTCACTACTGTGCTTAATATTACACAACTTACTCCCAAAGTTTAAAGTTTTTACCTGCCCTTTCAATGGCTAGATTTTCATTCACCCCACTCAACTTTCTCAGTAAGCAAGGCAAATTTTTGGTTGAATTCAGTGCCATGTGTATCTAATAGGATGGGACTTTAATCCTGAATAAGATGCTCCCAGCCCAGATACTCCAAAAGAGACTGCTGCCTAGCAATCGCTAACCCCAGAAAACTGAGCTGCCCAGTACAAGAAAAGGAGGACAAAGGAAACCCACTTTTAAAGCCTAAGGTCTTAATTTTGAGAATATGAATCAATTTATTTAAATTAGGATTCTTTAGCCTTCCAGAACATTAGGACAATGTCGAGGGAGTGATCTGACACCTTTCATTTCTTCAGTGTGAAAACCATCCATAGTTATCCATAAAAGTCAAGATGTATTTAATGCTACATGTAAAAACTCGGAACAATTACAGGGCTGTCCTTGATGTGACCCATTCAGACAATTTTGACAGAGTAAATCCACATATAGAGGTAATGAAATATACTAAAGAACAAAAGCAATAAGAACAGAAATGTGTAGGGTTCTAAAGAATTACATCAGCCATCAACTAAGTTTGCTTCCAAAGGTAAGAGAGACATAATAGCTGGCCATGTGTCCCCCAAAACTGTTCATGTCCACTCCTACGAAGCCTCATCTTTGGTACTTCCTATTACCACCTGAGACCATCTGAAGATGATTGTGCCACACAGGAAGAGCCACAGATTGCTCTTCCATGGAATGAAGGAGAATCTGGAATTATAACTGTTCAAAACCAGATTTCTATATATCAATTATAGCTGTCAAACTGGAGATAAATATTTCTTTCTTTGATTATTTTCTTTCCCTTTCCTTTCTTCTTTCTCTCCTTCCTCTTCCCTTTCTTTTTTCAATTTTTCTGACTATACACTTATTAATGCTGTGTAACCCACAAGATACATTTTAGAATCCATCCAAATGTATCATATCCACAAAAGCTTTCTATTAATTATGCCTATCGCAACAATCATACAACTATAAACATAACAAATTACTTTCTGGAAGGTTTAGATGATTACTAGGCCAAATGATTTTACAGGTACCAAAGCCTTACTGTCGGCATATTACACAACATAGATTATTGCTCATAACATGAAAAAATAATAGAAGAACTTTGCCACATATGGCTGCACCACCATCAGCCTTTGCCTTGAGACTTACAGGAGCAGTTGGAACACATGATCGGTTTTAATCAATGCACATTTTGACATGGGGGTCTTAGGGTGGTTAGGTCAGTATCCCATTGTGTCTGACATATAGTAGGTGCTCAGCAAATGATTGTTGTTAAATAGTTAAATAGTTTTTAAAATATTATTTTTAAATAGGATGGCTTTTTCTCTCCCCTGACAGTTTTGTCTGATGACAAATGTATAGCCTCCAATTTATTCTCCTGCCTGTGGCCAGAGTGAGTTGAAAACAAACACACATGTCACCCCCCTGATTTACTGCCTACGCAGCTCAACATGGCCCTTGCCAAGCAAGCAAAGCCCTCTCCTGCTAGATTCTGCCCACCTTCCAACCTCCTTTTCTTTATATTTTCAGTTTTGGATACTATCCTCCAGATAGAAGGAACATCTTCAATTTTGTAAGCTATTATATTCAGTTACATATTTATTTAAGCAAAATCCAAATTTTGCATGTGTTTAAATATAAATTCTGTTATTATCAAAGTAAGTTATACTAATATATTTGTACATAATTTGTATACTACTCATTTCATTAGGAAAAATTTTAGAAGTCAAAAAATGAACAAAAATAGTATTTTTGACACAACTTTTTATATATTTTTTCAACAGAAAGTTGGCATCAATTTAGGCCTCAGTCTGCTGTGTAAGGTGATTCCAGTTCTCATATCACAGTCAAATATATATGTTTTGGGGTAATTTAATAAGCTATTTTAAATGATCATTATTTAAATTAGCATTTCTATAATAATTACCTCTTCGTAACTTTACCCTTTTGTTGGATAAAGGTCAGGTTATTAAGTCATAAAAGAAGCTTAATTTATACTTCCATGCCTAATTACTAAATCTACTTAATTCATTAATAAAACTCATTGAGGTAAAAAAATGTCAAAATGACTGACATACCATGCCACCTGTGTGATCGATAGAATTTCTGATTGGCCAACTGTCATTGCGTATATGCAGAGTTTGTGGAGGTAGAAATCAAATGCCATTTACTCGTCAATTATTCAAAGTTTATTGAATTTATACATGAATAAAAGCATTCAAATTAGTATGTGAATGTGTTGATTAACATGCTTTCAGTGACAATTAACAGATGACCCAACTCAGGAGAAGCTAATTGATTGGCTCACTGTACTGAAATATGGAGAGATATGTCAGACTTCAGGGAGAATTTGATTAGGGCTTCTGCTGTTTCTCTAACTTTGTCGTTGCTCCTTTCTGCTCCTCTCCAGGCAGGCTTGACTTGTGTTCCTAGGATTTTAAAAGGAAACCAAAGTATGTTTTCTATTATACTTTATTGTTTTAAGACATGGTAAACCTCATGAAATTTACTTACTGTATGAAGGATAAGATTTTTGTATATTCCTCAAAGCAAGAAATCTCTCATGGGATGAGCAATTAGCATTACTGACCTTGAGCTGGCATAGAAACAAAAACTTAGGGGGAAAAAAACTTTTAGGAATTTTTCGGAATATTTAGGAATACACTTAGCTTCAGTGTGCACGATATATCCATAGCCATGTGCACGATTCCTGTTACTAAAGCCACTTTAGCCTGTTAAAGGGTGCTTTGCATTGATGCAGACAGGTAAACAATCATTTACAGAAGAAACGAACCTATCAAGAAGATCTCAAGATTTTAGAGCCAATGGGTATTGTCTTCCAATGACAATATTAATACAAAGGTGGGTCTGAAATCTCTTCAGCTTCGAAGAGAGTACATTTAATTTAGCAGGAGATGAGAAAAAATTATCTTCAACAATTTAAAGAATAAAACACTTTAAATTACTAAATTGAAGAGACTTTTAAAAAGTATTAATGAGCTGTAATAAGGTTATTAAAGCACACAGTATTCAACTATGGAAATTAGATTTTTTTTCAGCAAAATTATAGAATGAACTACAAATGTTTTGAATACATATTTGTAATGGATTGTGGAAGGTTCTGTTAAGTGTTATTTTTTTCCCTCTCTCATTTCTTCTGAAATACATAGAATAATGAAGTTTTCAAAGACTGAGGGCAATTTCTGAGATTCTGGTGGACAATGCTGAATTATTATTTTGGGAGACTCAAATTCTGAGCCAACTTCAATTGAATGCTTTACATTTTTGCTCTTATATCATGACTTTTTTGTTTTATAATTAATTCAAACTTACATTATTATATTATCATTAAGAAGATCAAATTACATTAAATATATTCTGTCTTCACCAGAAAAAATTCAAAAGCTTACATATAATGGCATGGTTTCTGGTATGATCATGGAAAGAAAGGAAGAAAGAAAGAAAAAGGGGGAGAGAAAGAGAGGGAGAGAGAAGGGAAGGAAGGAAGGAAGGAAGGAAGGAAGGAAGGAAGGAAGGAAGGGAGGGAGGGAGGGAGGGAGGAAAGAAAGAAAGAAAGAAAGAAAGAAAGAAAGAAAGAAAGAAAGAAAGAAAGAAAGAAAGAAAGAAAGAAAGAAAGAAATGCATGTGAGCATAAAAATATATGAGGCAATAAATGGAATTAGGGCCTATTAATCAGGTTATTCCAGAAAACCAAGTCCCCTAGAGAGACAGAGTAAATAGTAGAATTACATTATTTGTAAATTATGTTTCTTTGGAACTCAGATTTGCTGACGTTAAGGTATGCCCAGTCCTATTTCAAGTCCCCCCTAAAACTCTCTGGAACCTTGAAGGGATGTGTCCCAGGTTCATTCCTTCCCTAGGATTCCCTGTGCTTTACTGCTCCACCCACTGACACAATGAGGAGGGGCCTTCTGTAGTTCTCAAAGCGATGGGAGGGGTTAGCAAGACAGCTGCTCACACTGAGGTTTCCCATGACCTCTTCCTGACAAAGCACACACCCCGAGGTTTTGCTCATCAGCAGACTCATCCAGCACTAACCGGCAGAAAGGACTTGCTCCCATGGTCACCTGGGAACTGACAGTCAGAGGCTTCCTCTCAGCACCTGCGTCCACGCGGCGGAGGTAGCAAGGGGAACATAGCAGGTTGCATGCTGGCTTTGAAAATGTCCACCAATGGTCGACAGACATTACTTCCCCCCAAATTTCACTGGTAAGGCAGGTCACCTATGCTATGTTGTCCTGTGACCAGAAAGAGGAGAACTGGGCAAGACCTCTAACCATCTATCTCTTTTCTTAGAGCAAGTTGACCACAGATGGTTCCTAGACCTTTTTTTACCAACAGATCTTTGGTCTGTTTGCAACATATGTCATCCAGACATTTTTAGAGGAATCTAAACCCTTGTTTAAGCATTGCTGAGAATCAAACTTAGGCTTTGTATGCTGTTGTTGTTATTATTATTTTCTTATGCCTTTGCTTTTCTGTGCAGAGAGCATGCATTCAGGGAACTTCCCTCTGCCCTCCCTAGTAAGAAGCCTTCCCTCCCATTGAAGTACCTGAAAACAATTTATTTTGACCAAATACTTAAAAACTTTTTTTCTGGCATCGTATTCTACTTATAGATAATTAAAAATACAGTAGCCCCCCTTATCCATGGGGGATGTGTTCCAAGACTCCCAGTTATGCCTGAAACCATGTATCTACAGAAACCACATATATGGGGTTTTTTCTATATATACATAACTATGCTAAAGTTTCACTTATATATTAATCACAGAAAGAGATTAAAAACAATAACTAATAATAAAATAGAACAATTGTAACAATATACTGCAAAAAAAGTCATGTGAAGGTGATCTCTCTCTCTCTCTCTCTCACCCAAAACATCTAGAATTTTCCATTTAATATTTTCAGACCATGGTTGACCTCGGCTAAATGAACCCAAAAATCACTACAAGCAAAATTGTGGATAAGGGGACACTACAGTAATTTTTATTGTTTTTTAGAGTCACCTAATCATACACAAGACCATGAAGTGAATATTCTAGAGTTTATGCATTCATTCACTCACTCATTGAAATGACTAATTAGTTCTGTGATAAACTTTTCTGAGAAAGTTCTATGGATGATGGCTGTTCTGTAAATGCTGACCAAGTGAACTGTCATGCTGATCAATGACGACGGCTCTTACTCTTCCTAAGAACTCTTTACTCTCTAAACAATTATTCACAATGGAATCAATGCAGGAAAATCTTCCCTTTTTACCCAGTATTATTGAGAGAGTGCTCATAGTTAAATATTGTTAAAAACTAACTTGGAAAAAGTAGAAAATACATTTGAAGACAAGTCAACTGTCATTTCCCTAAAGAGATCTGTGCTCAATTTCCTAAAAAAGGTTTTAGAAACTGCTTTTCTCTTGACCTGGGGTCCTTATTTTGCTGGATTTTCCCTGTATGGCCAATAATTTTGTTTTCCTTGTTATCCATAGGGATTTTTTTTTCTAGTACATTTCAGCCAGAAGGGCAGGAGAGCAGCTGTCTCCACTGGAGAAACCAATTATTTGCCAAATGGATGGGCTTCCTTCTGCCTGGATTCACTGGTGGGTTCCCCCAGCACCTGAGGGTAGCACATAGTCTTCACAGTATTCTAAACCTCGTTCACGTCTGGATCAGACTCTTCTACCCTTTACAGGGCTTCAAAAACCATGCTTATTTCATTGAGCTTGCAATATTTAGACGCAGTATGCTTCCAGCTAAGCAAAGAAATGAGGCACAGAGATGGAATTACTTCGAAGTTGATGAAGCTCAGAAATACCAAAAAAATTACACAAATTTCAGGACACACGAAATCGAATCTATCCTGCTGATGCAAGTTCAAATTCTTATTATCTCCTTAAATTCTTAAATGAAGAAAGTAAAATCTTCATAATCAGTTATCACTGAACTTGATTTCTTTGTTTTGTTTTTATATTGTATGCAAGAGACCCTAATGTACAAAAGGAAGTCAGAACAATACTCTTATAACAGCCAAACAAATAAGTATCAAAAACAAAATATTGTGTGAGTTATCTACATAGGAAAGAAGGATTTTATGAAAAGGATCGATGTGTACACTTAATATAATAGCAGATGTAAAAATCGGCCTGCACATTTCTTAGCACAAATTACACATTTAATACATGTTTGGTAAATAAATAGATGGACAGCTAATTTGCTAAGTTAGTCTTTCTAGTAAACTATAGTATAGTAAAGTATAGTATAGTAAAAGTCTGGACTATTTCTCAGGTTTATATCTTAAGTTAACCAATCAGTCAATCAAAAGACATAAAGCTGTTCTTGATAAAAGTAAATTTTTTATTTTTTTTATAGCCAGTCACATTTATAGACCTATAGTTAGAACCACAATAACTGTTATGAAAAAGTCCATGTTACACTAGATAACATGTAACTGAATTCTCAACTAAATGAATTCCTTTTTCTGCTAGCATAGGGTTTTAGTGAAATTGTTTCTGACAAAAACTTTTGTAAGTATTCTGTAACTATTAGGAAGAAGAAAGGTTTCCATGGATTTCTAGAGATGGATGGCAGTCACATTCAGTTGCATAGTTTTCTTTTTAAATTTATCATTTATTATATTAGCAGAAACTGAGCTCAGGTTTGAAATAAAACACATATTCTGTATTTCTAATACTTCTATGAAAATTAAGTGCTCATTTTCTGAAAGTCTAAGGGAGATCTGGTGACCAATGATCTGGGTAGATATGCACACAAAGGCAGGATTTAACATGAAAGTTTGACTGGATGAGAAAAAAAAAAATGTCCCTATCCTCAGATGTTACATGCTTGCAGAGAGAGGAAATTTTCCAGGCATTGTTTTGAAATATACAGGGAATTACTTTGAAATCGACACTTCGAAGAATTTGAAACCATGACAATAGCTCTGTAAGGGAACGGTTATTTGGCTCTATAATTAAATTGGAATGTGTTCAGTAAGCAGATGTGTGCAAATAAGGAACCATCTAAGCTCCGGGTCTGCACTTCCGGATCTTCCTTTTGTTTGCTTTTTTATGAAGACACCCCGTGGCTTTTTGCTGTTGCAGCATTGTCATTGTTGTTTTTCTCCTCGCTAAATGAGCTTCCAGCAGGAACACACTCCTTGGGCTGAGTCAAAGACCTCCCAGGCTGCAGAGTTCCACTTTGTCGACAGATGGCAGAAGACATGAATCCCCATACTCAACGACTTCGAAAACAACATTTAGCTACCGCCGTCCCAAAGCTGATTGGAAATTATTTCCTTACTACTGCTGAATGGAAACAAACTTCTTTGGATTTCACATGTCATTGAGAGATGTGGCATTGTTTGTGAAGGATATAGAAACTGAAGTTCACCCCCCCCAAATAAAAGTAATTTCAAGAGAGAAAGCACTGATACATAGGTCTATACCCGCCATAATGTGCAGTATTCCCTGCTTCCACTCCTTGTATCCTACAGGGCAGGGTACCACTGCCAGATAATATGGATGTGGTCTGAACCCACACAATTCGTAACAAACTCCTGGTGGCTGCTACTTTCCTTGTATGAACTGATACGGTTTCACTAGATTGCCTTTTAGTGCCACCGTTCTGCATATGAACATTTGACTCAGCACACATTTGGAAATAAACATAAAAAAGCAAAACTTTCCAATATAATAGCAGAGAAGAAATAGTAGATTTGGAGAATTTTAAGCCCATCGTGCTTGAGACATCATTGAGTTTAAACTGTTGTTTATTGATGAGCAAACTGGAACTGGAGATAGAAGCTGACTTGGCCAAATCACTCAAGATTTCTGAAATTTCTAGTGCTCTTGTGAGCCATATTTCTGGTCATAGAGACGGATTAAATCTTTAGTTCTAAGACTTGTCCTGCCTCAGCCACTCCTGGGGAGCCTGAGAAAGTCATAGACAACAGTACTAGGCCAAGCGGAGTGGCTTTCTATTAATACCTGGAGAGTTAGCACAAAAATCGAATTTATGAATATGTTCTTTAGTTGCAGAACTTGACAGGTGACCTAGGACTGACTTGGATCCTTTTGCACAGACTAGAGGATTTGAGGCCTCCTCCTTTGAGTATCTAACATGTGGGTGGGACTTTGTTGGTGAGGTTATTAAAGAATGCACGAGATGGAAGAGGTCTCCTCTTTCCAGTAGGGATGACCAGTATGGGGGAGATGGGGAGCCATCCCTGTGATGCTATAAGGTGACTCCATCAACTCTTGCCCTTCCTCTAAAACTCCCGACTATCCTTGTGCTCATCTCTGAGCAACTCATGTAGAGTGCTCACTGAAATGGGTATTACTTTTACTAAATCATGTGACTTTGAAATCCTTTTAAAAACTGTTTAATATTATTTTGCAATTTTTTGAGTTCTTACTAGCATAAATGGATTTTATGGAAAAGAATAAATAATACTGAGCTCTGGATATTTTCCACAATGTCAAGTAAAAGTTATTTGTGATATTTAAAGTGATGCTACATTGTTTTATTGTGCATTTTACACTACTCTATTGTATATGCTATTTGCATAACAGTGTTTAACATTTGGAATAACTTTAAAAAATCATATTCTTCATCAACCTTAATGACAGCATTATTAGCTCAATTCTTTAATATATAAGCACAACAGGAGGCTTCTGAGACATTAAGACTATAAAAAAGAAGTGTAAAAAATGGTACAAAAATCATATAATTCTCTTCTTGCACAGGGGATTGGAGTACTTGAAACTCCTTGTCCCTTTTGATCTGGGTTCTTCTTCCTCCTTATATTTTAGCTCCTCTGTTCAATGTCTGCTTTTTCTTTTTTAAAGTATATTTTATTGATTATGCTATTACAGTTGTCCCATTTTTTTCTCCCCTTTGTCCCCCTCCACCCAGTATCCCCTTCCCACCAGCATCCCCTCCCCCTTAGCTCGTGTCCATGGGTTGTACATATTAAATTCTTTGACTTCTCCATTTCCTATATTATTATTGACCTCCCCCTGTCTATTCTGTGCCTAGCAATTATGCTTCTTATTCCCTGTACCTATTCCCCCACTCTCCCCCTTCCTCCTCCCTAGTGATAACTCTCGATGCGATCTGCATTTCTGTGTCTGTTCCTGTTCTGGTTGCTTGCTTAGTTTGTTTTTCTTTTCGTTTTTAGCTTCAGTTGTTGATACCTGTGAGTTTGTTGTCATTTTATTGTTCATAGTTTTGATCTTCTTTTCATATTTGTTCATTTTATGTCTTTCCCAAGGCTTAACTCTAATTGTCATACTATCTTTATTTTTAACATTAGAAATAAACCAATGTCTGTTAATATTGACCTTCAAGTCAAATTCATTTTATAAGTAATCAGAAAATGATTGTCTATTTTTGTATAGGAGAATTTGTTTTTTCAGAAGACATGATTATAGGATGATCCCCCATTGTCAGGAAAAATGATGAAGAAGCCATGGGGTAGACTTAAAAATGTACTGCGCTAATAGATCTCTTGCATATAACACATTGAAAGTAAACAATAAGATTTAACATGTACTTTCATAAAATTAAACTGGTTATTTATACTGATTAAAATGAATTGTGCTAAATTACATCACATACTGAGTATCAGATGAATGAACATTGAGGTTTTTGTGGTCAGTAATGACTAGAATCATTTTATGATATTAAGAACCCATCACTGAAGCCCAAATGTGGGACAAATGCCTGTCTACCAACCATGGAATAGAAGGGAGTCCAGCAGTTTCTATAATGCATGGAATGAATCTAAAGTATAAGGATCCTAGAATCAGTCACATTCTGGGTATTAGTGATTTTTCTTTCCAGGATACAGATGTGAGTTTTAAGAAGTTAACTCCTGTTATCTTCAAAACATAAAAGCAATACTACCTCCAGATCTCCTGAAGAATCAGCCCTGGTCAGAATCTCCTTAGCTCTGAGTCCTGTGTAGGACAACCTACAACCCCAGCTCACCCTTGTTCAAGCCTTGTGACACAGGAAGTAGATTAACTTGATAAAACATGTCCTAGGGAAAAATTATTGAGTCGGCAATACAAGAACCTGATTGTGGATATTTTGCGAGTATTTCTTAAAATTATAGATTTAGACATAAAAACATTTATGATAAAATGTGATGACTTGTTTTTACACAGAACCAGTAACAGTTTAAAATCTACTAGGTTCTCTGTTGATATGTTTTAAATTGATTTTTTTCATAAAGTGCTATGATAAATGACTACACAAGATGCTGTGGACACGTCAAAAGAGGGGACAAATTGTCACCTGTTTCTCTAACCTGTTAGGTTGTAATCACATGTTATAAAAATTAACAGGTGATTTTACAAAATTGGGATAGAGTTTAAATATTACATTTCCCCCCAAAAGGTCTGAATTCTTCCCAATAGAGAAAAATGTGATGGCTCAAAATTTGATATTTTTATTTGATTTAAATACTGTGCTTTCTCTTTAATGTTTTCTTGAATGAACAAGATCAGCATTTTTCTTTTGGCTCATTTTACTGTCAAAGAATTGGAATAGAAAGGAAATGATGTTTCTACTCTTGGGGAGGAAGCAAGTATAAGTTGCTGCATTTTCTATGACAGTCCCATTCACTGTAAATTTTCATATAAATTAATTCCATATCAGAGTAAGAAAATTCATAAATATATACACATATTTATACATATCAGTCCTTTATTCAAAAATATTACTGGAAATAAAAAGCCAAAGAGGATTCTCAATAATTTAATGAGATAAAATGCTTCCAGTTTACCTGGCTGAAAGTTAAAACTGTCCTAATTTTTAAATTACTCTTAAATTTCTTGAACTCCATTTCAATGTAAATGCTTGTTGCATGCAATAGTTACCTTAATATTTTTTTTCTTGTAGCAGAACAGATGCGTATTGTAATTTTTGGCATAAAACCCATTTCAGATGGTCTAAGGGTGCCGACCCCTGCACAGCTGTTTAATTCGGAACCTGCCATCTCCCAGCCAGCCTATCTGGTCCAGGAATAGGCTCACCATTCAAACCTGCCCAATTTGAGAACCATTTGAAATTTCTCTACAATGATTATAATCAGACTATTGGTAAGGTTTTTTATTTCCAGACAGCTTGACTCAAACGGTAAATTATGTGACTGGGGCTTATGGATGAGACCCTGCCGAGGAAGAGAGACAGCTCAGTGTGAAGTTAAATAGAGGCCATTAGGACTGAGAAACAGAGGAGATAAGGCCCGCCATTGAATTAACAACTGGTTTTAGCTTTGCCCAAATTGTACCTTAAATGAATCCCCTTTTATATTTACCACTGTTATTATTTATTTAGTTTTGCTTAAGCTAGTTTGAGTTGGATTCAATTACTGCTTGCAACACTGTTCTGACTAATGCAAAAGTCAAAGGGAGAAAAATTATTAAAATAATGTAAAATGACAAAATAATGTCGATAAAGTGATTAAGATAAATATTACATTTATCACAAAGCATGAGAGAATACTTTCATGTCCAGCGGTACAGAGGTTCAGACACCTAAATTGGGATCATTGTCCTATTAAATATGGTATTATTAGAATCTGTAAAGATATCATTTGTAAGACATTTTGTGATCTAAAATTCAAGCTTACTCAGAGATGGGGGCAATTTAGGAACTTCAGCTATTACCCAGCTGTCTCCTTCTACTCAAATAAGTACTAGCCAGTCATTTTGAGCAAATTATTAAATTGTGTAAGCCTCTGTTTATGAAATGCCAGTAATGATATGTGCATCTTAGCCTTGTTTTCAGGACTCAGTGAGATAATAAATGCAAAAACCTATGGGCACAATTCCTGGCAAGATAAGAAAAAAATTATTATTTTCTTACTTAGGGAACAATGTTCTATCCAATGAGATGCATAGGAAGATTTAGTTCCAGTAGAGAAAGTGGAGAACTCTCCACATGAGGCAGCCGTCCAATCGTAAGGACTGGCTTTACACACAGGGGTGAGGACGATGGGGCAGCCAAGCCGGCACCCAGACCAGAGTCCTCCACAGGCCCGTTGGCATGCGGCTGAGGGCGGGAGGCACAGGCTGGAGCTGATCTGCGGGAGCATGGGGATTGATTGACAGGTCATCTGCTGGGCCCAGGGAGATTTACACGTGGGATTGGTAGAAAAGTCAGCGACTTCCGCAGAGTGACTCCTCCCTGGGGAAAACCAGAAATGCTGATGAAAAGTACTCTCTCATCCCCACTCCCGGGCACACACACACACAAATCCCACCCTACGTGTAAGAAAGCAGGCCTACTGGGTTGATGTGCTGTGTGAGGGGAAGACCGTCAACCTCTTCACCCCGTGTTCTCCTGCCTCTGCTCTCAGGTCAGCACTTATCCCCCAGAAGTGATGTGGCTCCAGACCACCAAGAGTTAGCATCTCTGAGTGCACTCGGACCTCTATGCCTGGAAACAAAGAGAAGAAATGAGGTTGGACCTCAAGGCATCATCCAAAATTAAAAAAAAAAAAACACGCAAAAAACGCCAATACACTGTCCTTGACCAAAATGACTTGCACTCAAATCGTCCAGGATGTCTGCTTCCCAATACACTTCCTTCGAACAAGTTCGCCCACTTCCTCAGGTGTTACACCAGAAGCTAAAGGTTCTGTTTCATTGGCTTATTTATTTTTTAGGTCTACTTAAAGAGGAAGTGTGCTTTATCATTATTAACTGATTTATATTAATCTCACATTCAAAATTAAACTCCACTTAGGAATGAAAAGATTTGTGTTGCTTTGCTCATTGACCATTGCAAAACTGTCTTTAATTTGTAGAGTAAAATGACTATACCCTGAACCAAAAGTATTCAAAATAATTTGTACTTTTCCCTTTCAAAACAAGATCATAGAATTCACATTTGTAAGAAATTCTTAAACACGAGCTATGTTTTTCTGCCATCCAGGGTTGGGGTCCTCAGTCTGGAGGTGACACTTTACAATACAAGCTCTGACAGGCAAAAGTCATTCCTCAGGGAACCCGGAGTGAGCAGAGTCGGGATGTGCACAGCCAGCCAAGAATGAGTCACGCCAGCTTTCATTCATTGCACTTTCTGTTTAACACAAACAGTCCTTAGGCGGAGGGGCTTCCGATTGTTTTGCTAGAAATGATTTTTAGACATGGCCATTTCAGCCACTGTTCCAAATCTCATCTGAGGGGAGTTAGTGTCATTTTCTCTTTGATAGATGACCTCCATATTTGGGAAGACATGCCCTTAAAATATATAAACTTATTATTGAAATTGATTATAATGAAAGGAGAAGTAGACATCAAACAGTTACATTCTGATATACTCTTGAAATAGCAACATCAGAGAACACAGAAAAGCCATTTCAATTACTGAGGAATCCAGGATGGTCATCTCTAATTTGCCATCAGTGGGCAAGGTAAAATGCCCAAATGTCTCAGCTGGTGGCCCAAACCTTGCTCCTTGATGGGCTGGCTCTAGGTCCACTGAATTTTGTCATATGACAGTACTTCCTGATGTTATTTCCCATCAGTTCTCTCTGTCAGAGGCCCTGCCTGCTTCCCAGGCCCTGTCTCTCCATCCACGGACGCTATACAGGCCCACAGGTCCATCAAATGCCCATCACCACCAGGGCAGCCCAATGCGGCACCAGAAGGCCACGTTCAGGGCTGCCCCCTCAAGGCCGAAAACCTTCCACTTAGTGCCAGAGCTCTTATTTAGCCACCCACCCAGGCTCAAAATGTACCTACCTGGGGCACAGAAAGCTGGTTGAAGGAATCCACATATTTTTGTTTGATGCTGAATTCTCTGCAGTTTGTCTTGCTTTTCATAAATAATCCTTTTTTATATGTCTACAATTGTTAACCTTCTTGTTACAGATTTCACTTTGTCCCTATTGGAAATACTTTGTACAGACAAGGAGCAGCAATGGATAGGAGTAAGAGAATAAAAAAGTAAATGGCAATTGGTTTTCAAAAAAGAAGTGCTTCCTTGAATGTAAACAAGGAGGATAACTCAGGTTTCATGGAAAGTATCCAGGTCTGAGACTACTTTTATTTTGACATGGTTCTTTACTTGGAAATGTTCACATATAGGAAAAAAATAACAAGCACTATCTGCTATGTATTTAAAACTTGGTTGGTGCGCTGAGTGACACAACATATATGTGAAATAGACACTCTGTGATAGCTTGTCACCTAGTTTTTAAAAACGTGTCAAAATTTGAGAGCAGAAAAAGAATATTAATACTAGCGAATTTTGCATAATACAAACAGTGTATACTGCATTCGCTTGAAAGAAAGCTACCTGAGTGACTAGAGAGACCCTAGAGATTTTATGATGGTGCTTGAAGGAGTCCTGAGGTACAGGGAGAATTTGAACAGGTGCAGGGGAAAGTATTTCCAAATGCTTTTGGCCTGCAAGACTCAAAGCAGAGAGCGCAGCTGAGACTGCTCAAATTTCTGACCTACAGAGCTTTGAGATAATGGATGTTTTCAGCTACTACATTCAAGTGATTTTCTTATGCTGACATGAAAAACTGAAGCACTACGCAAGCAAGCTTGTCATTATGAGCGTAACAGACAATTGATGTGCCATACTGCCCAAGAATCATACTGTCTTCTTGTTTAACATGCTCAGTGTTATCTGAGCAAATACTCCTACATGAATTTTTAATGCATGAAGACCAGTAAGATGTTCTTCATTTCTCTAACTGGGGAGTGAGCTTGTGATACGCTCAAAAACGTCCCACTGACCCCTTTTCCTTGGACTTTTTATCCAGGCCAGCACATGCAAAGGACAAACCCACTTGGAGCAGTCATTTTGCACTGGGCAACTTCACAATCTGTTACCTGGTTTAGAGATTCCCCTTGGACTCCCTGGCTTCTTGATGTCATTTAAATCTTCCTTTTCTCTTTTAAACCACGTTGTTTCTGTCGCTTGTACCAGAAGAACCATAATATCACAGTGAGTCCCTCGTGTTAAATGAATACTTTGAAATTTAATCCTGGTCACTTAAAATAGAGAAAGAAAAGTACCATAGAGATCATCTAATTCCATCCCTGCAAAGTGTGGTTTGGAGAACCTTAAATAACTGAGTAGAGCTAAAAAGAAAACTGCATCATGGAAGAAAACCTAAATAATCATGGATATGGTAATGCTCTTTGAGATACAACGCTACACACAGAATCCATAAAATGCATATCAATAAACTGGACTGCATTAAAATTAAAAATTTTTTCTCTGCGAACAGCAGCATCAACAGAATTAAAGACAAGCTACAAACCGGAAGAAAATATTCACAAAGGACCCCTCTGATAAAAGAATGTGAACCAAACTATAAAAGGAACACTTTAAATTCAACAGTAAGAAAACAAACAACCCAATTCAAAAATGAGCTAATGACCTTAACAGAGAGCTCACCAAACAAGATATACAGATGGCAAATAAGCGTACTCTACACCATAGGCCATCCGGGAAATGCCAATTAAAGCAACATTGAGACACCACCACGCACGTATTAAAATGGGTGACATCCAGAACCCTGACGACACCAAATGCTGATGGGGATGAGAAGCAACAGGAACTCTCGTTCACGGCTGGTGGGAGTGCACCATGGTGCGGCCACTTTGGAAGACAGTTTGTCGTTTTCTTACGAAACCAAACATGTTATTGCCATATGATCCAGCAATCACGCTCCTTGGTGTTTACCCAAATCGGTTAAAAGTTATGTCCTCACAAAAGCATGCACATGCATATTGATAGCAGCTTTATCCATAATTTCCAAAACTTGGAAGCAACCAGGTGTTCTTCAGTAGGTAAATGGACAAATACACTGTGGTGTATCCAGATGATGGAAAATGATTGAGCGCTAAAAGGAATCACCTATCAAGCCATGAAAACACATGGAGGAAACTTAAGTGACTATTACTAAGTGACAACAATTCAATCTAAAAATGTATCTACTGTATGATTCTAACTTTATGCCATTCTAGAAAAGGCAGAAGTATGAAGACAATAAAAAGACCTGTGGGTGCCGAGGGTGAGAGGAGGGATGAGGAGACAGAGCACAGAGGATTTTTAAGGCAGTGAAAATACTGTGTGACAGTGCGCTGATGGGTATTACATTTTTCTCCGCCTATAGGTTGTAAAATACCAAGAGTGAAACTTAAAATAAACTATGGATTCTGGGTAACTATGTCAATGTTGATTCATCCTTTGTAAAAAGTCGCCATGCTGGTGAGTGATGTAGATGATGGGGAAGCTATGCCAGTGTGGGGGTGGCTGATACATGGGAAATCTCCCTACCTGTCTCTCAGCGTTGCTGTGCACCTAAAACTGTTCTAAAAATCAAGACTTTAACAAAAAGAAAATGCATTTTTATAAGTGGAAAATAAAATGTGCCAATTTTCATTTCATGGTTAGGTGGCCCTGGCGGCTGTAAGTAGTATAGCGCTCTCTAAGACTTTCTGATTGGTTAGACTTTAAACTTTCCATATAATTTCCATGACTTCTACTTCCCTAGAAAACTCTTGGCCAGTGTCTTCATTACAGCTGAGGAAACTTGACCAAGTAGGTTAGAACTCTCTTCTGATTCCTAGTCAAATGCTATCATGGTTTAATATGTCATTGTACTTAGCCATAATAAAAATATTTGAGAAGATCCTTGTCTCCCCTGGACCTTACTTAGTCATAGGAATTGTTTGCTCCAGCTGTATCCTTGTCATTCTCAGTTCATATTGATAAGTTCCCACTCTCGGATGTAAAATGAAGAAAATATTTAATTTCTAAACTTTAGATGTGTGTGTGCCAGATAGGAACATTCCTGAGTCAAAAAAATCCATTATTCACTGAAGATTTGCAAAAAGACCCACTAGAAATGTCCCTGTGTCTCACAGAACAAGCCCCGGAGTTCCTCATTAAGTAGTAAGACAAATTAACTTCAGGAACTTATGTAGATTTACTTGTCCGGGGGACCTGGAAACCCCATGCCCACATAATATCTTTCTTGATAGTTCTTAAAAGAAGAAGTGAGAGAATTCATTTTTTGGTGATGTTGTTGCTCATGCTTACTGGCTATAGAGTCTAAATGTCCTTATTTGAATTGTAGATAATTCAATTTCATTGATTACTAAGTTTTTTATACCAGTAGATTTCCTTATACTGGTCTATGAATAGTCAGCATGAAAAGCTAACAATTGAAATTCTCTGCTGAAAAGGAAAATGTCTAGGTTGTTCTACTCTTTGACAATCTCTCATAGAACTATAGCAATTCCATTTTTTCTAGTACTTATCAAGACCAAAACTATGAAAAGGTGTATATTTTCTTAATCTAGTTTTTTTTCTTTTTCATATCTTTCAGTGTGAGATAAATAGGTAATCTAAGGAATTTCCATATTCAAATGTTGTTCTTAATTGAAAATGAAAAGCTATAAATATTTAAAAATGTTCATCTGCCTTATGTGTTTATAATAAATCACCCACTTCTTTGGTATGATGGGAAAGCTGGGGGGCTCATAATCAGAAAATTCTGGGTTTGAATTCAACTTTCTCATTTAACTGTGTGATCCTGAACTAGATTCTTGAACTTTGTGAATCTCAGTTTCCCGGTGCGCAAATGTGACTACTAATAATTCATATGACAAGCCCCTGCCTTGTAATGCTCAAGGTACAGAAACATGGTGGATGATTTTTAGAAAAATGGTTAACTAAATGTCTTTGGAAAGGTACTATAAAAGCAGTAACAATCGCAGCTGGAATCTTGTAGTTCACCTGTGTGATTGGTACCTTACAAGCAGATGGATCTTGAATTACTTGTTAATCTTTCTGGAAATCATCCTCTTTATTTTAAAAGATGAGATGTGGTGGTGGGTGCAAAGTATATTTGAAAAGTTAAAGCCCGATATAAATGCAAGACCTCATTTTGTTATTTAACTTATATTGCTCAACAGTAATTCTATCACATGCAACTACTTTTTGGTTCTATTAGCCTTGGCCATTGGTGAACTGCTGCCCAACAGTCCCGCCCTCCAATAATTCGTGGCAGTTTTCTTAAGAGAATAGCGGGCAAGAAGGGGCTGCCCAACTGGGAACTACAGCTTGTCGTGCTCACTCCTTAGCATTCAAGGGTCGGTATTAATAGCTCCTGCTCACAAACTGGGAATAAAAGGATGTGGTTGGTTCTGGGCCAAGATAGCTAAGAACATCTCCTTTATAAACAATATAGCATCTAATATATCCGCATCTAATATATCCATGTATTCTCTGAACTAACAAAAGTTGACACAAATTATATGAAACTATCCACAGGAAAATTTTTAAGAAGAAAACGATCTTACATGTTGGGCCACAGGAGAACTGCTTTTAAAAAGGGGGTCATGGAATCTTCTCTAGTGAAAGAGAAATAAGACATATACAAGGAAAAAACAGAGGGGACTTTGGAAAGTGTGGGTGGATTACAGAGAATATTTTCAAAAAAACTATTAGACACGAAAAGGCCAATATGCTTAGAAGAGAATGAATGAGGTGGGAAGGAGTGAGGCAGTAAAAATGCATGGTAACAGCAGTTAAGTTGCTGGCTTAATTATTATTTCCTTTTGCAAAGTTAAGCCAATATCCACTACTGCAACTTCCTGTTTTTGCTGCTAGAAAAGTGCAAGAATTAAGAGAAAAAAGAAACTTGGTAACAAAATATGAGTTTATATAAATACACCTATAGGTATACGCACATATTTGTATGTGCATGTGAATCTGGAAATTTAACTAGTACTAAAGATTCTGGCTTAAAATATACCACTTTTGCAAAAAGCTCACCATAAGTAAATATTAAATTTGTAATAAGAGGGAACCATAGAAACAGTGATTGTCAGAGAAACCTATAATTTTCTCCCAATAATGATAAGATTATATTGCTTTTAATTATATGTGAGCAAAATTATTTAGGAAAAAACATAACTGGACATTTTCATGGAAACCTTTGAAATAATTTTGGAATACTAGTGGTAGTTTTAGTTTTCAAGTCAACAGCTACTTTATTTCACGTTAACATTATAAATGTCAGGTGATGTGGATGCCTCTCTCTCCTAGCTCAATCTCACAGAAAAAAGGTTCCAAAAAGGCTTGTTCAATTCTCGGATTATTGAGACAGTGTTGAGATTGTTGTAAACACAAAAGAAACACTTTTTTGAAACAAAAAGATAAACATTTATTCTTTCTTTGACTAATAAATATATGGGAATTACTTTTTTTTCCCTTAGCAGTATCCAAGTTTCTCCAACCACTTTCTAACATGTTAAATTAAAATGTTGGAAATGCTGTTTATTCACACATGATTATTTGTTTTATAGTTCATCCAGGAGAAAGTCACATCCACTATAGATTTGTATTATTTAAAATAATTGTTGAAAAGTGGGTATATTTTTCCTATTATAGAAATAAAGCAATAAATCATACACATACAACTGTTAAGTGTCAGGACAAAAATAACAACTACAATAAGTACAATAATACTGCTTAAGTTGAACTGAGTACACAGGTGCACCAACTCATTTTGCCTTTATTGCAACCATATGATGTCCTATCATCCCATTTAGAGATGGTAAACTGAGGCACAGAGAGGTACTTCCTGGCCCAAAGTCAATCCTCATTGGAACCCATGTGGCTCGAGAGCTGGTGCATGATTCCCACCCCCCACTCCACTCAGACTCTGAGCCTTGAGAGAAGAGAGCTGGGTTTCATTGGAAAGGATATTGGATTCTTCAACATCATTATCCTCCATCACACTGCAACAAAAAATAGAAGCACCAGCGTGCTGGCCTGTTTTTAAATCCCAGAAGGCAGATGGTTATTTTTAATACAATGACCCAATTGCAAGTGGTGTTCCAAGGTCAGCGTAAAGCTCCAGAGAGAGCCCAAAGTACCAGCTAAGTTGAGGTTGGTCAGAGGGAGAACAAAATAATCTTAAAGCAGCATTTCTCGATTTTAGGTTTAATTGCTCACACAGAGCCATCCCACCCTCCTAGATTAACCTGAAAGAGTTCAGCCAGGGGTGGGGGAGGATCAGGGTACTGAAGAAGGGAGAAAAAGATGAGGCCATTGTAAAAATATAGCACTGGACCTTTCAAAAGGATGCTGGCATCTACAGTTAGCTTGCCACAACAGCAGAAGTGGAGATCTCAGAGCAGCACTCCTTGTTATTTCTGGACCATTAAAATGGGATAGGAACAGGCAACTTGGATTATGTCAGTGAGGCCATGGCATACATTGCTGCATTGTATTATAGTGACAACTGGGGCTGCCGAACCATGGGCATAAGTGTGGCAGGAAACTGGGGGCAACCTTCCCGAGCACCGTTCATCACAGCTAGAGAGGGGAGCTTGCAGGCCCCTCGAACGGCTCAGGACAGGGAAGAAATGTCTCGCGTGCAAAATGTGTAAACTGCTAGAACAGTGCCCGACATGTATTTTGTGTTATCTTATAGAATATATTCTATATATTTTATTGTATTAAGTACTCATAATGACCTTCTTGAATAATTTTTGGGGAAAACGAAAACAGAGATTTTTTAAAAAGAAGTCTGGCTGGGGACACACATTCATTATAAAATATATTGCTGAAGGTTTTGTTATATTCTAAAATTAGATTTACCATGGAAGTGCATCAATTTATAACCAAGAGTATAATGTGGGGGTTTTGCCAGTTATTATATTATGCAAATCACACTACAGATTTGAACTGACTCATGTAATTATGATATTATCGGAAAGTGCATTGGGCTCACTACTTGAGATAATAGAAACGCATCTCCACACGTGAGGACCCACTGCCATGAATCTCTGGGGTGTGGGAATCCAGGTGTGTTCGTGTTTGTTTGCTTTGTCATCTTGTCATTGCTTGTTCTACGGTGTGCGACAGAGAGGGACAATAAACGTAACAATGAACTAAAGAGACAAGTGACATTTATCTCCACTTCCTATTTAACAACAGTAGTCTCAGCATCTGGAGGCAGCAGCAGCAATGGATGCCATTCTGGAGTGAGGGTTAGGAGAGAACCCTGGAGGCAGCATTGAGACATGGTTTGGAGACGAGGTCAGCAAACACGCTATATAAATTCCAAAAAAGGTTTGACCTCGTAAGACACACCATCTCTGTAGGAGCAAGTCAACTCTGCCGTGGACAACACATCCACGAATGGAAATGGTTGAGTGCCTACGAAATGTTATTTACATAAACGGTTAGCAGGCTGGACACAGGATCCCAACCAGGGTTTAGAGCATGAAGACAAGCTTGGTGTGACGAAGGCCGGAATTACCCAGAAGTCAATGTGGGAGGGACCTTCAGGGACAAATCCCTGAAGGGGATTCTGGGATTGTTGGAAACCAGGCTGCAGGCTGGCAACACCACAAACGGATGAAGAGAGGAATACCCTAAACAGATGTGAACCAGCCACGTGGGAGGGCCGTTCCAAAGACATGGGGAATGGGTTACAGTGTAACCAGTGTGAGACTGCTGGGTAACTATACTCAGGAAATAAAGGCCAGCTCCCAGTGGGAAAACTAGAGGGATGCCTGCTCCAGCACCTCTGTTCATGACGGTTAATGCTCTGCGTATACGAGGGGGACCCCAAAATCCCAGAATTTATTTCTAAAAAACTGTTTATTTATTCTTACACATTTAAACTTCAGTCACTTTTAAACTCCTCTCCATCTGATGCAGTACACTTATCAAGACGTTTTTCCACTGCTCAAAACAGTTTTTGAACTTATTGATTTTGATGCCTTTTAGTGCTTCTGCCCTTTTTGTTATTTTTGTTGTTTCACCTCTTCCATATCGGCAAAACATTTTCCTCTGAGTACTTTTTTCATCTGGGGAAACAAAAAAATGTTGCTTGGGGTGAGATCAGGTGAATAAGGAAGGTGGTGCAGGGAGTTCATTCATTTTTGGTCAAAACTGATGAACACTCAGTGTGGTGTGGGCAGGTGTGCTCATAAATCACCCATCATGAAGTGGGCAAATGTGTTGAAAAGAACTCCAAAAAAACTCACTGAAACCGGAGGCATCCTCTCACAACAATACCAGTTGGTACACTGATACAGATGGGTTCCTAGAATGCTAGTGAGGGAAGCCTACTACAAGGGGCCCACCATCCAGGAGATAATTCCCAGTTTTGGGGTTCCCCCTTGTGTGATAGCAGTAGGCATATTTTACAAACTTCCATTTGCCATTGGCTTGTGGCTTTGACTATTGATAATTAAATTTATTTATTCAGCCAAAACTTGTCTTTATTTGACTGACACTTAATCAACCAACATATTCTATGACTCTTCACATGTTTAAAGGACATTCTAACACATGTTCTCACTGTGTTAGAGAAAGCTCACTGGCTTTCTCTTATTTGGAAAACTATTGCCCCCTCCCTTTCTCTGGTATGAATACATTTGAATGGGGACCATACATACCCATCACACACACACTGCCCAGCACGACAGTGAACTCCTATGGACTGGGGTCTATGTCATGTTGATTACAGTCAATATACAACCAAACGTGCTATGAGTTAATACATTCTCTATACAAATAGCTAATAGTCCTTCTTTCTGCAATGTACCTTGGCCTTTTTCACAACCAAATATGGTACCTTGTCCGAGTGAAGGAATACATAGGCAGGAGTAATGTATGGCAGAGGGGCAGCCTAGGTTTAGAAGTATGTGTGAGAACAGAGATGCAAAAGAGAAAGGACGAGAAGTCAGAGGCGATCATGGGCAGTTATATTTTCACTTAAAATAATTAGCTCCTGGCAGGACGCCATGCACAAGGCAGATGCTCAAGTCACATTTGTAATGATTAATTAATAATAAAACTTTCAATAACATCAATATATATTGACACTGCCACTTACTAACACCATTCACAGAAACTCACACCCACATTTCAGAACATTGCCTATCAAACTGAGTGTTGGCTAAACTTTTGCAGTGGGAGGAAGAAATACATTCGATTATTCACACGGTTCGTATTCATGGTAAAAGACAAAATCATTGTGTCCTCACAGCTTTCTGCCTCATCCTTTCTTTATTTCTCTGGGCCTCTGCAGTCACTCCTCCAGGAGTGACCGATGGCCCTCCCACGGACCCAAGCTCCCTTACCAACCCACCAGCATGCTGCTAACTTTTCCAAGCCTGACGCTATTTTGACTTCCTCCCCAAGCCGTGTTTCATGTGTCCCATCAGAATTAACTGCGCCCTCCTCAGTTCTCTGAGGGCAAAGCTTGCATTTAGCAAATTAATTTTCTCACAGCATACTTAGCTATTTATATGCTTCTGTCCCCCATACGAGTTGAGGTTCTCAATGGTGGTGACTCTTTGTCATCTCGTCACTCTCACTGGGCCTGATTCAGGACCTTGCACAGAGAAGGTGCTCAAACCATGCTTGTGACACCCAGTGGATGGCATGCCAGGGACATGGTGTCAGCATCATGATAGTCCATGGTTGATTGCAAACATTTTGGCCATGAAAAATGGTATGCAGGATGTATTTTTCAAAAACTGAGACTAATTAAAATTAATTTTCTTCTGAGAGTCATTTTAGAATTTCATGAGCCCGTGTGGTAATTATGGACACTCGGGGGTGTCACCAAACTTGGGATCAGAGTCACTGTTCCATCAAACATGAGCCACTGAAGTTGCTCCCGTGTGACTATTAATATCACCGACTACAAAATGTATCAGGTTTATTAAATGAAAGTCTCATAAAGGTTTGCAAATAAAGTAGTGCTTATGCAATATGGATGGTGTGTGCTTCCGTCCCCGTAAGAGGAAGAGAATTAATAAACAGAATAAAGCAACCATGCGTTTATTCTCAGGAGTGTCCTTCAAGGATGGCGATGGGGAGTGTGGAGCACTTAATTCACGCCTTTAAGAGAAATACGGCATGAAGTGTATTCGAGGAAGGGAGTCAGTTTCAACCTCTTTGGACTTGTAAGGCAATAAAAATGATGGCTCTGAGTTCACACATAAATTATACTGCAATCAATATTTTAATTTTAGTTCTACTGAAAAATAATTTTCCGTCTTATTATTCTTTATTTCCAATATAGTCCGAGAAGCTAGGCTCAAGCCAACTGGAATACAGAGCGAATACCCACAAAGGCCCGAAGTCCCTTCCTGAATCGGGGGTCCTTAGGGGTAGGCCCTGGTAGGAAGAGGGCTGGAGTTACCCAGGGCTGCAGTTATTATGGTATGGAGAGGGGGGAAGGGTGACACTTCATTAAAGGGAACAGGCGAGAAGCTGGGGATTTAACTGAATGAGATGACACATAGACAGAGTGAGAAAGCTTTTCTATAAACCAGCGCTCTCTGGAGGGTGGGAGTTTAATCCTGACTGTCGTGCCAGGCAGAGGGAAAGTGTGGCCCCAGCTAATTTCGCTTCTCTCAGGAGGGAAGCAGATCTGGGCAGGGACGGACATACCGTGTCGTGAGAGGAAGGAAGCCTGTGGCTTTCTGAGACGCCTATGTCTAGGAAGCAGGCTGCCCTGGCACCAGCTGTCAAGATGAACTTTCTGGACAAAGCCTGAAATAGCCTGAAGAATGTACCTAAATTATGAGAATCACCGCTTTATTATTTAAGTGTTTAAATGTTCAATCCTTCAGTCACGTCATGCTACGGTGTGTCGATGGGCAGCCGAGGTGGACCAGTAGCTGTCACCCCAAGGAGGTTGAAAAGAAAGATCTTACTCTCTAGTCTAAGAGCTGCTTTTAAGAGCAGATGCAGTATATAGAAAAGAATATGGGAAAAATTCAGCTTAGTGCGTATTGTTAGGTTGATCACAAAACTCAGTATCAGAGGTTTCCTTACAGCCCGAGATATAACGAAAAGAAGAGAATACAGCAAAAGCCACCTCTAGAAATTAGAATAATTTAAGCTAATAAAAGACTCAATAGTATTTTAATATCTATTAAGTTATTCATCACCACTCTGTTTTCTAAAAAGAAAAAGCACAAAACAAAGTAATTGCTTCTATTATAAAAGGATTTCTCTTATTTGGCCAAACATTTTCCATTTTGATAGCAGATTTCCTAATGTTGAAAATGCCCAATGCACTATTTAAAACTATTTCAATGATATTCAAGTCCCAATATGCTGAGAATGACTAATATATTTTAAAGCAATTAATTTTATTTTTATTAAAAATGAAAAAATTGGAAGCATCAAGAAAATTAAAATGGTGCTAATTAATTTCCACTGTTTGGAGAGAAGAAAGTGGGAATCTTATCGCAAAGGTATTTAGTAAGACATTTAAAAAAACGTTTCTGAATATCTACCATTAATTTAATAACATCGCGAGGACTGAGAATGAATATCACATTATTAAAGGTCCCTGAAAAAATCTTGTGATTTTGTTTTGCAATCAGTCTGTTTGCTGGCAGTGATCCTTGGCAAAACCTCAAGGCATCCGTGTTGAGAATCAGAACTGTAACAACATAGATGTAACAATATCATTTTAAAATAACATGTAATATAGCCAGTATTGGTGGAATTTTAGTTGCAGAGAGACTGTCAGATCCCATCCCCAGGCTTACCTGTCCTAGAATCTGCAACTCCAGATTCTCCAGTCTGCATGTTCCTTTCCACGACCACATTTTTAAAAAGATGTTGCATACAAATATTTTTAATTGAGGCATAACTTACAGAATGGAATTCATATATCCTAAGTGTACTGTTAGATGTGGTTTCACATGGTATAGAGCTCTCCAATCAAGATAGAGAATATTCCCTTTGAAATAATCTTTAACCTTGCTAGGTAATCTCTACTCTCCATGGGCATTCATTCTTCTCAGTTCTAGCACCGTAGATTAAATTTGTCTGTTCTTGAGCCCTTCATGAATGGAATGACGTGGTGTGCACTGTTTTGTGTCTTGATTTTTGCTCATTATCGTTTTTGAGATTCCTGAATGATGTCGCATGAATCAGTAGTTCTCTTCTCCTTCCTCTTCCTCTTCCCCTCCTTCCTCCCCATCCTTCTTCTTATACTGCTGAGAAGTATTGCATTATATGAATATATGACCATTTGTTTACCCTCTCTCCTAATAGTGGACAGTTTGGATTGTATCTGGTTTTTCCTTACCCCAAATATAAAAGTTACAAGCATTCCTTTACAAGTCTTGCTGTGGTCTCATGTCTTTTTATTCCTAGGAAAGGAGTGTCTCAGTAGATGTGTGTTTAACTTTATAAGACACTAGCAAAGGATTTTCCAAAGTGGTTGGGCCATTTTAAATTCTCACCAGTAAGTCAGTAGAGTCCAAGGGATACACATCTTCTCCATCAGAACAGAGTTTTTTTCTGAGAAGATAAGAATTCTGTAAGAGTAAGAGACAGTTAATGAGTTCCTTTTTCTGGGAGATTGCCAAGCTCCTAATTCTTATGATTTAAAGTGATGAAATCTGACGTTCATTTTTACAATAGAAAATGTCTTGTCCAATTAGAAGATGGATGAGAATTTCACACAAACTTGGGGTTCTCTTAATCTTCACGATCAAAGTAAAGAAAATGTTTCTCTCCAGAGCAAAGAAAATATTTCTCTCTGGTGCTTTCTCCCTCAGGGAGGCTAGATAAACGACCTTTTTTTTTTTGTATATTGAAATCATTTTAGGAGGAGAGAGAGAGAGAAAGTACAGAAATAATAAAAAATACTTTAAATAATAAACATAAGTTGGTGTGAGTTCATTCCTAAAACCTAACTAATCTCCTAGCTTCACTTTATGAAACTTTATAATATTCTATTGCAGTACGAATATCAGAAAGCCTACTAATAACTCTTTCCCTCTGCCCAAAGCTTCCTTTCGATTTGGACCCACTTACTTATACACAAAAGAATCCTAAGTAAGTATTTATTTCGTTCTGCGCATTTAAAACCAGCAAAGTGTTAAGACGTGCCTGTCACCACTCTCTCAGTTTCTGTTAGATATTAAAAAACACGACACATCAATAAGATGACTTCATGAATTGCTAAAATAAAGAAAAAACATTGATTTAAGTTTTCAGTCATGTATTAGAGCAATCAAAAGAAAACACTTAATTTCGATTCAGTTTATTCTTTTCACTTCTGGCCTTTTTAAAAACCTCACATTCCCAATAATTTTCACTTTCTGCTTACATGCACAAAAATACGCTTCAATTTTTTCTGAAAAAGAGGAAGTTAATCATATTAATTTACTTTGTTATTAAGCCAATTTAAAGTTAATTGACACCTTTATTTGTTATTAGGTTCTAATTGGAAAAATATACATAACTAGTGCCTCCTTCTCCTTGATTAAAACCTGAATAATGAAAGTAACTCTCTACTCAGATTCTGACATGTCGCGTTCCCAGAGCTCTCACACGCTATGAATACGAAGTACAGCGTTTCTGTTCCTCAGCCGGGCTTTCCGAGGTATTTACGAATGCAGAGGACACCATTGGGGCAGACCATCGGGTCAGCTGGCTGCCGTGCATTCCGCAGCTTGCTTCAGGGCTCGGACGCTGGAGTCAGCGCACCGGGGTCTGAGTCTCAGTTCTGCCACGTAACAGCTGCGTTACCCTGTTACATGTGTAACAGACAACTTACATTTTCTTTCCATACCTTCGTTTCTTTGTCTGTGTGATGTAGATAAACAATGGCGGGATCGCTGATATTTTTGAGAATTAAATTAGTATGTGCACTATATATTTGATACTCAGCATTTAGTTTAGATAGCATTTAAAGTCATTTGTTATTATATTAGTTTACTTAAATTTAAATCTTTTTAGATTTTTTTCACATTAGACTCCCCCATTATTTTTAACTAATGAGTGGTATATCATAGTTATGGTACAGCATAAATTATTTAGCCATCTTTCTATTAATGAATTGTTAAAATACTTCCAGTATTGGCCCTACCTGGCATGGCCCAGTGGGTTGAGTGCCAGCCTACAGACCAAAGGATCACTGGTTCAATTCCCAGTCGGGACGCATGCCTGGGTTGTGGGCCAAGTACCTAGGAAGGTGTGAGCAAGAGGCAATGACACATTGATGTTTTGCTCCCTCTCTTTCTCCCTCCCTTCCCCTCTGTCTAGAAATAAAATAAGTAAAATCTTTAAAACATACTTCTAGTATTGTACTATTATAAAAATGCATATTTACATTACTTGTCCCGTTGTGCAATATTTTTTTGTAGTGTAGATACAAAAAGAGTAAGGACGCTGCACATTATGGAGTGTATAATCCAACTTTCAGCACATTGCAGCCAAATTGTTCTTAGAACCATAATATAGGGAAGTATTCCCTTTCTCTGCAATCACCCACACTTGATAGAAACTTTAGCTTTTGGAAATCGTGAATTTCACTCTGTATTTTTAATTAATAATGGATTTTATTTATAGTTTTCACTTTTTTAACTCACTGTATGTTTTGTGTCCCTGTTTTTGCCAATTCAACAACAGGCTGTTTATTTAATTTTATTATTATATGGGTTTTACTTATATATTTGGATCATCCATGCCTTCTCTGTGTGTTACACGTACTTGCTCCACAGTCTGTCCCTTCATTTGTAAACTGGTGGTATTTTAAATAAGGAAGTTACAACACTAATACAGATACGCTTATTAACTGCATGTAAGTGTGTGTGTGTTTGCTTGTATGTGCATGCATACACACACATGAACATTTTTTAAATTCCTGAGTTATTGATAAAAAAGGATAAAATCACCTGTTGCTAAATTCACTACCTTAAAATATAAGACATGACAATTTTTGTGTTTATTATTGAGGCTGTGATGGTCTGAATATATGAGAAAGCAAAAACTTGTTTTAGTGTGTAGGACTTACAAATAAACAGATTTCTCCCCCCAAAACTTAATAGCGAATTGGTTTTGGAATCTGCTTACATCCAATTCTTCTTTATGTTTTGTGTCTTACCCTCTGCGTGTCCAAATATAAGTGACATACAGGCCACGTGCAGAGCGGCATCGCGGGGAGTCCCGCGGAAACCCCGGGCCTGCCCGAATGGCAGGAGCACTTAGACTGTTCGCTTTCCTTCTTCTCCATGCAGTCAGGTCACATTCTGTCTAAAGAAGCACTTTTCACTAAGGATATGTCTCAACATTCACAAAACTAGGAAAACGGTTTTGTACATTAAATCACATAAAAAGCCCTCTCAGCCATTTCTGGGTCATGAACAATCCCAAGACCTGGTGCCTACAAAGAATAATTATTTACTCTTGCTCATGTACCTGAGCGTCAGCTAGAGGTCAAAGGATTTGAATGTCCCGCCGGCCAAAGGGAATCACATGGCCGAGTCTCCTGGGAAGGACGCTCCCTCCATAGGACCATGTTGAGCAGCGTAAATATTGTTCAACGATATCCACCTGTTACAGAGAGGCAAAGTGGAAATTTCCGGTCCTTTGAAAAATATGACAATGAAAGTGTTAGTCAAAGTTGCATTTGTTAAGAATAAATGTTATAATTATTAAAAATTACAAATAAGAATAAATGAGGCAAATTTAACCACAAACAAAATCATCGGTCATTCTTTTTCCTTCTTACACTTACATTATATATGTGTGTTTAATCAGTGTATTTTAATAATTCATCTAATAAATGAAATGAGAGCTTCTCTATTGCATGACATGTAGCACCCACATAATATTTATGTAACATGATTTATTTTGTCACTTGTGACAAAGAAATGATGTTCACTTATCATACATACTTTCAAATACTCATTGAAGTAACTCTGTTGAAGAATAGGTAAGCATGCCTGCGTGTATGTCCCAAACCACAGCCTCACGTTCTGTAATAAGGTGCAGGGGCGAGTGAGCAATTGCCGATGGGCTGCTGCGAGGTATTCTCAAATAGTCCTCATTTGAGCAGTGATGATCTTTCATCGACATAAGCCCAGAACGAAATACATAGTCAGGCTAATGATTTTTGTCCACTTTGAAAGGTAACAGAAAGACAGTGTTAACGTTTGCCATGGGAAGTAAAAAATATTCCATATAAAGGACCAATGTTGTAACTTTCACCTCAGTGATGCTGGTCTTTCTTTGCCTTCCCCTGACCTGCTAATTAATGCACTAGTTCAAATAGTTGTGTGTGCATGTGTGTGTGTGTGTGTGTTTTCAGAATTATAGGACTACGACCCATGTAATAGTAGACATAAAAAGTGCAAAACTGTAACTGTTCCCTATTTTTCCTTAAAAGAGTTGGTAGCTAGTTTTTGTCTAAAATATATTTGTAATAAATACATTGAATCATCAAAATAGAGATTTCAGACTTTACATGAGAAGCAGGGCATGCAGAGCACGCGTGTACCAAGGACTTTTTTATAGCACTAAGCTAGTTGCAGCGTTTTTCTGGCTCATTGTGTCATATTTGTAAAACGAAGCATTTGAGATAAAATTTCCCTTAGATATTTTTTGGAAGACAGCTGAAATATCGACTTCATAATTGCAGTTAATTAATTTTGGAAGAATCAACCTTTTTTCAGGTACTGGGTTAGCAATGACAGAGTCATTTCTTCACTTATCCATTCAATTGGTCTTACTCTTCTTTATTCACCCATGCATGTATTTAAAAGACATATCAATTGTGTCATTGGTGAGATTCTTTTAACGTATACTGGGGCTTAGTGGTCAACCAAGCAGGCATGGTGTTTAACTTTGAAAACCTTGGTCCAGAAGGAGTGAACAGCATTAAGTTAATAGCTACACTGGTTAACTCTTTGAGACGACAATAAGTAACAAGTTCAGAGATTGTCACCTTGCAGTAGGAGGCACCTGAGTTATTCTGGGGAAAAGACACGTGTGGTTTCCTCTGCGGGGAACAAGCTCCTTGGACACTGTGCACACAACTTAAAGGTCAGAGTTCCCCGTTGCTTCTCCTATATTAATGTCAAACACCTGACTGCTGATGAATCCCACTGCTTAAATCTCCTTCAGAAACAGTCTTGTGTCTACAATTCCCAAAACGAACAGTTGCATGTATGCTTTTTTAAACCCACTATGTGGCAAAACCAGAGATAATTCATTAGGTGGCAAAATCAAACTGACAAATGCAGTTATTTCCAATTAAAAAGAATATTTACTTGTTTTCTTACTTGATTACAGGAAGCATCTGCAGACCCCTCTGGGGGTATTACTTGATTTATGCACTGCTCTGAAAAATTCTTAATTCTGAAACACTTCTGGCTCTAGGGATTTGAGATAAGGTACTGTGGACTTGTATCATTATGGTGGTCACAGAAGCGAAACCTCCATCTTCTAGGCCCTAAAATCTGCCATTTTGGTATTGTACAGAATTATTGGAATATCACCCATGTAATAGTAGACATAAAAAGTGCAAAACTGTAACTGTTCTCTATTTTTCCTTAAAAGACTTGTTAGAGAAAAATTTACCAGATGATCATAGAGATTTCCTATGGCCCCTCCCCCACACCCCACCCTCTATACACATTATTTATTCTAATTACATAACTGACACTGATACATTATTAACAAAATCCATAGTTCATTTATTTGTATTTCCTTAGCTTCTGCCTAGTGTTTTTCTGTCCCAGCATCACACCCAGCACGCCACTTGACTTTAGCTGCAGTTTCTCCTCGGGGTCCTTTCAGTTTTCATTTTCAGAGACTTTCTTTGCTTTTCATGCCCTTCACAGTTGTATGGAGGATGAGTCAGGTGTATTATAAGATACCACTCCACCGAAATTGTTCTGATGTTTTCTTGTGATTAACCTGGGACTGTGGATTTGGAGAAAGCATGTGGAGGCAAAGTGCCACGTCAGGACATCCTATCAGGGTGCACACCAACAGCGTGATTTGTGACTGTTGATGTGGACCTCACACACCTTGGGGTAGGTGTCAGTACCCTCTACTGCAAAGTGATGCCTCTCCCCTCCTTTCTCTACTGCAGTCTTTGGAAGGAAGTCACATTGCCAGCCAACACTTAAGGAGGGATGTTCTGCTCTCCTTCCTTTAGGGAAGAATAGCTACAACATTTGTAGATATTAGCACCAAGCTCTAGGTGCTAAGTATACTCATTGCTACTGGGGTGTCAATTCTTTTAGGTCCTCTCAGCACAGAAATGTATGGAGTGTAATAATCCACATATACATAAATATATATACACACGCAAATAAATATACACACATATTTATGTATAAATTTCTATATTAACCACTGGTCTACATTAAGATAAACATGAGCTCTTCAACAGGTGTTTTTGGGCAGCCATCACAAAATGTCACAGACTTAGTGACTTAAACAACAGAAATCAACTTTTTTCTCACAGTTCTGGAGTCTAAAATATCAGCTGCCAGCACTGGTGCATAGGACAGAACCTATCCTCCCTGTGCCTTACAGACTTCAAGACTATGATTCTGCAGAGCCACCGGTCACAGTCAGTCTTTGATATGAACGTATGCACCCCAATGTTCACAGCAGCACAATTTTCAATAACCAAGTGCTGGAAGCAGCTTCGATGCCCATCAGTAAATGAGTGGATCAATAAACTATAGTACATTTACACAATGGAATACTATGCAGCAGAAAGAAAGAAGGAGCTCCTACCCTTCACAACAACATGTATGGAACTGGAAAGTATTATGTTAAGTGAAGTAAGCCAGGTGGTGAGGGACAAATACCATGATCTCATAAGTGCAACCTAATTAACAAAACAAACTGCCAAGCAAAATATAGCCAGAGACATTGAAATTGACAACAAACTGCAGGGCGTAACCAGAGGGGAGGGGAGAGGGAAATAATGTGGGAAAGAAGGGAAAGGGATATAAATGAACATGAATGAGGGACCCGTGGATGGAGCCAAAGGGAGGTGGGATTGAGGTGGGAGGTGGGCCTGGGTAAGGCAAGGGAAAGTGGTGGTGGGAAAATGGAAATAATTGTATTCAAACCTCAATATAAAAAGTTAGGAAAAAAGAAGAGAAGTCAATTTGTGAGCCCTGGTTCCTTCTTTCTAGTGTATTTCATACCCTGTGCAGGCTGGAAATATCTCAACCAAATATAACTAAGTCACACACAATTCTCAATTTATGAATATGTTATAATGATGTTGACTTGATTTTTCTATATTTACATGAGATGACCAGCAGTTACAAAAATGTTAAACTTCCAGAGAAACTGATAATGAAAAAGATCACTGTGCAGGTAATTGCTGCTAAGGTTATCTTTATCCTGAATAGTTTATTATGTACCAAAATAGTGTTTTGCATACAAAATTAGTGTCAGTATAATATGCCTTTTCTCCTACAAAAATAATCTACACCAAAAATGTGTAAGTTTTCAAAAAAGATGCACAAAACAAAGTTAAGACTATCATATACTTGGAAAACAAATGTAAGAGAAGAGAAGTGATGAAATTTCCAACCTCAGAGTTTGGTTGAGAATCTGAATTTCAAGTTAGGCTGTGAATTTGACAATCGTGAAAACAGCTACTCTGGTTATTTACTGGTACATAGATCAGTTTAATGACAGAATAAAGAAAACATATTTGCAGGTATTTCATGCAAGGAACAATTAATACAAATAGAAAAACATTTCCAAAAAGATTGTGAAATGGACTTGCTTTAAACTATTTCTTAAACAAGGACATCAATATACGGAGGGTCTATACATAGAGAACATTTATTTCCCCCTTCTCTCGCATGGCCTATGTAAGTGATAATCATAACAACAGAAACAATAGTAGTAGTAATGACAGGCACCATACTAGACCACTAGGGGCCGTGACTGCCCTGACCCCTGGAGCTATGGCACCGCATCAGGGGACCAGACTTGTGACTGGAGCTGTGTCCTGGGCAGCTAGACCTCAGGCGTCTGGGTGGATCTTCAAGGCCTTCGTGCTTGGTGTCCCTCATTGGGCCCCAGCTCCCTGATTGGCCAATCCTGTTATTTTAGTAGAAAACTTCTTAGCAATGTTTTGCATTCCAGAACTTAAATATTTAAGAGTTTTAGAACCCTTTTCCCACAGTCTATTAAGGCATAATTATTTATAAAACATAACTAATATTCCAATTCTACTTTTAGTCAGATGAGACTAATGCAATTAAATACGATGGCTTCAATCTGGGATGAATTTGTCCTTTCCTTTTACTTTCCTCTCTGTTTCTCTCCTTTCTTCTCCTTTGCTTTTCTTTTTTCATAATTGGGTTATCAAATTTTATCACTGTGTCCCATGATGAAGCTATCACTTAATTCATTGCACTGGGATTTTCAGCTCTCTCCTCTTCATTCTGGTGTTTGCTCAGTCATTTGCTTGCTCAGTCATTTTTGGTCAGGTTCCCTTTTAGTGATTTTGGAGCATTCTAAGTCTCGGCATTAGTAATACAGACTTTTCTTGACTATATGTAAAGAAGAGCTTTCTAACAATGATCCCTGCCAAGAACCTGATGACAGTTACCAACCACAGCCGCTGGACAGCTCACGCAGCTCAGAGAACAGAAACGGCCATGAGAAATGAGCTTGACCTGCTTCCAGTCTGCCTCTGAGCGCTCCTGGACTCCTGTCTTTAATTTGCTTACTACTTAGGAAGGTTTTGTCAATGATTTCTATTAACAGGAAATCCAACATCCGCAGTGGAGACCATTTTCAGTCCCACAAGGCCAAGCTTCCCTGCGAGTCTTTTCCTGTTACGGGATACAAAAGGAGTCTGAGCCACCGAACCTTTCTACCCCTGCTCTTGTGTGGGCTTCATATACATCACGCAACATCATGGTGAGATAAATGTGAGATTGGATAAACTAGGGAAGAAAAATATTGCAAAGACGAGTTTTCTGCCATTACAAAAATAAAATGTGCTGCTTATCTAAAAGTATTAGATACGAGAAGAATGTTATAGGTACTGAAAGTCTCAGTAATTACATATATCACAGAGAGCCACTGATAATATTGGTGCATATTTCCAACCTGTATTGTGGGTGTGTTTGTGTGTGCACTTTCTACTATTATATCACAAACTATATACGTATATATCTCACAAATAGGTTATTTGACATACTAATTTGTGATCTTTAACAATGTAATAGGATGTCTTTCCACATGAATAATTACAGCCTATCATATGTTTTCAGATATGCATTAGCTTCCAGTTTACACACTGCGATATATTTAATTATAACCATTTGATTTACATTTAAGGCATTTCCAATTTCCAATTATTGTTAACAATACTTCCCTAAACATTCCAGTGCATATGCATTATGGTTTTGATGCCATCTATTATCCTGAGAGAATTTTAAAGACTAATTGGTAAGTAAAATGGACATATTTAAATTTTTGATGAGTTACATTAAATTTAAAAGGTTTTATTACTTACACATCCAGGAGCAGTGCGTGAAAAATATCTGTTCCCTAATCTCCTCTTCAGAATTATATACTCAAACTTTGACTGGCTTTCAATTTCCTTACAAAAATCTGTAGCTAATGGCATTCCTGTTGAGCGAGATGATACAACTATTTTCTTATTTGTCATTCAGATTATTTTCTTTGGTGCTTTGCCTCTTCACACGGCATACATTTTTCTTAGACAGTTGTGAGCGGTCTTTACAGAACAGGAACACTACTTCTTCATGTGTTATATACCTCCCGGATGTTTTCCCAATCTATCCTCGGGCCATATTTGTCCTTTTCAACAGAAGTTTTAAATTTTTACAACGTCAAGTTCATGCACTTTTGCATTCATGAGACTTTCTATGAAAATTTCCTTAAACATTTAGCTGGATTTTGAAATGTTTCATGTTTCCCATTTTAAATTTGAAGATAAACTGATTTGTTTGGGGTGTGAGAGCACGTGGGAGGGGAGTAGCTGAGGTTGGTAGAAATCTAGCTTAGTGTAGAGGCCACTTCCAAACTGTAATTGTTAGGAAGAAACGAGGGTATAGCCACGTTCGGCAGGTGGGTTGGAGAACAGCAACAACACGCTGGGAGGGGAACACTTGAAGTGTCTGTGCAGGACTGCGATGAACGAGTTTCACCCAATTGAAAGACTGATGTAGAAGATGGGGGAGGGAAGACTTCTAAGAACATGATAGTGGGAGTTCTAGAACTACCAAATTGTGTTGTTTGCTTTATCAAGGCAGAATAATAACAACAACAAATGCAGCCATTTAGCACTGGTTTAACATAAGGAATCTGTCAACTCATAAATCAGACTTACACAACACACAGAGAAGATGAATCTTCACTAGTAATTCCAAGGTTATAGGTTATCAAGACTTCAGAAAAAGCCGGTTGGAGACTGGGCAGGCCCTTCTTTCTAACATCAAACACATTTTCTCTGGTGCAGAGTGGATGAGGTTCTCACGTGAGGCGGGTGGTAATGGCCACACCCCAGAGACTATTTAGTCTATGAAATATCTCCATTTCATACCTCAGCTTAGCCAACATTTTCCTGAGAATCACGCCTCATAAATTCATAGATTCTGGACTATGATTATTTAGTATAAGCACTCTTTGAATAGGGGTATCCTATTAAGAATGATCCACAGTAAGGACCTTATTCCTACCAAATAGCATTAATCTATTTACCTGAAGGTCTATTTCTCACATTAGCAAGAAAATTAGACCAGTCCCCTGATAGTATCCCTTGGTAAAGGATGTGAGTAGATCATGAGAGGTCACTTTCACTCCATTCTTCCCAGGGCTGGCCAACGTGCCTGCAGCACAGACAAGTTTATAACGAGTGAATTTGATGTGCTGGGGGATCCAAAATTTAGTGGGGTAAGTGTAGAGAGCAGAGGTAGAGAAATGTGTCTGTTCATTAAAGAGGATTCTAAGAATATTTTAAAACCATCAATATATTCCAAAAGCATTTTACCTATAATAAATCAGCATTGACCATAAAATTTAGAGTTCATCCACTTTAGACAGTCATTTTAGATCCTGTCCCTAATCACTTGTCACAAAAGACAAGTACGTAAATATAGTTATATTAGTTGTAGAAGAATGTGAATTAAAATGGAATATAAAAGAATTATCAAATTCATAGGTTAGTACTGCCAAATTTTTAATCAATACAGAGATTTTCATCAACAATTCTATTTGGCTTAGAGATGCTTCTCTGTCTACAAACAAGAAATACTCCAAAATATGGATTTTCCAAACTAAGTTTAAACAAAAGATTGTGAAATGAGGAAGAATTCCAAATATCTCTTTGATCTGAAAAAAATAATCTCTCCAAGGAGAAAAGAGAGTTCTACCTGTTGCTAACAATAGTCAAGCAGACTTTTTTTTTCCAACAACAGTTTAATAACATCATTTTGGACTTTGGCTATTATTTTTGCAGGTGCCTTGGTTTCTCCTCTGCATTATGACTGCGCTAAAGGAAATGGGAGGCGGCCCAGCACTATTCTGTCTAATTTCCTTTGATTTCCTTCTTCAGCACTCCCTTTTTTTCCTATACACCTTTGCTCCACGTATTTTCTTTGTGTCACTGCACAAGCTGTGGGACATAATGAGTGGCGTTTTAGCACCATTCTGTCCCTTACTCCTGGTCTACAAATCACAGCAGAGTTGCTAACAGCTTGTGACTGACAATCTTCCTTGATAGACAATCTGTGATCCTTTCAGCCTTTTACTAATAAGCTCATTAGGCGAGAATGGCTAGAAAGCGTTTCTGGGATAGAGCAATGAACTGCAGCAAATTCAGTGCATGTCTGGCCACTCCGACTTTAGAGAATCAATCTTCCCTCAATCAAAACTTTGTCAAGTCCTGCTGGATGTCTGCTGAAGGTCACTTTTTCTTTTTAATAAAAGTTTGTCGGAAAAATATCCAGGAAGCTTTCCAGTCTAATGTAAGTCCAGGGAACGGTTTTCTACATCAGAGTCGTGAGCAAACACACGGCTGTTGCTTCAGTGGCTCCGTGTGCCGGGCTTTGCCACGGCTGGCCTGGTGACCCAGCACAGAGGTCCTGCATCTCGAATAGCGGACAATGTTGGAAAAGCACTGAGTGTTGCCTCTGGTCTCTGCTGAGGCTTCTGACCCAACTCAGAGGAGAAACAGACGACTTCAGGAATAATAGCTGAAGTTGTCAATGCTCCTCTTTCAAGAGCTGATAGAACAAGTAGAAAGAAACAAAAAAGTTGCACGAGTTTTGACTATTATTGTAAAGCACGTTTACCCAATTGACATTAGAGCAAAGCGCACTCAGAAATATACATTCTTTTCAAGTGTTCACAGGCCTTATGCAAATGTAGGCACATTCCAGGCCATAATACAAGGCTGAATACATTAGAAAGGATTTCATCCATGTGAAGTACCTGCTGTGATGATAAGTTATTAAATTAGACATCAGTAACAAAAAGAGCTATAGAAATATCCAAGGATCTGGTACCTAACACACTTCTAAATAACACGGGCAATAAAAAGGAAAACAAAATAGAAATTAGAAAGTGTTTTTGACATATAAGAAATGGAAACACAACCTATTAAACTTTCTGGGATATGGATAAAACAGTGTTTAGGGTGAAAAGTCTTAACACTAACCACCTACATTAAAAAGGAATAAGTCTTAAACCACTGATGGCAAATTCTAGCTAATGTAACTCGGAAAGGAAGAGCACATTAAACCCAAAGGAAATAAAACAAAGGAAATAATAGAGATTAGTGTAAAAATCAATAGAATAGAGAATAGGAAAAAATAGAGAAAATCAGTGAAACCCAAAGCCTTTTTTTTCTTGAGAAAATCAATAAAATTAATACACCCATTTTTTCTTTCAGGAAAAATGTACACATTTGTCAATATCAACGATGACAGAATTGATATTCCTCCAATTTCACAGATATTAAAAGGATAATAAAATAACATTTTAATCAAATTTATAATAGCACAGATGAAATAACCAAATTCTTCAATAGAATATTTCAATTGTAAAGCTTACATGAAGAATAAATAGATAATGTGAATAGTCCTGTGTATTAAAGAAATTAAATTTGTAATTACAGATCATCCCTCAACAAGATGTCTTCATTGGTGAATTCTATCAGGCTTTTTTGGAAATAAAAATACCAATCATATATACTCTCTTCCAGAAAATCGAAGAGCAGGAAATACTTTCATATTCATTCTGTGAGACCAGCATTATTCTGGTACCCAAACCAAAGAGATTAAAGGAAAATAAAACTAGACCAATAGTCATTATGAACAAACATATAGAGGCATAAATCCTCAAGAGAACAAATCAGGAAACATAAAAATATTTCCATTTCAAAGGAACTATTATGAAAGTAAAAAGACAAGCCACAAACAAGGAGAAAATATATACAAATTATATTTAAATAAACACTTGCATTAAAAATGCATAAAGAACTCTCTTTCTGTTCGTTATTAAAAGACACACAACCCAAGTGATCTGTGAAGGTGTTTTTAGAGGTGTTCACCATCATTATTCATTAGTGAAATGAATATTAAAACCACAATGAGATACTATTTTATACCCATTTAGATTAGCTATGATAAAAAGGAAAGAAAAAAAATATTGACAAAAACATGGATAAATAAGAACCCTCATGTATTACTGGTAGGACTGAAGAATGGTGCAGCCAGTTTAGAACTTTCTTAAAACACTGAACATATATTTGCAATAAAACCCAGCAATTCCACTCCTAAGACTTTATGCAATAATAAATAAGTAAATAAATAAATATAAAAACAAAATGCCCACACAAGGATTTGTATGACTACTCATAAAACCATTATTCCTAGCAGTCTCAAAGCAGAAATAGCATGAGTATCTATCAGCTGATAAATGGATAAACCCAATGAAATATGTCCAGAGAATGGAATAATATTCAGCAATAAAAAAGAACGAGTTTCTGGTCTATGCTACAATGTGGGTGAAACTAAGGATATTATGTGAGGTCACAAGTAGAAAAAAAATTTTGTAAAGGATTCAAAAGTAAATGTTTTAGGCTCAACAGCCACATACAATCACTGGAACATGTTTTTTTTTTTCCATTTAGTTTCTACAAATATTAAGATGCAAAAATTATTTTTAGCTTGTCTGCTAACAGCTTTATTAGGTTGTGTTTGCCATTCCCCATACTTATGAAAACCCAGAAAGGTCAAAGGACTCTCTATAGTGTGCAACCTTTAGTGAAAGAAAACAGGTAGGAAAGGCAATACAGCCGAACATGCCCATTTGTGCAAAAAAAAAAAAAAAAATCCAGGAAGGATGAGCCAACAACCAAGGAGATGGGTTCTCTGTGGGGAGTGGGTGGGACACTTCATTTTACTTTTCCAGAGAATTCCAACTTTTAGAATCTTGCTAATCGTTCCGACACAAAAGTAAAGTAAAATCAATAATGAAGGTGGGAGGCTAGCAGAATGCAAGCACAAATAAGTCCCACTATATTTAAAATGAACAACATAACTATGATCAGTGAGAAGACAAATTAAACCCAGGTATGTTCTGGAAACAGTCTATTGACTACATACCCTCAGGCAAAAGACACAATGACCTCTAAACAAATATGCACTTTTTTCTGTGAATCTGAGATGATTTCTAAAAAGAAGTTTAAATAATAAGGTATTTATAAGGCATTTTAGATAATGTTCAAAGAAATTGGCATAGTTATCCCAGTGAGATAATCAGCAGATTATATTATCTGGACCCCAAACAATTTCCTAGTTTGTGATTCAGGCAGCTCCTAATTTTTAGTGGTAGTGTGAGACAGGAATATTAATAGATATAGTACATTACACAAAGTTATTTCAGTTTATCACTTCTTTTCTTTCTACTGAACAATCCTGTCAGATGTTTTAGAGACAAGCAAGACTGCAGGGTGGCAATAAATTGAAAATTTGGAATAAGTCAAGTCTGGAAGTGAAATTTGCACATTCTACTCATCAGAATTGGAACCCTAGATAATTTACATAACCTTTAAGAACCTCAGCTTCTGTTCTGTAAATTGTTATGAACAATCTTCTAGGTTAGAGGCTGCAAGCATAAAATTTAATAATTAATTTCAAGCTCCAAGAATAAATCAAAGTATATGAGGGGCGTTTGGGCCGTGAAAATTATTTTCATTGTATTTGTAAGCAGGTGAGAAGATTGCCTCATCCCCTTTTCAGCTGCTAATGAATGTATTTTAGTAAAAAAAGAAAAATCAAACAGCACATGGAAAGATGAAGGAAGCCTGTAGAATTCATTCCAAGGCTCAGAAGGAGAAAGGAAGAAACCACCTCTTTCGCTGACTAAGTACTCTCTTGGATCCGCCTCAAGAGAAAAGCATTTGGAATGAAAGGGTCTGGGCAGGAACGGAGAAGAGAGCCTGAAGAGATAAAGTGTTTTTACGTGAAAAATCTGTTCTGTAACTTGTAAGGAAAGCGATGTCATGGGATGAAGTAATGAAAATTTCTTTAAGCCAACAAATGATAAATTGCCATAAGAGCCTTTTAGCTACAACACCAGGTTTAATCATGTTGGGAACAGAAAGGATCCCCGAATGCATAAAATCCTCCTTAACCAAAATGAAATTACACTACCTAGTATGATTGCTCTGTACATGGGGAGGTGCAAACTGGAATATTTATGAGACTCCATTGGTAAATGACAATGTGATTGCTAGAAAAATGACGAAATATGCAGTTCACAAAAGAAGCCAACTAGGCCTTCTACTCTTGGGGCCTCGCGGAAGTTTGGAGGCACAGGTGCACTCTCGAGAGGCTAGGGGAATGAGACTCGCTGTTCAGGAATCAGAGGAATGTTATCCTCCAGGGTCTCCAAGACTCGAGTTCTTCACCTGTGAAAAGGTGAGGTTACGATAGAGGTCTCAGTGCTTCCTGCCTAAAGGTCTGTTCTATGTAAAGATAAGTAAGAAAGTCTCATAAACTATGTGAGGTGCTTCTTAAAAATAGATCAAATTGATTTTTAACCATCTTCAAAATAAACGTATTCTAGGAAATAAATAATGGGTTGAAGGGACAGCTCAACCGATCATCCTACACAGGTAGTATGATCACATTAAAATAATAAAAAAATATTTTAGAAAAACAGGCTTCTGGATCGTACCAGTTGTTGCTATACAGTGAGATTATTTGTGATAATTTATTGTTTTTCACATTTCGCTTTTGTCTGTTGTCTCAGATTCATTATGTAGTGAAATATGTAGACTCGTCCTTCACTAAAATCTATCATCGCTTGAAATCTATAATGCTGATGATCGTGGTACTTTAATGGTATTTTAACAATGACACAAAGCAACGTATATGGAAAACCTAGTACAGTTCAATATTAAATACACACATACAGTATCAGTTCCTTTTATCCTACTTAAAGCTAATGCCACCTCTTTGTAAGTCATTTTCAGCCCTCTTAAGACACGCCATCCAGTCTTATACAGCCTCAGTTTCTATAACTTTACCCTTACAAATAGCCTGACTGATCAACAGAACGTGCCCTCTCAAGATTCCTTAACCCACAGTGCCTCTTTTCGTAACCTAGAGTCTGGTCATAGTCTGCCCTCACCAAATAAGCTACACTCTGGTGCATTATACCTCTTTTCAGTGGTACCATAGTGATAAAAAAAACAACCCATCTAATCCTCTCGTATTGTTTCAGAGTCTGCAGGAAGTTAAACTGATACCCTCACCTCAGAAGTAAGTTATACACACAGTAGAAAGTAGGGAAAAAAACAGGAGTCCATTTGTCAGAAGGAGTTTCACCATCCTCGATGAGGTAATAGCTTAAGGTTGACGTTTAGTCCCGTAGCCATAGTAATGTACATGCTCCACTTCCTGCAGTGGTCATGAGGACTTCTGACACCAATTCAGGATCACTAGACAAGTCTCCCCCAGCCCCAAGCATGGGAGAGAAACAGGAGCGTTTTCCTTCGGTCTCTCATCCCCCCGAAACCTTCACCCCTCTCAGTGACCTTTAGAAGATTATAATAAAATTACCGACTGAATGGGATGATTTTTATTCACCTCTCTCTAAATTATTTTTCACTTCTGGAGTCAACTTTCTACATTCTTAGGGATTTGTTGTGTTTAGAAAAGGTTGTTTTCATAAAAGCTTCAAACACTACCCACGTGAAACATTTCTCAACAAGGACTTTTTTTAGACGAGTCTGCGATTTGTTGACCTACAGAAACATAACCATTTCTCTCCACTAACCACACCCTTTTGGGACCTAACCACATTGTGTTAGCTATTTTCTCGTCCACTGTGTATGGGCTGGTGTTGGGCCTAACAAGTTGCCACACAATGTTTCCATTTGCTCTTGATGACTCAATGATGACAGGTCAGTGTCCTTGTAATGACTAGCCACGTGACTGAGTCTGCATGAAGGAGAGGCAGACGTGATGGGGGCCAAAGGCAGGCCACCCTTCACCTTCTGGAAGTCTTTTGTGCAACGGCCTTGTCAGTAGAGGCCAAGGGATCCACGGGGGCCTGGGAAACCTGAGGGAGGGCAGAGCCTCGGGAGTGGAGGATCTTCCCGGCTCCGGCCAACCTCCCTCCACTGAAATGCAAGCAAGAAACTTGTTGAGTGAGCCACTGTGACCTGGAAGTTTCTTTGTTACAGCACTTAGTCTGTTCTACAAAGGTCAAGTCTTTTGTCAGTTGCTGTGTGAAAGCAAACAAGGCCTGTTACTGCCTTAATGGATGTGCTTATGACATGCAGTCCAACAAACTAGAGAGAAGCTCATGTGTCCACATGTACTTGTAATGATACCGTGGGCGACAAACACTCTAATCAAATTTGAGCTATTACGTTTCTGACTCCATTTACATAATATGAACCGCACGGGGTGGAGAGGTTATATCTGGAGCAGGAGAGAATGATTCGATTTTTTAAATAAATTGCACACAGAAAGTATACTCAGAATTGGGTTGGATCGCAGAACAAGGTCTTTTCTGTGAGATTTTGTCCTTAGAGATCAGCAGAAACCCAAGGCTCACTCAGTGGCCCTGACCATCTTCCTGGGCAGAACATTCTTTTCATTTCCTAGTACGCTTATGAGATTTCATAATATATTATTACTTTTATTTAACATGCATGCCCATTCCAGAAAATGCATTACTTGGGGGTAATTTGCACTGCACCCTAAAGAGCAATAAAAGAAATATAAACTATTTTTAAATAAATATATAATCTAGAATGTATATCATTTTAAAAACTGACAGGTATTTCCTTATTTTGGTAAATAGATACTAAGTATTTGTTTTTGAAATTTTTATTTTTTATTACAGCTTATGTCAATACTATTTTTTATTAGTTTCAGGTGTACAGAATAGTGATTACAAAATAGTGATTACACAAGTGCATCGGGGGGATACACTTTACAAAGTGGTCCCCCTGATATTTCAAGTACCCATCTGGCACTGTACAGAGTTACACTGAGCACCTCCCTGGGGACCGTGTCCCTTCCACAGGGCTCATTCCCACAGGTGCGCACACAGGTTGATGCCCCGGGGCGATGACTCTACCACCCTGCCTCCCAGGTTGCCGACTGAGCCCCAAGGAACTCCCTCTCTGAAAATCTTTGTCTGCACCGCCTTCTCCCGTCATAAGGAAAACCACAAACAACAACGGAGTGAAAGGCCCCGAGGTGGTTTCTTGGGGTACAGTACCACCCGAAACAGGTGTTTTGTTTTTTTTTTTTTGCTCACAAAAGCCCTCTGCATTACCTATGGAGAAAGGAAGAACTGCACTTTGTGGGATAAATCTCCAGTTTGTCTTTTACAACAGAGATTTTCAACCAGTGTGACACAAGAAGTTTTAAAACATGCAGTAACTGGCTCTGGTCCCTTAGATTGCCAAACAAAAATTGACACCAGCCAACGCAGCAATAGCTGCCTGATGTGAATGCCCACACACACACATACAGGTCATGTAATAGAGCTGCGCCTTGTTCGTCATGTTGCACAATAAGGTTGCCCCTGGTTGGTTAAATCTTGGTACCAGAAATCCTTATATACAAGCGTGGGAACCTGATTTTTTTTAAAAGTCACTTTGGAGAAAAAAGGGTAGGCGATTACTAGTATTATTATTTTGGTAAATAAATCAAAATCATACCTATTTTTGTCAGATCAGCAAAAAATATACTTTATGGTGTGTGGTAGAATTTTAGTAATCAGTTTGTGTGCCATAAGCTAAACACCACATTCCAACATTTTATCATTTATCATTTCCAATACTTATCAAGAAGGACTCATTTTGTTATTCATTATTTTGAGCATATTAAGTCTATCAGAATATATTTACCACCAGCTGTGGGGGTGGTGACCATTTTGGGAAGAGCTGAGGGACATGGGGTAGTGGGAGGACCAGAAACATTCTGGAAGGTTCAAAGACACAGTCTTTTATAATTCTCCTGCACTTAGGATGTAGAAACCACAAGAGAAGATCACTGCCACCATAAAAACAGGAAAAATCGTTTCTCCAATTCTGTCAGAGCCCAGTTCATGAGCAGAGCTGAATTCTGAAGGTGCTCAGCCCCCTTAAGAGACACAGGTCATATTGGATTGTTTCACCTCTGGCAGAGTCTTGGGGGTAGTGTTGGTGACCATGACACCCAGTTAAAAAAATCAAATGAAATATTGATAAATTCTTCAAGGAGAAGTTCCGGTGAGCATAAAAACTTATGACCCCTGAGAGCGTCTGAGTAAGGACAGGGTGAGGCAGAGGGTGGGGTGTCTGCCTCCATTGCTTCTACCAGGGGGTTACCAGAAAGACAAGGGGTAATGTAGGAGGTCTGAGAGGCAAAACTGCTTTTGGAAAACCTCACATTCTTTTGGAAGATGCCCAAAGATCCCTGTGTTAAGTAAGAGGTTTCTGTTTTGCAGGCCAGTGGGGATCTTTGTCCCTATTTGTGGATTGCCCCTGTTCAGTACCATATAAGCAAAATGTGAAGGTCAGACTTCCTTGATTTCTCAAAAATTAAGAGCTGACATTCATATATATACTTATGCCTACAAACACTTATGCATGAGATGATTGGTAGATTGGAAGTGATGCAGCGATGGAAGAGAGGTTTGTAAGTTATCAACCCAGATAACTTCAGATTTAATATAAGCTGTCCCTGTGGTGGCTGTCATAAACTCAGCTGTTCTGTAAGGAATACTGTAACGGGGTGCAGCCAAGAGGGGAGCCCCAAATAGGGATTTGTACTAGGGTCCAGAAGAGCTTAGAGATGATTGGCTCTACACCACAGGGCCACACCTGTCCAGAATGCTGGCAGCTGTGGCCAATTGTGAAAGGAGCTGGAAATGGAGCTGCAGAGGAAGATTGGCGCTGGGATTTAAACGGAGGCACGGCAGCCATTGGGGGTCTCTCTTCTTGGGACCACGCATCTGTTTAGGACCATTCGGCTTTGGTGTCTTGGTTGGGACCACACAGCTTGGGTGAGAGTCAGGACCACGAGGCTTTGGAAGTGCTCCCTTTTGCCACGAGGAGGGTGCCGGGAGGACTGTGTGCATTTGTGGGGAGCTTCAGTTTGTGTTATTTCAAAAAAATAATAAATTCGTTTCCTTTCACTGATCTCTGGTATTAAGAGACATCTTTCCTCAGGCGGTGGGCAAAATGAACCCAGCAGGTGGGGAGAAACCCCTGGAGAAAAAAACGGGGGGTCTTTTATATCATTCAGCCCCCGCCCCCACTCTGTTCTGTAACAATTCTGCAATATGTTCTCATTCAAAGTTAACTTATTCTCCATGATCAATTTGGCATCTGCTCTTAAAGAAATATGTCTCGGACATCTGGTAGGGAGGGACTAACAGTGAAGGAAAAACATTGTTGCCTGGGGATTGAGTCTGTGAGCAGGCCAAGTAACCGCCTTACCTTTGCGCCCATCTCTGGCACGCTAAGTCTTTGGAGGTCTGATGCAGAAATTAACGTTGCTATAGGATGTGTCTGAATAGGGAGAAGTATATCGGTGGTGGGGGGAGTTTACAAAAAATGATATGAGGAAAGCCCTTTGCAATAAGGTTTAAACAGATGAGTGAAGGAATTGAAAGGCATTTCTGCAATAGGACAGAGCCTGGCAAAGGGGCTTTTGCCACGAGAACCTGCACGGCAGTGAATGCAGGTGAGATATTGGATGGGTCTGGGAGGAGTGGGCACGCTCAGGGTGAGTATGACAAGGGAAGTCTGAAGCAGCCTGTGAAGGGCCCAGATTTACATGTGAACCGAGAATGTCGAATTTTATCCTGAGGACAGTGAAAGACTAATCAAGGTGTTCTGTCTTGGTGGGTGATATTACTAATTTGGTTTTGCAAAGTAAAATCGTTTCACAGTGCTAGTACTGAATTGCGGTCTCATGTGAAAGTCATAGATGTGATCAAATCTTTTCGTGACTGCTCTCTCTTGGGCCACAGAGTATAGTTCTAATCCAATGCCATAGGTTCATCCCCACCTCTGCTCATAGTTTAGGTACACTGGCATTTTAATGGGTACTGAAAAGAAAGAGAGGATTTAAGTAATGGAATTATCCTAAACAAAGCCACAATACCTGTATTATGTAAATCTGTCTTAAGTAAATTCAAACTGTTGTGAGACAGACCTCGAGAAATTTTCACCTTGCAAACTGAACTCTACAGCCATCAATCAACAACCCCACCTCCTCTCCAACTTCTTCCAGCCCATGGTGACCACATTCTACTTTCTGTTTCTGTGATGTGTGGTGATTCGTAAGTGGAACCATTAAGGAAATGTTTTTATGGGACTGATTAATTTTTCTAATTTTTAAAAAATCTTCTAATTTTTAGTAATACTAGGAATGACTGTTTTGTTGATTTTAGGCTTTCCAATAGAAAAGTTGTATGACCCCAGATTATAAGGAATATAATCCTCCTCATCTGATAATGATGCATTTTTAGAAAAGTTTGATAAGTTGGATCCTAGCCCCATGGATAATATAAAATATTTCAGTGATGTTTCCTCCATTATAGATTTAATAATTTAGTAAATCAACAAATATCTATTGAGTTCTTGCTATATTTCAGGTACTGTTTTATGTTCTGGAGATTCAGCAGTGAACTATAGAAAGACATCTTTGCTTTCATTGAGTTACATGGCAGAAAAGTAGGGTAATAAGATAGGCAGCTGATAGATACCAGTCATCAGGTACTAATAAGTGGGATGGAGTGATATGAAGGGATGGTATAAAGCTGAGATATGCCTTAAAAAGGAAGCCCACCACCCCCCCCTCAAAAAATAAGTACAGCAAACTAGGATTGGGGTAGGGTATCTCAGGGAGAGCAAAGAACTCACATGAAGGCCTTATGACCTGTGAATCCTCAACATGAGTTTATCTAGAAAAACCAATAATAATATATTTGTATTATTTTAAAAAACTCCATATTAGACTAAATGTTCTCGCCTTCATCTAGTGGTAAATAATTTTTTCCTTGTATGATATACAGAGGGGTCTCTTTATCATTTAATGCAAATAAACTTCAAGACATTTCCCTTTGGCCTTAAACTCATCACCCTATTTCTTAGCCTCACTGAGTTGTAGCATTGTTGGAAGAATAAAATCAGATGATATTGGTGAAAATAATGTGTATAGTGCAAATCAGTATTTCAAGATGAAGCAACATCATTATTATTTTCAGCAATAGTAGTAACATTGTTGGGGGTGGTAATTAGCAGTTGTAGTATTTATACATTACTACTTACAGATTGAAATCCAATCAAAAGCACATTTCAGCCTAGCACCTTTAAAGAGAGAAAGGAACTGTTGGGATGGTCTAATCACACTTCTTACAAATGAGACTAGCTCAGGGCCAATCAAGTGAATGATTATGTGTTACAGGTAAGTTGCATGCAGGAGAACAAGCAGGAAGTCAAGAGTATGCAATGCCCATGGATGAGGGCTTGGCTGCCTGTCCAGCTTTCTCATCTAGACATGAAAAAACTTGCAATAGAACCTCCTGTTCGCCCACCCTTCACATGCTTCACTGGGGGACAGAAGCTGGCTCTCCATAGCCAAGCGTTACCTGGGAATAAGTGGCAGATTTGCTATGAGATTCAGTGCAGACGCCAGCCTCTGGAGGATGTGGCAGGCAGATGAAGTTGGCTGCTGCTTTAATTAAATCCCTGGAGGATCCCAATTACCAGGAGGAACCACTTGTTCACTTCTTTTGGGTATTTACATATGGGGTCAAGATCAAAGGCGTTTTGAGATGTAAATACCTGTACAACAAATATTATTTATCTTTAGGGCCTCAACACCTCCCTAGAGACCATCCCAAGAATGAGGCTGGAAATGTACATGCAACCTCATACATATCACTGGAGTCTCAAAGTACAACTTGCCTCTCTGTTTATTTTGAATGGAAACTGGTAACAGGGCTGACTACCAGTCATCTGGACACTGGGTTACTTGGTGATGTGAACCGGAAGAAAAACGATGAAGGAAAGACAGTGTAGTAGAAAGGTTAAGGGCTTTATTTATTAGCTATATTAACTCAGGCAAGATATTTAACCTTCTGGAATCTCAGTTTTTCCCCTTCACTTGTAAAATGGAAATAATTATACCCAATTTGCAAGTCATGAATGTAAGATTTACTGCTTCACAGATTTTGTCTTCAAATATAGTTGAATTTCCTTGACTTTCTATAATCAAGTTAAAACATTCAATAGCATTAAGGTTCTGGGTAGGTTGTGGGGCCCATTTGTCCTCAGATGCTGGGTCTTCTAGCTTCTGAGTGGGTGAGGGCAGTGGGTCACACTGGTGGAAACCTGGAAAAAGAAAGAACTCAGACTAAATCCTCGGTCCTTTCCTGCTTCGGACAGTGTCACTGTGTCCAAAGCATCACTGTGTCCGAAGCTAGTTTCACTGGTTTCTAAGTGTCTCTCCCTCCTCCTGGACAGGACCACTGTGATTTCAGATGCCATGGTCAGTTCTGGCCCCTGGGCATCAGTGACACTATTTCTTCACTTTGATTCTCCAACATTTAGGTGGAAGGGACTTTTGAGTGTTGCTGATCTTGGGTTATCTAAAATCACTCAGTGATAACAATTGGAAAAGTAAGGAATTTCATGAAAGCATAAAATACAAAATATTTGTATACATAGTAGCAGGGCAACAATTTCTATAGGACAGAAAAAAGTTGATAAAAAAGAGAAGTAAATAAAATACTAAAAGGGGAATATTTAATTTCTCCACTCTCCATTCATAATTTAAAAAGCAGAATGGTTATAGGTATAAATTATATAATTAATAAAATAAGCCTATTTTATTATACCAAAGTGTTTATTTGGTATAATAAACATATTGCATTATAATAGCTTATTATATTACAATAATTAATTAAAATTTATTATTATAAAGTTATAAAATTATTTAAAGGTATTAAAATAATTATAATATTTTAAACACATTTAGATTATAACAAATTCTAAACATGCTTTTTAAGTATAGACTGCTATCTAATTTAGATTCCCATAATGATAAGTAATTTTTTTAAATTTCTACAACTGAGTTCACAAAAAAATCTAAACATTAAAGAACCAAAGATATTTTATTTGCAATGTTTAAAATTTCACTTTCAGAGTTCCATAGTTTATTCTATTATTATTTTAATAGTTCATTTTTATTGTATTTTCCCACATTACCATTTATCCCCCATGTCCTTTTCCTTCTCCACCCACCTCCCTCCCCTCATAATTTATTTTTTGAACACAGTGATTTTTGAAAGAGTGATTTTTGTAAATAATATGATGAATGTCTTATTTTGCAAAGTACATAATTTTTGGAAAGCCAAAATTTTAGGAAACATATTATACTAGCTACTTTATTGTTAAGAATTTTTAGAAATACATCTTTGCATTTATTTTTAATTCCTTCTTAAAACAAGCTCAGGTGGGTCAGAAGATAGTAGAAATATATAGAAATTGATCTCTAAAAGCCAACAGTTTAAAAATTTATATAATATAGAAATATTATATTAAATTGATTCCTTCTTTCCATTTCAAAGTACTTTGCTTCCTAAGAATAGGTATCGCACTGCAGTTAGAGCATTAAAGAATGAAGAAGTTCTTGTGTTTTCTCTTAAAACAGCCATGACACTTTCAGAGGTAAGACTGTAAAAAGTAATTTCAATACTAGATATAATATGATAAAATTGAGATATAAAGTGTTACAGGATCATACAAGACACAAAAAAAATACTGCCATTAGTAGCACTAAATTGGACCATGTGAAATTGCAAATATTTCATGGTTTTTGACCTACAGGAATTGCTATTGTATTTAGCTCTGTCTAATATTATTAGACCTCATAGTGTAAAAATGAAGCTAGATCTTGAAAAATGATATATGATTAGACTTCAATTCTATAGCAAGTGGCCTGAATATAACAGTGGTTGAACAAGATAGGAGATTTTTCTCTCTATTAAATTGATTTTGGAAGTAAGTGATCCAAAGGTGGACTATGTTTTGCACCACAAATTCCTGATAACCTTGGTCTTTCCAAATTTATACTCCAAAGTCTGAACCTGTGGTGACCTTCATTCACCCCATTCCAGAAGGCAGGAAGGAAGCAATGATGGGAAGGAGGGACAGAGAATACACGTCTACCGTCACTTTAGGAGATTTTCGAAAGGATGGCACAAGACAACTTCAGACATCCTGTTGGCCAGAGTCTAACCACAAAGGTTCCTTCCCCTCAAAGGACATTAGGAAGTGTAGTATTTTGTAGGCATCCCTGCACAGCTAATAATTCTAGTACGATGGAGTAAAGGAGTACAAACGCTGAGGATGAACCAGCTTCTTTGCCACTATAAATAGTTTACTAATTGCACAAGAAACGGAAAAGGCCTGGCAGAAAAAGCCAAAAGAAATTGTAAATTATAGAACATGGAACAAGTGTGACTGTGTCTATGAGGGAAGGGCCAAATATTCAGTTGGGGCAGATGGACAGAGATGCATTTGAAATAACAGGACTATGTCAGACTGTAGAGGGCCTGTCCTTCGTTCTGACTTTCTCGCCATTCAAGCTATTGGAGAATGAAGAGCTGGATACTGAACAAGCGTTTTGCTGTTAAGGAAGATCAGTCTGGCTGCAATATGGAAGGATGGGCAGAGGACAGAATGGAAAAAAAGATAAACATTTTTTTCCTATTGCAGAATAATGGGTGAATTTCCCTAATCCATTGCTTTTTATCAATATGGATGAAAAAGATAAAGTAATACAAATATGAAAGATACAATAACTCTAATATGCTCATTTTATTCTTTTATTAAATTTAAAAGGTGTAATTTAACTTGAAGCATGCTTAACACAGAAAGAGTCAATAAAATGGGCATAGAATTGCTGCCTAATTTAGATTCCCATAATAGTAAATAAAAATGTTTTTCAAATTTCTACAATTGAGTTCACAAAAGATCTAAAAATTAAAGGCATCAGAGATATTTTATTATGGGAAATGTTTAAAATTCCATTCGTTAGAGTTCTGTATTTTATTTTATTATTTTAAAAGTCTATTTTATTGTATTGTTCTCATTACTATTTATCCCCCATGCCCTTTTCCACCTCCTCCCAGCCCTCCCTCCCCTCACAATTTATTTTTTAAACACAGTGGTTTTTGTAAATAATATGATGAAAGTTGTATTTTGCAAAGTAAGTAATTCTTGGGAAGTCTAAATTTTAGGAAGCATAACAGTCTTTAGGAAGACTGTCTTATTGTGAAGGGATTTTAAAAATACAACCTTCCCTTTTTAAAATTCCTTCTTAATACAAGCCGAGGTAGGTCAGAAGACAGCGTTGAAGGGGAAATGATATAAAATGTGAAGTTATGTCGCAGATAGCTGTTTGGACATTTAGCTTTGTTGTTGCATCTAAAAGCTAATAGAGTGGTTCATAAAACTGATTGCAGAGCACATTTCAGAACTAATAAAACAAATTGACTATTGATGATTACACAGGGCAAATCCAATTACATCTCACAAAGCTTTATATAACTCGCTCTATTTCTTCTTTAATGTTTTCTATATATATTTCAACTTAAAGTTTGGGTAACAAAACAAAAGAGATCCAACGTGGGGAGGCAGAGAGTATCTTAGACTTTAGAATCATAAGCCACAAGCGAATTTCTGGGCCTGCCTTTTGCAGCTCTCAGTGTCCAGAAACATGGTTTAAATGCTCTTCGTTTCAAATTCATGAAATTAAATGCACAGCACTTTTTGAGTATTAAGTAAATTGACATATGTACAAATGGTTTGTAAACTATATAATGCAATATAATTAAAATAATTATTGATTTAAAAGATGAATAAAGAGTGTATATAATATCAATGAATAATAAAAAAGCTCAGATTAACACACACACACATACCCTCAGATGTTGCCTTCCCCAGACTTTCCTTTCTTACTCACCTTGATTTTTCCTACTGATGCTCTGGTCGAAAAGGAGGGATTTCCTTATCATACCTGTCCCAGAATCTTGGCACAACTCCATGTGATCATGAAGACAGTATTTTATCTTTCATTGTACCCCAGCTACCTGCTGCATGGATGACAAATGCCACAGGGATGACAACACTGCTTTTGGGAACTGAGAACTATAATTAGCAGATACACACAAAATGCTTTAATGACACCCTCCTTCTGCATGTCTACACCTGCTGGACACCATAATAACGAGGCTCGTGTGCCACTTGAACATTGATCAAATGTCCCACCGAGGCTTTGAAAATCTGCTTCGGTGAGTTGTCATCACGGACCTGGCACAACCCCACGACTGGGATTGGAGACACTGCAAAATATTCAACATCTGCCACTTCATGGAGGAGCATTTTGTTGTATTTAATTCCATAAGCTTATTTTCATCCTCTTAATTTTCTGATGCTAGGGATTAATCATTCATGAAAATAATAATTGAAAAACTCATTTAAAAGCTCTAAAAAAAAGTCAGCCCCTTTTGATGGGCATTGTCTCTGAAAGAAGAGGGAAAAAATAACTCATGCTTTAAGGAACTCCAAAGCTAGGTGTTCTAAAATCGGGGTATTCTCCATTTTCCCTCCATACGATTATGCATGCTGCTATTGCCAAGGGCAGGTGAAGAGCAGGCATTGTAAGTAGTTAAGTGTGACACTATATATTTACGAGATATTCAGTTTATTTTCTGTAGATGATTGAAAAATAGAGCCCAGTAAAAAGATCAAAGTGATATAACAAAACACAAAATTTGAAAGGAATTGTAGAGCCCATTTTGCCAAGTGGAATTCATTTCAAAGAATAACACTCTGATATCCCAGAAGTTGCTCATTCAGCATGTGCTTTTAAAGTCTTATACCCACATAAAGAAGCAATTTCTTTTGTGTATAAAACTAATTTTTAAGAAATACTTCCCTATTTGGAGCTCCAGTGGACCTTCCTACAATTTCTCATCTGCCATCTGAACTGGCATTCAGGGGGTCACAAACAACACTCACCATCTCTTCTATTTAATCATTTGACTATCTGGCGTGAGCTACCACCTCACATGCATGACAACTGTTCTCTACCAAGTCAACATCAACAGGCCCCTCTCTGTATTTCTAATGCTATCGCTGATTCTGTTTCCTGCCCTGAGTTCTGAGTTTCTCACGCAAACCGTCCTTAATGATTTGGGATAATTGTTTTTTCTTCCCTATTGTACAACAGCATTCAGGTTTTAAGTTCTGCGTGTTCTTCTACTGTGGACTGTCTCATCTTTTCCCCTGTTCAATCCCTTCAGCTACTTTCACACCCTCATTCTGTCCAAATTAAACCGTATGAAAACATTTGTATCAAATCTTTTTACCTCCACTCTATCCTAACTCTCTTTAAATTCATTTTACTCAATGGTTGGGGGCTAATACTGCCAAATGCTGATAAAGTTATATTCTACCGCTGAAGACCAGTTACGTGATGCCTACCAGGTATTGTTCGTATGTTTAGTCTCACAAAACCGTCCTTCTTAACCCCGTCCCCTCCGCTGCTTTCCTGCGCACACTCACAAAGTGAAATGCCACCTAGTGAATTACTTTTCATTCTGCAGTGGTAGCACACATTCTCTCATTTTCCTGCCACTGCTTATAACATTATCTTCCAATACTCTCAGGAGAAAGGAACCTGAAGCTTTATAACATTTTATTTGTGCTGCTCTTACATAGCTCCTCCCAACTTTTATTATAGTGTTGGTACCTCTGGATGTTTTCTCCACTTCTGGCCAGGAGGTGTTGATCACATAGGTCAGCATCACCCATGACGCTTAGTGTGTACGTAGCTCATAATAGCCATTGGGTATCTATTTGTTGACCTGATATATGTTCATCAATGTGTTTCTAATAATAATGCCAGAAACAAATCCATTACATAGTCCCAAAAAGACATTATGTTTAAAACGTATGAAAAAATCACATCAAAACAACACATTTTATTTGTGACACGCCTTTATTCATTCCTACATAGAAACATATTGTAGATGCGCTAATGAACCAAAGTCACATAGTCAGATTTTCGGTGGCAGCGGTGTCCCCACTGTTCCTGCTTTGGTTTTCACTGAGACAGCTTTCAGAATGCAATACGAACACCCTTCTCCCAGATCCCCAAGAACAGTGGAGACCGACTGGCTGTGCATGATGTAAACTGAGATCATTGGCTATCTTGAAAGAGAGCATTTGGCTCACCTGCCATTTAAAATATCGTTTAGAACGTCAATTCTAAATCTTAAATTGAAACATTAAAAAGTACGTTTCTCAAGGGTTAGGTGTTTAAATTGTGCCATAAGATAAAAACAACGACAACCAAAAACAACTCCCCCCCGTCACAGAGCTGTGAGGTGGAACGCCACATCGGCCCACCTTTAATAATGTACATGCAGTGAAACATCCACATATTAAACTTTATGTCATTTACTGCCTTGTAAAACTGTAAGTGGCCTCTTAAAGTCAGTGTATTCTGACACTTAGCTCCCCACAGACCATGTGCTGAAATGTACAAGAGTTAGGCATTAAAAATTGAAAGCAGAATGCAGTTCTCTCAAATTGGATAATTGGAAGCTAGCGAAACATCTCAAATGTGCGTGTAATAACAAGTAGGCTGCTGGCAAAACATGAGTAATCTGGTCTGTATTTAAATTATTAACTGACCCTTTGGCAGACTGAATCCTGAAAACATAACAATCTTCAAAGAAGTGAGAGATTTGTTTTGCCAATCTTGTGCAGTTGAAAGACAACCAACAATCTGTTATACTAATGTTACCTTAAACATATTTTAAAGACTCATAAGAATAATATCCTTATGTACTTCACAGTGGCCGATATTTTAGGATACCTATAAAAAGACATCAAAACTTCCTATAAATTACAGTATGCTGGTATGATCCTAATTTGTGTGCCTAGTGACATCAAGAAAACAAATGACCCTTAGGTAAAGCATCATTTATTCTTTCCCATTATGGGCCTATTTCTAGAAATCACTTTCCAAAAATAAGACCATCTATAGATAATCAGCTATGTTCCAAAATCAGAGATCGCTCTCCTGCACCATCCGTGCAACTCCCTGTTTCTTGGCCAATGCTGAACATTCTCAGTTAGAGCATCCTTCCTGCAGTGCTGTTTCTGTTTAAATATTGAGAGCCCTGGGAGAACCATGATCAGCCCGGAGAGAAAGGTGCTTGGCATAAACACAAGAATACCGGATAGGCTCCATACAGAACAAGGAGGATGTTACATCGATTTAGTCCAACGCATAATCTTCCTAAGGTCTATGATGAACCGCATACTCTCTCATCAAAAGTGGCCTCTAACGATTAGACCCTTCAAGTGTAAGTGGTGCTTTGGTTTGAGAAAGCACAGCTATGGAAAATAAAGAATTATAGATACGTATGAACTCGTTAACCTGAATACCACGCTGCTGTGCCACACCGTTTAAAAATAACTGTGTTACATGATAATAATAGAGGGGATGAGCAATGAAGGAAAATACACTGTTCAGCATTTGGGTGTGTAAAAACAGGTTTTTATAAGAGCTTGGTATTTCCTCTTGAAAGTCTTTTGAAAACATGGAAAAGCTTTTCATCCAGAAATATTAACTTCTGATCTATTCAGGATTGTCTTTCTTGGTTCCTACGAGTTGGGGGAAATTATTTGTTCATTTAAACAAAGGAGGGTTTCCAAAATGTAGTTTTGAAATCTTCACAGTTGATAAGTTAGCATTTTGTTCAGAATAAAGGGAAACTGAAATGCAAGGGATTTTAGAAAATAATACATGGCAACATTTTCAAGAGATATTTACAAATGTGTTAATATTCATAGATAGCGTGCCCTATTTTTCAGTGCCTCTGTAAAGAGACATTACATACTGACAGTAAATATTATTTCCTAGTCACAGATCTTATTTCTGTGGCTAAATTCACTGGCAGGTGAACATAGTGATGTTTGTAGAAGCGGAAACTCTATGACTGAAGTACATTGTTTCGTTGGTGTGAACCAAGGGCTACCTAAAACATCTCTGGGCAATACAACTTGATTAGGTGCCCTGCTCCAGCTACTTCCTGACTCTCTCTGACTTTGCACTAATACATTCCTGAAAAAATATAACGTTGTATTCAACCCACATTCTCCCTGGAACTCACTCCCCTTGAACTTCCACCGTAGGACCCTCCTGAAAGTCCTGTGATGCAGGTTCCCAGGTGCTCCACGTGGTAAAACCCACTGACTGGCACGTACGTCCGTCTTTGCCATCGCTGAACTCTCAGCAGCCACCACCACGGTCCCCACTTTCTGCCTCGCTGAACAGCCGCTTCATTCTGTGAAGGGCCCTCTGTGCGAGGCTTCTCCCCTTTGCAGCCCGTACTTTTCATCTCCGCTGCTAACTTCTCGTTCTCTCTTTGACCCCAGTGGTCTTAAAAACTACCTCCGAGACATTTATTTCTCAGGTCTGTATCAAAGCCCAACTTCGCTAACTACAATCACCCGGCTGACAGCCCCTTCCCTATCTAATGGGCATGTTAGCATCCACATATCCACATCAGGACTGTTGAGTTTACCCTGAACTATCTGAAAACATCTTTCTTCCCAGGCGTGCTCGTCTTCGTCCAAACCATTCTCCACCCGGCACCAAGACTGCTTCTTTAAAAATGAAATTCATGTCATTTTCTTGCTCACGTGAACCCGCCACTTGCTTCCCATGGCATTAAAATTGCTCCAGACTCCTTGGCTTACTCTCCGCCGCACTGCATGACTTCCTTCCCGTGTCCTCCGTCTCTTGGGGCCGCTGGTACTGCTCACTGTGACCATTCCGACTGCCCTTCTTTCTCTGCGTTGGTCATACCAAGATTACTCAAACCTCAGAGTAGGACACACAGAGCACCCCCAACCCCTGAACTTTTAAGAGTGGCTTTTTTTATCTTGAAGACCTCACCTGAAATGGCAGTTTTTCAAAGAAGGCTTTTATTATTGCCAAATTTCAGTTAGATGCTTCCCCCAACTGTTTTATTTAAATTTTCCTACTTGATTTCCTTACTCTTATCGGTAATTATCACTCCATTCAATTTCACTTTGTTTATTTTCTATTTCTCCACACTCTGTTATGAGCATCACAAGAACGGGCTTCACTGAGTCTTGTTTTACTGCTGAACACCCAGCTCTGTTGACGCTGTGTGATATGGACACACATTCAATATCTTCTGAATGAATGGATGGACGGGTACTGCCAGGAAGGCAGAGTCGGCTTTTAGCCTGTTTATATTCCAATTAGGGGAAGTTACAATATGCTGAAGCCACACTGCACTACCCAAGATGTTTATATTCTTTTCAACTTCATTAAAGCCCAAATTTCAACATAAGCAAAAAGAACAGCACAGCCCTATTGTCCAGTTGTTCAAGTGTTGTGCGCTATTTCACCTACATCACATGACAAAAAACAGTGTGCTACTGGACATTTTTTGTACATGCCCATTTATTCTGTCATTATATAATTGTGCCCTTCAATAGCCTAGTCTACAACAAGTGTGTTTGTGTGTGACCTGCTAGACGTCTGCTCATTGTAAACATGTGGGCATAATATCATCATCTTGAAGAAGGTTTTATTGGCTAGGAGGGGCTAGTAAGATAATTCTTCAATTGCACTTAGATTTGCATCTGTTTTCTTTTTTTTCCAAAGTATGCCTCTTCCTCACTTTGTGATTTTAGGAAGGGGATGCTATTTAACATAACAGATATTAAATAGATGTAATCCGTAGGGTCCTAAAATTGGGTGCAGGATTTGGTGTGCCTCTTCAGTTTTCTGGGGATCATTTCTACAGCCTCCATTGGTTCCTTGGTGTCGTGTAAGAATAACTTCACTTCAAGGAAGAGGATGTTACTTCAGCATGAAATACTTCCATTTCTAAGTTTCTATCTCAGATATAAAATGACCAAATATCAGGGAAACAAAACATAACTTACATAGTCTCAGAGCTGCATTCTCTAGAATATTCATATTAAAAGAAGAAAAAGACAGGAAACTGGCAAATGCAGCTTCTGATGCAAACTCTTAATTCATACATATATAACATCAAAAATTTACTTTGCTGATTTTGCTCTCTTTTGTCTAAATTTAGACAGCAGTAATGAAAGCTGTAATTTTCCTTTGAAAATTACAAATCTGTAGCAATAACTGTATCTATACCTACTCTGCCTATTTCTGAAGTGTTCAAAAAATATTCTCATTGCTGGAGAGCAGGTGTTTGCTGTGACATGTGTTTCGTGACTGCCTTCCTGTGCAAAATAAGAACTCAGCAGTGAATTAAACCCACGCCCAGGTGTGCAGGGAGAAGGGTTTTCTGGAAGAAATATGTCTATGACTCCTCCACTGGGCCAGAAGAGGCTCTAACTTCGTAAGTTTGATGGACTGGAAAGATAATCATTGATTTTGTTTCCTTGCAGAGGAAGAAACTTACAGTAATTATGCTTTGCTTATTTTACTGTAAGATTTTCTTTTCTATTTCACTTGCGAAGTCGTTTCTCTTTCTGTGGTATCCTGGGGAAGAGTAAGGGACACGTCATCCAGTGTTGCCGTGAAGCCGTGCAGAGGTCATGGTGGCACCTTTCACTAGACTCCAGGCTCCCGGAGGGCAGAACCTGTAACTCACCGAGATCATCCACCCACGTAGGGTGCTGCACTAAACCCAGCAATAGGACATGCCGAAGAACGGGATGTGACGTTAAGTATAAATCAACGGGAGCTAAACTCTAGGACACCACCCTCCAGAACAAACAAGCACGGGCAGAAAAGCAACTGGCTCCCCAGTGCGGTGATTAATACCATAAAACACGCTCGGAAGAAGTCCAGAGACCGGCAGTGGAAAACAAGTGCCCACTGGCTCTCGAAAATAAAATTGCAATCATTGAAATAACAAGTATAATGTTGTAACCAACAATAATATGGGAAATTAATAAAATATTAAATAAATCTGAACATCTGATACTATGCTTTTACAGCAAGTAACAGAGGATCAGATTCAAACTGGTTTCGATATATGAAAATGGATCAATTTATTTGAGAGAATATAGAGGAAAGATCAGGCTTATCAATCTAGTGACTTAACGAAGCTGTTAAGGCTTTAATGAAGCCAGATTCCTTGGGTCATTTGCTCTGCATCCAGGTGGTTGGCTTCATCCTAATGCAGTTCCCACGCTGTGCAGGCGTGGCCCGTGGATGTGGCCAGGAGCACGCTCCTGTGTGTAGATGCAGGAGAGATAAAGAGGTCCTCAGAATAAAGAAAACCTTCCCCAAAATATTCAGAAAATTTCCAGAGGTTTCTTTAGCCAGATGGGGTCACAGGCTTTTTCCCTAACAAAGCCTCGCAAGGGGTGTTAGTGCTGGGCTTATTCTTTTGTTTGTTTGTTGTGTGGTTTGATTTTTCCTGCCCCAGCAGCACCCACCTCTGGAATACATCACGGGGGGCAGCGTCAGTGAGTTCCCAGGAGTTCAGGAGCTGCGCTGAGGTGGGGTCGGGGTTGGGGCTCACACAAACATGATCTGAAAAGGGTAGTTTTCAAAAGGTAGGCAGAATAAAGGATTTTCAGAGGGAAACAAATTTTCTCCTAGGGAAGTGTGTAATTGTAGAAAGCAAAACGATGTGGGTGTGAAAGGAAGACCTCGTAAACAGCAGATGACCCAGCCACAGCAACACTGTGGGCTTTATAATTATCCTGGCCCACACATTGTTTAAAAATGGAAAAAGTGCTCAGTAAAAACCCACCAGAGGCATCTGTCTAAACACAAAGCCCTGGAAAGAAAAGAGCTGTTGCTGAGCAGACGACGAAGTCTATTCTACCCACGTGGTGGAGGTAAGTCTAGTTAGCCCTCCGAGGAAAGTCCTACTTGTTTATTTGGTGTCAGGCACTTTCCAAACCCGTTCTTCTGTTCCAGTAATGCAGAGACAGAATCTCAAGATCATGTTCGTTCCAACCTGAATCAGAATGGTCGCAAAGGGAGCCTGGTGGATCAGGGTCAGCAGAAAACCTGGGACTTGAGACACATTACTGGCCAATAGAGCCAATGCTGCCGCATCGGGCATGTGGAGTATTGAGCTCCCCGATGCTCCCTGGTTCAGCCCGTTTATGGGTATGCCAATCAGCTGCATATCTGGTGGACTCACGTTCCTATCCTTTGTTTCTGCGTCTTCCTTTAATCACAGCTCTCCGCTCCCCCATATACCCAGATGGCATGCCATATTCTGTAAGTTTGACTCATCATGTTTTGATGATAGAAGTTAATTTTTAGAGATGTATCTCAAGGAAAGAGGGTTTTAAAACATCAGGTCTTTAACATTCATATGCACCACAAAACATGCCCCTACCTCTCTTTCTCCAAGGCATTCACTTGTTTATAACTAAGCTATATTTAACCAACACTTCCCTGTGCTCTTCCCCACTATCAAATAGATAGGTATTGTAAATTTCATAGCACCACTCCTAAACCTGACATTGCAATATGCGAGGCACCCTCATAGTTCTCTACTTTATATATTATTTTTATGGTGAGAATTAAAGCTTTTATGAGGCTGTAATTTTTGACCTTACCATCGCTTCGCAGGAACTCAATGTTATCCTATTTTACAAAGAGCTAAACAGGAGAAAGAACACATTTCCAAGGTCAAGTGAATCTTCTGAATGTGGAAGGGAGAGGCTCCAAGCAAAAAAACATCTTTGTATTTAGCTGAAAATGGATTGACTGTATTACAAAAAATATGCTTAATTTTTAATAACACAAGCTATGTGCATTTACAAAGGTTCTAAAAATTAAAATATTAATATTTGAGAGGTCATACATATTTGATTACTGTAAATAAAGCCAAACAAAATATTACAAATAAATAAACAAAATATTTTAAGAAAATATCAGTATATATACCCTATAAAAAGCAAGTGACTTAAGGGGATCATTAAACCCTTAAAACAGGTAATATATATCAATAAAATGTAGCATTATTTTGTGCAAGAAATATGCAGTGTAGTGTGCCCTGAGTGTGCATGCACTTTGTAAAATTTAAAGAAGATGCGTAGTATGCCTGTCCTGTAGGGAATTAAAACACAGTAATGGAAAACATGATGGAAACCAACATGGAAGATAGCTGGAAATTGCAAATAAAAATGGTTTATGAAGTTATGGATGAAGAACAGCATAAGGACACATTTAAAGGTAACTTGACCATGTCTCATTGACTGTGACCCAGTTCACTTGGAAATGGCTGGAGATTCATCTCATGAGGTGTGTGGCATAAAGGGAATAAAATAACATGGAAGCAGCTCTTCATTTCCTTATAAAATGTTTGAGAACAAATGATTTAATTTATCTGACACTAAGTTTTCTCATTTAAAAAAGTCACCTTTCAAATTCTTAACTTCAAGCATTATGTTGGATATTGGTTTAGATCATATTTGTCCACTATTTTTTAAGATAAAATTCCCATAATCTAAAATTCACCATTTTAAACATTTTAAGTATATGGTTCAGTGGGGTGGGTTTTTGGGTTGTTTTTTTTTTAGTATATTCTCAATGGTGTGCAGTCACCACTACCTAATTCCAGAACATTTCCATCACCCCAGAAAAGAGGACCTGCACCTTGCACGTCCCCCAGCTTTCTTCCCTTCTCCTTTCACTTGTGCTCTCAATACTCTGGTGAACAAGGACACGTGTGTCTCCTGCGGCACAAGAAGTTATTACAAAGATTGCTTGAGGTGCTTTTGGGCGTGCCCTCACGCATGGAATTTTAGGCGCGCCTGCCCCATACTGAACGCCTTCCTCAGGCCTCGGTCCAGGTCCTCTCCTGAGCGGCTCTTGCTCCTAAACACGGAGATGCCGCGGTGATTTATTCCAGCTTTCCTGCCGTTGCTTGAGTTCACTTTCTATTTATAGGTTCCTTTCTATTTATATGTATCTATACACAACCAAGTCCCCCTTTTTCATGACTCATTAATTACACTTGAATTTGGGCTTTAGTCACAAGTAATATTTTCCTATTGAAAAGAAATATGAGCCTTATTCGAGTTGTTTAAATATACTACATAGAAACCTAAATCAGAATAATATTCCCTCTGCTCAAATCTTTGACTGCTTGTGTTAAATCAGTGTCCCCTGTGCGTCAACCTAGGTATAAAAATGACTCTCACCAGCTATGACTGTTTGGAAACTTCACCTAGGAAGAATACCTGTTTGTCAACTTCAGTTACAAGCATTGTCCATTGTCATAAGGCTCTAGGCTTTCATATTAATTAATGTTTAGACATAAGGTTATCCGACCCTCTGGATCCTTGTTTCCCAGCTTCCTCTCTGAATTTGGTTCAAGACCCTGGACTCCACCCCCTTCCTTCCACAGCTGGCTTGTTTGGCTAAAGCTTTTGACCGTGAAACTGCCGGTGCCTGCCCTCCTCCCCCAGGTATCCGTCCACACATTGGTTGGTTTTTGAAGTGATTTAACAAATAGGGAATATGCTGGAGTTGAATGAAAAATATTTTCAACTAAACCCCTTATTTGTGTATAGCCCTCCCCAATTTTAATTTGAAAAACAGAAACCCTGGGTTCGAGTGGGTTTGTTATTAGTCTTTTATTTTTCTTGAAAGGCTTTAAATATTGAACTCTTGCTGCAGCAGATTGTACATGTTGAGATCTATTCAAGGCGCTTCTTAGTTCTTTCTCAATATTGTTTTGTGTGGACTGGAAAATATTTGCATGTTATTCCTCATCATGAAGCATGTGTTTGCAGGTAGAATGCAAGGAGCGGTGTAGTTGAACGCATTTTCTATAAAATTTGCATACAATCACACTCAAAGGAAAATATATATGTTTAATTATGTGCTTCAAAGCAGAATATATTGATGTAAAATATGTTAGCAGGCTGTTTGAACTCAAAACTTAAGACAAATGCAAACCATTTTCAAATTCCCATAATTTCTGAGGGAAGTCTTTTATGCAAGCCTATGTGTTATGGTAAAAATAACTTCCTTCTCTAGATATTCTCAGTCTACTATTGACCTCTGGGTATTACTTTTCATATCCCAACTTGTAGAAGTTGATTTTACTCGCATACTTAAAACAGGACAATATAATTATGGATGGAAACCAAATTATTTTACCTTTAAATTTGCTGTTTTCTTTCAAATCTACCTGAATATCCACCCTCAGTCAAGAGAAAGATGATGACTTTATTTCTTGGGCTAGATCCCTCCAAATCCAGGTCATTGGGTCCCACAAGCTTATCTATAGAGAAGAAGATTCTCAGACATCATGTCCTGCCCAGATAAAATTCTGAACTCCTTCACCATGTCTACGTTCATAGGCCCTAGTCCATGCAGATATCACAAGGAGATATCTCGTAAGATCAAAACAAAAAGACCGTGGCCACTTGCACATAATCACTGTAGCACCGGCCATCAGAGGATTGTTTGGGAACCGTGGAGTGCTAGGCTGGTTCTGTGTGTGCTACAGTTTAAATATGCACAGCGCTTTAAATAGGGGCGTTTTAAAAATCTTGCTATGTACATGGTGCACAAATCTAGAAATTATTAAAACCTCCTGTTAGATAAGCAAAAATTATGACCCTTGCTCATCATCACCTCTATTATTGTCTGCTTGGTTGGCTTCTTTTCATACTTCTTTATGAGCATAAGGTTCATTATTACAAAGATCGGTCCTCATTGCTTTGACAGACCAGGTGCCTGCCTAGTTCAGCACCTGACATAGAACAGGCATTCAATAAATGCTTGAACAATAAATGGAAGATAAGGAAGTATTGCCTGTAAGTTTTTGAACTAATAATATATTTTAGAAGCAAGAGGATTATGACTCTTCCCACTAATTTGCTTTAATCATGAATCAGGATATTCTCTTTTGAAACATGTAAAACATTTATCCTTACTATGTCCTTCCCATGATGTATACCACTGTTTATCATTGAAGGTCAAATACCTAGCCATGTCTAAAGAGGGTGAAACAGTGGTTTACCAGGGTTTAATTTCCATTTTCAGCTTGGTCTGCATATTTCCTAGAGTCTTCAGGACAAAAAGTTTGACTCATCCCCAAACTCAAATTGAAATTGGGCAGCCGGTTAATGCTTCATTTAGTTTATGGGATTCATGTCCCGGCAGTCGCCTGAATGTCGGCTTGCCCTTAGAATATTGTTCTTCCTCTGCACACGTTCTCTCCCCTGATTGTGACTGAGGATTGCATCTGTTTAACTTTCTTTCTGTTCAGCACAGATCACGTCTGTTCTGAGCCGTAGCCTGAAGCCAGAGTCTGATTCTTGGAGCAAATGTTCACTTTATTATTCTTCAATCAGCTCAGATGCGTGTGGTTCTGTGCTTGCCAGTGAGGGAACTGAGGGAAAGCAAAAGCACTTGCCCTTGTGAGTGCTCTGGCTCCTTTGAAGATCAGGGCAAAGCTATGGTTCCTTTGAGATCATGAAGTTCTTCTTTAGTGTCAGGTTGCTAAAGGAAATTCACGGAAGGAACCATATAAGCAAGGCCTTTGTGATTATTCATGGGTTTGAAAGTAATGTTAACCTCTTTAAAACCTAAGACAGATTTCTTAGGGCCTCCTAAGTGGTCGATTATTGTCATTGTCATAGGACCTTCTCCTTGCCTGTGATTAGGAGGAAGGCAGAATAGTTTAGACAAACTCATGTTCTCTTAAGGATTAAGAGCCAAGACTATACCAAAACAACAACAACGAAAAAATTGCATCTCAGATTGTTGAAATTTCTAGCCAAGTTATTAAAATAAAATCATCTGAAAACAAAAAGAAATGATAAAATCACAACAAATATACAGCTAATGTTTTCTACAGAGTTGCATAGAATACTGATGGCAGATCTAGCTTTGATGCACCCCCATATTTGACAATCTTTTGGGATAAATCCCCTTCCAAACAGCCGCACGTACTGGAACACTGGGCATGGCGCTTTCCTCCCATCAGACTTGGCGAGTTCCACATAGAGGCGTTAGGCCAACGCTGTCGGCTTCCACCCACATCTGCATCCCATTATCTCTCTCATCATCACATCCTCCAACTGTTCACATTTTTCCGTGATTTGCCTTGTCTTCTTTCACCAAATGTGGTCATGTACACTCAGGTACTTCATCAATGCTTCAGCATGATAATGATTTATGGTGTTGTGGGTAGTTTTTTTTTCTACTCTCCTTAATGACCACTAGAAGGTAAAACTAAATCAATAAGTACTTAGCATCTGTGAAAACAGAAGGTATTTGTCCGCTAATTGGTGTGGTTTTGAGGTGCTTTATATTTCAGCAAACCACGTGGTAACAAAGGTTACTGCTACTTTGGGTTGATTTATGCTATGTCAGAAACGACCTTGCTAATTCTAGAATGTCTGTCTTATGTCCTGAAGGCCATTATCGATAAAATATGAGAAGTGTAAATAGCATATTTCCCTCTTCCTTCCTCTGTAAGTTATTCATTTCAGATTTGCTCGGGGCCTCGCCCTGATGGGAGTGGCCGTGGCTGTTTTTACTATGTCAGCGGTCTCTGTGAACCACTGCGGCTTGTAGAAGAGCAGTCACAGTGCATCTGCATAGGACATCATTCCAAAGGGGGCCTGGCACTGTGAAGGAGAGAACCACTCCCTACTTAAATTGCTTTTTATACAACAAGATGTTTAAACACATAAAAATTTTGATAGCGAATGCTCCTTATCCTTTCTAGATTAGGATACAGAAAGTATTTTTCCAGGTGATTAACATTTCCTCAAAATATGCAAAACAGCATGTGCTTGCCAATTATAATTTCAGACATCCACATACCCTTGGAAGACATAAATTATGAAGAATTTTATCTTTAAGACCAATTACTTCTTTAGGGGGTGCATATTTTTCATATATTTGTGAACTGCCTATAATTATAATTGTCCCTATAATTGACCAATTATGGGTCAATTAGACAACTTTGTGTGAAATTGAACATTGAAATATACAAGGCAAAATATTATATTTCCTAAAATTATTTATTTTCTTAAATTTAATTAGATAATTTAGATTATAATTTTAAATACTGTAATCAGTTGTCATAGTTTAACAAAAAATAATTATCAATTTATAAAAATTATACATCAAGATCATTTTTGAAGAAATAGTGTAAATTATACAGCCCTAGCTTTAAAAACTGGCTGTTGGATTTGAGATAGCATTCAGAAGTGTCTTGGATTGAAACTAAATATAATAAATATGGCAAAATGGAAACGAACGTGTGCTTGCATTTGACACGTTCGTGGGTGTATGCACATATATATAAGCTAAGTAATTAATAAACGTAATTTAGAGGACGAGAAATGTGTCTATGTTTTCTCTTTCTTCTCTCTGACCAACTGCGGGCTATAGAGTGGCTCTGGGTGCCTTTGTGATGAAAAAATTTCTTTTAAAGTCATTTAACAAGTGACAGGGTCCATTTACTGCCAAGGGCAGTTTGTCCCTTTTGGAAGGATGAGTCGAGTGCTTCTGTGACCCTCAGGCTTATCAAGCGGCCTTCTCCATAACCACCTTACATGTGACTTTCATGTTATACAACATGTGTGTCATTGTTGTCATTGTTGATTTTGTTAGTGGCACAGGGTTGTCTTTTATTGCCTGGAAATGTGTGCCAATGAGGTCAAGTTATATTAATTTGCTTCGTGAATGTAGTCAACACGGTCAAAGATTCTGAATATCTGTCATCTGAATTTTTAAGAGCTAACGTTTTACAGAGCCAACTTTTTCTGTAAGTGTTTTGGTCTAGCAGTATTTCAGTTATTAGTCATTATTGTAATAAGATATATTCATTTTATTGGAAATTCTATTGATATGCATTTATTCTGAATAAAGATATGTTAATGTTAAAAACTAAGCATATTCATAGATTCCATACACAAACAGAAAAAGGAAATAGTTTAAAAAACTTGTGTTTTTCTTTATGTAATTATTTCTTTATTATCTATACTATATAGTATCAGTGAGCAGGTTAGTAAATAGTATAAATAATATATGCAAAACCCTGCCACATGCAAACAGAAGTCTAATTTCAAAGGAAAGTTGTCATCTGTGAAGGATAAAAATTTTGACTCCGGACAACAGAAGAAAGCCTACCACAACAAGACCAAACTCTAAGTAAATGCACATTAATGAAAGGTTAAAGGTGAGATTTAGGATGTCATTTGTTGCCATTGAAACTGTTAAAGGGAACCACATAAGACAAAGATCAAAACTGTGAACACTAAAATGGCAACAAATGAACTGTCAACAACTGAATCTAAAAAGGAAATTAAGCAAACAAACAGAACAGGAAAACAATCACACATATGGAGAGCACTTGGAGGGTTATCAGCTGGGAGGGGGAAGGAAGAGAATGGGGGAGAAAGTGCAGGGATTAAGAAGTACAAGTTGGTAGGAAAAAAATAGACAAGGGAGTGTTAAGAACAGTATAGGAAATGGAATTGCCAAAGAACTTATATGCATGACCCATGGACATGAACTAAGGGAGGGGAGTGCTAGAGGGAATGGGGGTACTGGGCAGAAGGGAGCAAAGGGTGAAATATTGGGACAACTATAATAGTATAATCAATAAAATATATTTTAGAAACTTATGCATAAAAGTGATTTTGTTTGGTCAGAGTGTTTATTATTTTTATTGTATCATCTATTACTAAGATAAGTTTTTGTTCTGCATGATGTTTTGCCTAAGTCACGGATACCATTAGGTCAGCATGATCTCCACCTTCTCACAATGACCTTGCATATCTGTATCAGGCTATGTCAGCAATGACCCTGTTTGACAATGTAGGGAGTCATGCACCTATAGGGACTGAAACAGTAATCAGAGGCACAGTGCTACCTGCTCGTACAAGAATCTGTTTCCTACATTAAGTGTGTTGCCTCTAGTCCTAAATGGGTCCATACGTCTGATCTTGGCCGGCATTGCGCTGATATTGGCTGCTCACCGGTGCAACAAAGGCCTTAGATAGGCGACCATTCATTTCTCGTCCAATAAACAGGCTCAGGTGTCCCTGTCCTGGGGGAACTGCAAACGCTTAGTAATTGAGCAGGCAGAGAAGGTTGATGGGGTCTGGCCAGGGTGTCTCACCTCAGAGTGCGCCCACAAGACACTAGGCGACCTTATTAGAAATGCCATTCTGATTCATTAGGGCTGGGCTGGGATTCTGCAGTAACCAGGTCCTGGGTGATGCTGATTCAGACTCGGGAACAAGGGATCTCACTGGCCCGGATACCAACAACCAAAAGCAGTTAAACTCCTGAAGGTAATTCCACGTTCAGCAAATAGGAATGATTCTCATAGTAAGACCTTTAAGGCATTCGTTTACTTGTGCCGTGCACGCTGCTGCAGCAGGGTAATGACACCTCTTACACAGCGCTGGCCTCCCAGAGCCTCTAGGTATTATGTTCTTAGAAATATTATCTTTATTGCTGCATTTCGCACTCTTTATTTATATTTACCATTCCTTATTTTACGAGGTGAGACAACTTAAAATAAATAAAGATAATTATAAGTAAAGTAGAAAAGTAGAACATTAAGTCTAGAGAGTGGCACTAGAAAGACATTTTTATTTATTTCACTTCATTTTCTTGGCCATATCTCAATAAATTTTTGATTCTTACTGTCTCACACATACTTTTAAATAGAATGGCACTTAATCTATTTTGAGATGTTTTAGAAATGGAAGTGCATGTATAACATAATGCAATTACATTTCAACTTGGAAACCTTACTGAAAGTAGTCATTAGCATACTTATTATTGTTAGAATTTTCAACCGTGGAAAGAGCTCTGAATCAAAAAGGAGTTCAACAAGAATACCTCTGGTTTGGAATTCACTTGTAAAAGTTTTGAGACTAATTTCCATAATAGGTATTGGTGTCCCTCTGTATGACAAACAGAAATAATAATATTACTTGATCTATCCCATAAGGTTGTCATTAGAATGAACTGCAATCCAGATGAAATGTTCTTATATAATAAAATTGTGTGTGTACATATGTAGAAATGTTTACCCTAATAAAACTGTAACTTACTTAGCAATGTTGCTAATGAAAAAACTAAGGTGGGACTTACAAAATAATTAAATTAATTTATGTGATATCCCATTCTTATATACATAGCTATCAAAAATAAGACCTTATTTGTAATATATCTATAAAGTGGTCTTTTTGCACTTCATTTCTTAAAACTTGAGAAAACTTCATGTGTACTTATGATTTCATTATGTCTTGGGAAAATATTTTGCCTTTAAAATAGTTAATAATTCCTATCAATTATTACCTTAAAATATTAAGGTGCTGAGTACCATACGCTCCTATAACAGAAAAAGCCGAGGCCTAGAAATGATCAGTCACCGGGAACTGAGGCATACTGTCTTCAGTTTCCCCTGAGAGTCTCTGGAGGGATGCTTTATCCACCTAACGCTGTGGGTGCATTCAAGGCCACATGTCTGCTCTGGGTGACAGGTCCACACCCGTCTTCTGCTGTGACCACTCTCACCTCAGCTGCAATGAATGTGATTCTAGATTGATTCGGTGACCTTTGTCAAAATGACTTAAGGACTATGTCTTTTTAGTTGTGAGAAGTGGTCCTTTTCACACCACTGTGTAGACAGATGAGCGATTATTCTCCACCTGAATACCCACCCTAGGCGACGTCTCTCAGAGAGTCATGCCTCAGTTTCTTTTCTGCAAAATCGTTGCCTGGACTAACATGTCATGGTGCCCCTTTTAGCCCTAAGATTTTACTTTAAAGTTTAAAAAAAACTTCTGAGAGTACAAATAGTCTGTTTTTGAAAATGCCCTATATCGGATATTTCAAAGTTATAAGAAGTTATTCTTAGCACTAATAGTTGAGTGCCCCTATTTGAGACATAGTTGGCTATTTTAAACTGCTCTCTACCCCTTGCTTCATCATTATTCGAATCTCCTCTACAGTTTGAGGGTCAAAGATAATGTCTAAAGCTATTATTTTCCCCTAACCTGAGAAAATATGCCATATTCTCATTGAACATGAAGTAAATGATTATAAAATTAAAGGTCATAGTGCCAGTTTTCAAGGACAAATTCCCTACATTCATTTTTCTTTGAAAGTTAACTGTCACATTTGTCACCAACACCCTTTGTTTGATTTTATTGTGTTATTTTCATTAATGCACATTATCTGCCATTCTCTCCTCTGTGAATGTGTCACAGTGTTTATGAAATGATAAGATGAAATATAAAGATTAATTTTATAAATGTTTACATATTAATGTGAAATTATTCAAGAAAAAGGTAGAGATGAAAAACAATGAAATTTCTTTTTTTATAATGTCTTAATACTGAAAGTATGTGATGCTGTATGAAATATATTTCTAATATTAGCCCAGTGGTGCTATGCAAAATAAGTTAGCCGACAAAGAATCTAGATAAAAGCTCAACATAAAAGTTGAATCAATATTTTAAAGGGTTCTTTTTTTAAAAAAAGATTTTATCTATTTATTTTTAGAGAGAGGAAAGGAGGGAGAAAGAGAGGGAGAGAAACATCAGTGTGTGAGGCGTCCATGGATCTGCTGACCATTCATTCATTGATCTGTTGCCTCTGGCACGCCCCCAGCTGGGGGCCTGGCGGCAACCCAGGCATGTGCCCTGACTGGGAATCCGACCAGCGACCTTTCTGTTTCCGGGCCCGTGCTCAATCCACTGAGCCACACTAGCCAAGGCTAGAGGGTCCCTTACAATGAAAATGATACTCCATAGTCCACAAAACCACAATTATATTTTGCTGAATGTAATACTGCACTAATAACTTTAAATTATCCACACGCTGGGGATGCAGAAACTATGGCCATAGCTAGTTAAACTCTATATCCCAAGAGCAGCAAAATCCATCTTTGTTTTACTTCAGTCAGGTGGACAAATTTATTGGTATTCCAAGAATAGAAGGAATTTTTATAAACAATTAATTTCAAATTTATTTCTTTATTTTTTTTCTTGCTGTTCAAATATAGTTGTCTCCATTATCCCCTCACCACTCTCCCCCACCCAACCCCACGCATCCCCAAAAGGACTGTTCAATATTCATCTAATTTTGTCTGTTATTTTAAAACTAAATAATATGTATTAGCTTTTTAACTATATGCATTCACAGTTAACTTTTAAAGCTATTACTTTTCTACAGGAGTCAGGATTAAAACTGTGTGCAGTTTTTCAACTTTGTCACTTTTTGTGTAGTTTTACTTGAATTTATATTATTAAGTTTATTTTCCATTGAAGGGTTCTATACTGTGATACAGTAACACTGATAATACAACATTTATTAGCAAATAACATTTTAGCAATAAAAATATGACATTGTTTATTTTATGGGCACATCATTAAATTTTATATATAAATATATGATATATGATATATCATATATTATATATTATGCACACACACACATATATATATAAAATGAACCAAACAAATAAGTCAAATTTTAATCCATAGTGCACCTTGCTTCTTCAGGATTCTCCCTCTACCACCTACCATTCAGGGTACCATGTTTTGAGTAACAGTTATCAGTGAAAAGAAGTCAATTAGCAACACTTGAGTTATTGTGGAATCTAGAGGGAAAATAAATTACTTCCTTGATGTTGGTTAAACGTCTTGCTATTAAAAGACAGCCGAGGTAAGTGTGAACAGCGTGTGTTGAAAATTCTGCTGCTGTTTGATTGCTGTGGATGCACACGTGCAAAGATGATCAGCGTGGGAATGGCACATGTATTTACGGGAACTAGGGCCTCCTGAGTTATTTAACTTATAATCTCAAATATGTTAATGAAAACATGTTTTGACATAGAAATGTATTTTTAAAAAGAAAATGGTTCTCATTCATTCTCAGATGCCAAGTGCTAGTTACCAAGAATACACAGATGAATAATATAATGATTTCTACTCAAAAAGCATTCTGTCTGATGTGAGACTGGGCCTATCAGACACCCTTGTCCTGTGTAATAAGCATGTCCCAGTGTGGAGGGGATCACAAACTCCTTGCAGAAAGGGGCAAGCAGGTAGCCACCCCTGTGGGGCACCTAAATGTTGGGGTAAGAAGAGTCATATAGGGCAAAACAACACTTCCACCAAAAACAACGAGAAAGTTTGGATAAATATAAAAATCAAGTCTAAAGCATCAGAAAAGTGCTGAAACTGGGATAATTAGAGACAGCATTGTTCCAGAGAGAGGAGAACTTCAGGAAATCGAGCTGACTTTTGCAGAAGTGTCTTCCCTGAGGGACTTTGCTGATTCTGCCTTTATGGAGGAGGCCGAGAATGTAGGCTACACCCCAGCAGAGGGCTGCTGCTGGGAAGAGGAAAACTAGCAGAGATTTTGGGGGTCTGGCGGGACTAGGAAGAGGAAATGGAGACACAGTGGCTCCTAGAAGGCTGCCTTTTCCTCTAAAGCTGCATGGAGGATGAAGAGGCTAAGCAGACTCAACGGAAAGCCTTTGTAAAGCAAAACAGAGCACGTCTGGCCCTACTGATGGGACAATGCATAACTTCATCCAGCGTCAAGGAAAAGGTTGTGCAAACAACACCCAATAAATATTTGAAAGCACTGAGAATTCTGCGTCCATGGGGAGGGTAAACCCCACGTAGAACTAAACATTACCCAAAACACAAGCCAACAGGTCTTACACTCCCCAAAGCAAGGGAGCAGACGAGCTGATGGAAATAGACCCAAAGATAGTACAGATATTTAGTTAGCAGAACAGACATTGAAAGGACTATAATGAAGCTATTAAAAGAAAACAAAGGAACAGATTGAGAAGGTGAAGTGATGGTGAATTATTCCAGAAAGTTAAAATATGCAAGTCTATGTAGGTATACATACACATCTATGTGAATGTGTGTGTATATATATATACACATACACACATATATATATATACATTTATAATGAGTCTAGAACTGAAAAAATGTTTAAAAATTAAAACCTCAATAGATGGATTTAAAAACAGATTTGACCCAGCAGAACACAGAATTAATGGTCTGGAATATACGTCAATAGCAGATAAGCACACTGAATAAAATGAGGAAAAAAATACAGGAAAGAATATAAGGAATGCTGGACACAGAGTAAACACAGAGCATATCTCTAACTGCTGTTCCAGGGGAGAATTAGTGAGAGGAAAAGGAAGAACTGATATTTAAGGAGATAATGGCAAAGGAATTCCCAAAACTAAAGAAGCACATTGTGCTAGCCTGTCCCTCCAAAGAACTACACAGCCCTATACTCAAGCCCTGTGTAGTGGCTTCTTTACTGAATAGGAGCCAGAACTATACCTCGCTTTATGCAACAGAATGTGGAAGCAGGGACACTGTGCCAGCTTTGGGCCTGAGACTTAAAATGGGCTGGCTGCTTCCATTTTGAGCTCTGAGGGGCCCTGACCATCCATGTAAGAATTCCAGCTACACAACTGAGAGGGACCCCAGAGGACAAGGCACTGTGGACAAAGAACAACTTCACAAGGAAGCCACAGGTCACCTTATACGCGAATGGAGGAACTATTCTGCACATTCCAGCTGAAATGGAGCTGCTAGTATTGAAATGATGCCAGACTCAGCTGCCATCTGAGTGTAATGATATGAGAAACCCTAGGCAAGACCTTCAAAAGAATCTCAGCCATAATCAACTCATGCACAGAATCATGAGCTAAGAAAACGGTCATTATTTTAAGCCACTAAATTTTAGAGTGGTTTGTCATGTAACAACAAAGCAAATGTCAACCTACCAGTCAAGAAGCTCACTGAGCCCAAAGTAGCCCAAAGAAAGCCACATTCAGGAATAGCTTAGTAAAACTGCTTAAAAACAAAGAAAAGGACTCAAAATCATTCTGGGAGAAGGATACAAATTATGCTCCAAGACATGATAGTAATATTTAAAAAACAAAACCAAACAGAACCTTGAAGCCAAAGGACAGTAAAATATCATTTTTATGTACTGAAGAAAATAATCTCAAACCAGAATTATATATTCAACAAACATGTCCTGCAAAAATAAAGGTAAAAATGGTGGATGACACTCTGTTAGGAGGCTCCAACAGCCCAAGGATGGAAGAAGAGAGTGGGTTTGGTGAGAAAGCCTTCCTTGCTCCTACCTCCTGTGTACAGGGGACGCACTGAAGGGAGGAGGAGATGCGGCCGCCTGTCCACTTGGTCAGCCAGTCGGATCAGCCTTCTATCACAAACACAAAAAACAAGAGAAAGCTGTTGTGATTGTGTTATCAGCCCACTCATGTGCTAAGGCAAGAAATGTTGCTCTAAGTTTCACAATAACTTAAAAATATATAAAGCAAAATTTGAGAACTAAATGAAAGGCAAATCCATAATTATAGTGGGATTTTAACATTCCAAAGAGCTAGAGAAATACTAGACATACACACACAAACAGAATAAGAATACAGAAGCTCTAAGCAATACAATGAACACATGTGGACTAATTGGCATGTTTAGAACATTGCACCCAGCAAAACATAGATTTTGTACTTTAAGTGCACATGCAACATTTAAAAAAATGGAATGTAGGGCACATGCCTGGGTTGCAGGCCAGGTCCCCAGTGGGGGTGGAGCATGCAATAGGCAACCACACACCGATGTTTCTCTCCCTCTCTTCTCTCTCCCTTCCTCTCTCTAAAAATAAATAAAAATCTTTAAAAATTGACCACTTGCTAATCCATAGAGCAAGTCTCAACACATCTCAAGGCATTGATAAAATTCAGATACCCATACCCGTGAAAAAACTGATTAGGAAATCCCTAACTATTTGGAATGCAAGCCATACACTACTGAATAACCATGGGTAAAGGAAGGAATCACTCAAGAGTTAGGATGATAATGTGGATATAGCATATCAAAGTTGTGAAATTCTAAGTTGGGACTCAGAAATGTAAAGCATACAACACACATACACATATACGTGTATCTATGAAAGACTAAAAATGCCTGATGAGTTTTGAGGCTTTTATTTTGATTCATGATCAAGGCTTTTATTTCAAGAAGCAAAAAATTTTAAATATCTTATTCTCAGAAATTAGAAGAGAATAATAAGTGAAAATAAGAACAGATAGTGAAATAGAAAACAAACCCACAAAGAAAATTATCCACATAGGCCAAAGTTGATAGTTTGAAAAGTTTAATAAAATTGATAAACCCCTAGTAAAACTAATCAGTAAAAGAAGAAAGGAAACACAAATTGCCAATAACAAGAAAAACATCATTACTTAGATGCTCCAGTGTGATAAGGCAATAAACAAATAAAATTAACAATCAGATACCAGACAATAATGAGATTAACAAACTGTAACTACATCAAGAAAATAAAGGAATTTCACAGGCACAGTTTAGAGTTAAGGAAACCAGACAGAAACAGGCACACTCTATGATTCATTTATGTCAAGCATAAAAACAAATTTATGCTGTCAAAAGTGGATAGACTTTATCCTTGGTGGGCTAATTAGTAGGAAGCATCTTTGGCTAAGGTGGTTGTGGGCGAGGGGTTTCCTGAGGCCTTTGAGTTCTTTACGTTTTCATTTGGATGCTAGGTACATGAATGCACAGCGTGTAAAAATTATTTGAAATGTCCAGAAGCTTTTTGCACTTTTCTGCATACATGTTAAACTTTAGGAAAATATTTGCATGAGAAATATTGAGATTGCACATATTTTGCCAGTAGATATGAGATACCAAAAACATATCAATGCAAGAATCTTTCTGTTTGTTCTTAAATATTTAACTTCATTTTCTTAGCCAAAGGATGGACACAGGGATATTTATTTGTAAGATCTCATACTGTGTTTGAGAGGTTAACCATTGTTTTTTATTCTGAGAAATCAATCTTTCTCTTTCCTGGTTTTGGGGTGTTTAATGGGCTTAGACTCTCCATGTATGTGTGTGGTGAGCAGGTGCAGGCATAGCTCTTTCTGTCACTGGTTTTTCCAAACACAAATTCATAATTGCAATTATGACAGACACCTAACAAAAGAGTGAAGGTTTTGTCTCAATAATTAATGTAAATAAATAAAGAGATGCATACTAGATAAAAATAAACAAACTAAAAGACCAAAAACTAAGCCTTCTCCAAGGTGAGTGGAAGGGGAAATGAGAATGAGGTGGGCATTCCCTCAAGGGCCAGGCATGAAGGGTCTACAATGGGAAGAGTAGGGATCCCCTGCTACGTAAAGAACATGCATCCTTCAGTTCACTGTGCTAATGCTGAGAACCACCACAGGATGTCAGTGATAGAATTCAACTGGGTTTAATGTCACATTAGTAAAATTGTGCTCATTATCACATAGATGATCATGTCTTTAGATCAAGTGAATACCAAACGACCTCACAACGTAAAGGTAGCATTTGAAATCGCAATGGCAAATGTTGGCATGCAAATCATATTGGCACCCAGATTTAGAAAAATCATTGTATTGACTTGGTCATCACTAGCAGAATTACATTGAAAATGGCCATTGAATTCCAGCAAAAAAATAATCTGTCAGATCACATTAATGTTGTTAATTTTAATTTGACTGACTTTGTATTTTTATTGCTTATGCTTAATTGTACATATTGGTTTGGTTTTAAAGTTGCAGAAACACTATAAGCATAGAGACTTCATAACAATTTTACGTTTATACATATATTCATTTAAACTTATAATTTAAACTTCATTGTATTAAAAACAAAATTTTCTTTAAACCTTTCAATGGGGAATCACGTTTTAGTGAATTAAAATACTGGAGTAAACACACTTGTTGAATGGTGTGTTTGCTTTGAATGTGTAATGTCGAAGCAAAAATTACACTGATACAAACAGGTAAGGAAGATGTTATTCAATGCTATGGCAATAGGAGAGAGAGGTCAGAATCCTGGCTGAATTCAACTCACCTAACGTAAAGGACTAGCGTGTTTTTAGAGTTGAGGCTGGATAATCTTGGGTTATCTGCATTAGCTAATTCTCTTTACCAAAAGAGAAGTCAACTTTCTCATATCGTCATGACAGAAAGTAGTTTTATAATTTGGATCAATGCACCTGCTGAGTTAGGTGTCTACCTCCCACGGAAAATGGAAGGTGAGCTCTGTCTTCCTTGATGATTGTATTTCTAAGGGAGAGATTCCTGGACTTTGAGAAAGACATAGCTGTGATGTAAATCTAGCAAGAAGCTTTTTATGAGATTTACATTCAAAGAAGTAGAGAAAGACTATTCAATTACAAGATTTCTGCAGGAAATGTTCTAGGGGAAGGAGGTGAGGGACCAGGAGTCTGGAAGGAGCGTGTCTAAAGTCTGGCCAAGTTCAGGGAAAAGTTGAAGCCCTCATGAACCTTACAATGGTCAGTTGCTCATGATGACCATAATGCACTTATGTAATCTGCACAGTTTAATCTAATTTTTACAGCAATGTTTCACATTTTGAACTAAAACACCCTGATTCAGCATATTCAGAAATCTTGTGGAGAATAGTTTTTTCTTTTAATTCTGTGAATGGTATCAACAACACTTAGTAAATTTATTACTAGATTGTCCTTACTGGTATTTATTTATTTTTATTCAATTCATTTAAACAAAAAAAAACCGGTTAATACTTTTCCCTATTGCATGTGTGTTTTAAGTGTTGACACATAGGCCACACAGATAAGTGTGAATAATGCACAGCAATTACTTGTTAAAGGGCACTGAGTGACTGACTGCGTTTGTGTGGATTCCAGCAAGGATACCCTACAGACTATACTTAATTAGGTCAAAATAGATTTAAATTGTGCAAAGCAAATGTTTAAGGGCAGCCCTAAAATTTGCCATTCTAGACTTCACACCTAATTTGTAGACGCTTAACAAGAGAAGGGTGCATGCTTCAGCAGGACACATCGATAGGTTAAACACATTTGCAAGAACAATGTATTTCTAGTCCAAACGCCCTGGGCAGCGACCTGGTATGTTCCAAGGACACGGGGTCGATGAGATCACAGCCCCTCCCCTCAGGGGGTTAACTTCTGAAGGGAAATACACATATTCACCAATGGTTTTGATAAACTAATCTCCGACAAAAGCATCTCCCTTCTATTTCTAAGTAGTGCATGTATGTACTTAGTTGGCCAATTTGAGATTTCTTGGAAAATGTAAGTCATGCTTTCCTAGTGTCCCTATCTCTGGTCCACCTTCACTAGACAACGGAACAAAGAATTCAGAATATATTACAAATTAATATTATGTTAAGGCTCACCTGTTAACATGTGCATGAGTGTAAAACATATATATATTAAAATAACTTTTTCTTTATATTTAACTGAACAGAAAATACCTTTTATCTGATTACTCAATAGTTTTCTTAAGGGTTCACTATCATACTGCCGTTCCACCCATGTCTTTAAGCCCAGCACAGACTGGGAGGTCTCTCTGGTTCTTGGTGAAAAAGTAAAGGTCCCAGGTTCAAGACCCTTTTTCTCAAGAAGCCAGGCAGAGGGTCAAAGACTGTATGCAGGAAACTACCTTCCCCGCCCCCCCCAAATAAGCTATTATTTTAGAAAGCAATAAATAAAATTACATTTTTCTGGAGCCATGTCAATCATGCTTCACTGGAGCTCACTGTTCAAGGATAAAGCCCTTTTACTGTGGCATTGAATTCCAGGGATTTCTTCTCGCAGATTTTTGCATATGCTATTACATTGTATTCTGTCTTGTAATTTCATAATTTTTATTTACTCCTTAATTTATTTCCCAAATTCACTTCCTAATCAAGTTCAGAGTATGTGCCTTCAAATATACCTAAAATTGATTTTACTCTTAAAAACCTAATCTTCTTAACTCTACTAAACATTATCCAAAAAATGAAGACATTAAGATGATAAGAAGCGTCTTCCTTTCTTTTGAATACTAAAGAGAATGAAAACAAATTTAGAACATGTGGGTATTTTCCATCACGGACATGGAATATCATCAACACCCTCACTTCCCTTACAGAGGAGAAAAATCTCCACAGCTCTCCCACATCTTGATATGAGTACATTGTGGTGATATTTACATTCAGATGGAGACAGGATCATAGACGGTTTAGCTGGAGCTATTTGCTCATCAGGACTATAGGCCCATCAGGACTCATCCTTTTTAAGTATTCCATTTCTGTAGAACAGAATCTAATTGTTTCTTGAATGATCCTTGTGTTTTGCCTCAGCAATTGTGCCTGATAGGCCATTCCGTATGTTTATTACGTTCTAAGTAGGGGAAAAAATCTTGCAAACATCTGTTATGGGCTGTATTTTTTTTTCAAAAAAAATTCTCATTTTCTCCTTTGCAGTTGTTACATTTCTGGAAATTGACAATCAATTGGCATTATACATTAATAAAATAGTATGTGTTTTAACCACTGAAACATCTGTAGTTTTACCTGTGTTATTTCCCTGATATTAAGTCCCATGCTATTAGAAGTGATAATAATCCTGATTTTATTCTCTACTAGAAAAATAAAAGACTAAAATAGAACATGGATAGCAGCTGCCCTCCATCAACATAAAGGATTTTTTCTTTTAAATGAAGCTGCCACTTGATCCATAAACCAACTTTAAAATTCTAGGGTACACAAGACAGAGCTGTAGCAAAGTAAGACAAATGTTCTTAAAACTGAAGAACTCAAATTGCCCCTATTTATGTCTTTTATGCTTCTATTAATAGTAACAATGCATTCATCTTGATCTTATCCTTCTGACTTTTATTATTCTTTGTTTTGAATTCCTAAATGCTATATTTTATATGTCTATAATTTGTAAGTATATTTTCATAAGCTCCTTCAAACTTTTATATAGAGAGGTAAGGTTTAAATAAGCAAAAGATGATACCAACAATAAGGAAAACGTCTTAAACACATATGGTATCAATACATTTGCTTCTATGGTCACATATGACTTCCATGACAACCTGCAGAAGAGAACATTATTATTTTGCTTTTCACACCACATTGAAAAGGAAAGTGAAACTCAGAGAAATAAAAAGCCTTACCCCAAATAACACAATTGGATAAGACCTAATTCTTTGTGTTACAGAATTATTTTGATACATCAACTTTCCATATAACTTTTGTCTGATTTTCCATATTTTATTAATAATTGACTTATAACTAGCTTCAAATCTGGTGGGTAGAGTAATTGAATTTTTAAGTAAGTTTTAGAGTGTGTGTGGGAGTGTGTGTGTTTATACATACTGATGATCAAAATCATGAAATTATAAGAACTTGAGGGAAGCACATATGAAATAACACCAAAGAAGAAATTCAGAGAGAAAGAAAAGGGACTTTGAAGTTTAGCCCATATGTAATCTTATCTGATAGACACACTCTTTTGGCAGATCATATCCATGGATTCATAGGTGATTAAAAACAGACTGATAGGCCCTGATCAGTGTGGCTCAGTTGGTTGGAACGTTGTCCCATAAACTGAAAGGTCATGGGCTCAATTCCCCATCAGGGTATGTACCTAGTTTGTAGGTTTGGGGTGCGAACCAGAGGCGACAGATGGATGAATTGACGTTTCTCTCTCACACGATGTTTCTCTTCCTCTCTCTCTCCCTCCCTTCTCCTTTCTCTAAAATCAGCATGTCCTCAGATGAGGATAAAAACAAACAGACAAATAAAGCTGAGGACACTAAACAGAAATTTTTTGGAAACAGTCTTGTATTTTGGTGAGAAAGGTCAATGGCATTCCAGTTTTGATCGACTCTCATAATGTGATCATGCAGAAGTATGAATCTGATTTACTAACTTAGGTCATAGGTTCTCTAGATCTTCAGCAACTCCTCACGAGTCTACCATGCTTTGTAGGAACACCCATGGGAGATTAGTGGCTGCCCTCCTTCGAAGTCAGCCACAATGGTCCTACCATCTGAGCATACAAAGGCATCACATGATACAAGAAGCCAGACACAAGAGAAACCAATGGAAAGTTGGCATTGTAGTGATTCAGTGCTCGTTCCAAGTCAGGGGACTTACATCAAACCTCGTGTTCTTCATGGTTTTTGTTTGTTTGTTTGTTTGTTTGTTTATTTTCTAACCATTCTGCTTGTCAGGATGACTCACAGCTTCCCAGGATCCCAGCAATTAGTAATGTGGTTTGATGAGAACTGCAGGATTTATACACATACTCTCAGAGATGATTTGGAGATGGCAATAAGAGGATTAAGTGCTCCTTAGTTCTTCAAAGTGGACAATAGTGTTTTGGAGGAGGGGAGAGTTATATTATTGGATGAAGCTTACTATAACCTTTTATCAAGGGTGTATTACATAATTATTGATAGTGTTATATCACACAGCTATAGTTATAGGCTGTATGCAATGGAAATTTTAAACTCCTATAGTAATCTCTGTATTAACAGTCAAAATTTTTCACTGTCTCACCAAAATCTTCCTACTTTGGTTAGAATTGCCACCCTCCTCCTTGTCAAGAAGTTTGAAATTTCTTACTTATTTTACATTGTTTTCCCCAATATTTCATGGCATGTGTTCCTTGGGTTATAGAAGAATCTTAGGTTTTGGAGCAAAAGTCTATATTCCACTCATATTTCTTCCTCACATTCATTGTAAGATCAGTGCCTATTACTTTACCCTTTGGGGGATTCTGTTTTCTCAACCTACATGTGGGAATAAAATGAATCTCACAAATATATCATAAACTTTTAATGGGACTTAACTGAAGGTAGAATTTCTAGCAAAATCTAGAAAAGGCACTCAATGAGTTTTAAGCCTATTCTATATTCTTCATTCATTATACATCTTTCCATTTTTATACACTTTTATTCATTCTCTGTTTATCGTGGCCACTAATCATGTAGACACCACTTGCTTTAACTAGCACAATGGCAAATTAATGGATAATCCTGCCCCTCCCCCTACCCACCCTGTCCAACCAGGTTGGGTAACGTTTCTATGAATTTCTTAAAGCGCAGAACTCATTGCGCTGCATCTCCATAAAATATGTTCAATATTCCTCTAGATTGTATTTAAAATAAAGTAAAAACTACTAAACTTGGCATTTAAGAGCCTGCATTGTCCAGTCCAACAGCATTTTCAACTTTAACTCATTACCTTTAATGTCCTCTTATGTAGTCTATATGCCTTGGTCAGTCCAATACATTCATTGTATTCCTTAAATATCTTTCTCTCAGGCCAGGTGTTATTTTTAGCTTAGCTATAATAACATGCAACTTCCTGTTTATTTAAAAACAGGTGCCAGTATTTTATATGCAGGGTCTCATTGATCTTCACAAAACGAAAGAAAACAAAACCCTGCACTCAGGCATCACACGCAGAGAATGGGCGTTGAGGCCCTGCCACCTAATTGGGAAACAGAGTTTTGCTGCTTCCTAGTCCTGTGACCTTGAACAAATTGCTTAATATTCCATTTTATAGAAGTTCAGAAGGCACTGAATCTCAGTGATTTGTTTAAAGACCATACAGTTTTCCAAAATCTCAATTCAATGTTTCTTTTGTCAAGTAAGGCAGGATATTCTTACATTAACTCATGGCAAATATTAAGTTTTTTGTTGTCAACAGTAGCAATTAAGTATAAATGTAAGTAAATTTTGTGACATTAATAATTTTTTTCCCAGATACTTGAAGGCCCGCACACGTGCACACACACAGCAGTCAATATATACAAAGGGGGAAACCCATTTGCTCCGTTGACTTTCTGGGGTATAACAGTCATTCATCAAGGCTGCCGCAAAATACAGGCTGGGGCCAAAGGAGGTTTACAATTGTTTGTATGGAAAATAGCGCAATAATTAGTAAATATTAATACAAGAATAAACTCTGCGTTTTGTGTACTCACAACCATAAATGTACTTCTGTTCTAACCTGTATGTGACCTTGATGTTCTTTAATAACTGAACACAGAGCAGTAAGTTCAGGCAAGAGAAGGAAAAAATAGTGTTACAACCCCGCCCCCGAAGTTAACAAATGCAAATATTTCATTATGTATGACTGTGCATGGTTAATGAGTAATTTTTTGCATCTTTTCAGATAAATCTTACACTCATCATCAAATGGTCTACATAGAGTAAAAGCAGTCTTAAAATATACATTTTTTGCTGTTTTCACAATTATGCTTAAATCCTTCCAGTAAGGATCAAGAATGATAACCGAGGCTGTTTTTCCCCATAATGAAGTGTTTTCCTCCACACTGTTCATCTCCACTCCTTTTCATGTTTCTGTTACAAAAGGGGAAGGTCTCCTTCATGCCACACCTCTGCGTGGAATGCTAATAAGATTTAGGGTTTAAATGTAGCCAGCGGATCACTAAGCATCACAGCTTTGGTGGGTTTGAAAGTTTGGGGGGTAAGTGTGCATAATCCTTTCAGTGACATTTACCCCAAGTTCCCACTTCTGTTAGCAAAATGACTCATTACATCAATACAGAAACAATACAAGCCTGATGGTAAAACTGTGAAGAACATAGAAAACCACATATATTTTCTCCTAGTCACAAAATGCAGAGATTAATTCATTTGTCAGCTACGCATTCATTCCTTTAGGAAGTACGCAGAAATAGTCTCTCCTGTCCCAAGTTCTGCACTGGAGATTGAGCCAAGCCTCCTGAGGGTAACTCCATTACAATATAATATATACATTTTATAAATGCTCTAGTGAAATGCAGCTCTGTGCATCCCACACATTCTGAACGTGGCTTACTACCTGCCATACACGCAACAGTGGATGGCATATGCTCTCAGTTTATTTCCTGAGCTATTCCTTTTGGAAAGCCTCGTGAGTATTCATGTATGTGTCACAACCATGAGTGATTTCAGCTACTTTGTATTTTCATCCCTTTCTGGAAAAACTGAACTAGCTCTGAAGTTTCATTTTGAAACCCAACCCACTTTCCACATTAAATGTTAAATTTAAAATCAAAGCTATTAAAAGACATAATAAATTCAGTGTGTCCAGAATTTTTAGGACACTTGTGTTATAAGAAAGGAAGCAAACTAAGTTATCTATTTGTAACTAAAATATTTGATCAACCACAATTGCAGCAGAAAAGGAAATCTATAAAAACAAAGTTTGTATGCATGTCTGTTGAACCAGTTCAAGGCATCTAAGAAAGCAACATATTTTCATAATTTAGCACATTCTTTAAAATTAATCTCTACAGGTTCCTGTGGTCCTCTGTCTAGTAGCAATGCAGGCTGCTCAACAGAAATATTATCAGTATAATGAGAACTGGTAATAGTTAATGTGAGTCCAATATTTGTTCTCATGTTGTGCCTGTTGATCTTGAGCAAGTTTCTTAACCTCCAGTTCGTTCCGAGAAACATGCAGTCGGTAACATTTGCCTCGAGTTGTTGTATCAAATGAATGTGTGCAAGCTGCTCAGCCCAGTGCCTGGCACTCTGAGCGCATCATGTCAGCTGTTCTTAATCGCTCCTCGCCCTGTTTTTCTGTTCACGCAGCCACACGAACACCATGAGGCTCCCAAAAAACACCATCCTATCTCATTTCCAATCACTTACAGAAGGTGAAGATGCCAAAATTATGCCCTCGGTTCTCAATGAGAAATCAACCACCACAATAACACACCTGGACCTCTATGGAAAGGTGTGTTTTCACTACTCATTTTTGCATGCACACAACAATCGTTGGTAATGGGAAGGAGTATGCCATGATTTTTCAAGTCCATGTGGAGTTTGAGTGTGTTGGTCTAGAAATAAAAGTTGAATTCTTCTTAGATAGAGGCATGTTTTCTTTTTCTTTACGACAATGCTTTATTCATGGTCTTGGGTAACAGCAATTAAGGTTATCAGGAAAATGTTGAAAAGAAAACTAGTAGACAAATGAGAATAGAGAAGGGAGGAAATACGTAGCATGAACCTTTGGCCACCTTCTGGAGCTCTCAAAATAAAAACTGACCCCTGTCAGATTGAATACGTGAGGCCATCCAGGGGACGTACATTCAAGGACATGAACTTGTACCTACGTACCTTCAATTGTAGTTAAATGAAGCCTGGAGAGAAGGCTCATGTTTCCATATTATTCCTCTTTGAGGACAGAGTGTTAACTGAGTGACTCCTCTTTTTTAAGGCATTTTTAAACTTATACTTAAGCTAAATATAATGGTTGAGCCCATGTTAACAGCAATGATTAATATGTACTAAGCGTTTACAACTCCTAGACAACGCCCAAGCGCTCCGCACGTGTCACCTCAATCAACACACGGAACTCTGTTGGTTCGCCATGATCTGCCATTTACAGAAGCAGTCGTGGAGGCATGGTTCGTTAAGAAATTTCTCCAGTGACCTCCCCTGCTAATAAATGGCAGAGATCAATTTCAAACCCAGGGCTTGTGAGAGAAAAAATAAGCTGTTCTAGAAGATTCAAGGAGCCGCAGGAAGTAGAATGGCTTAGAAAGAGCAGAGGAGGCTTACCCAGATCTCAGCGGAAGTCAGTGACTGGGGGAAGGCTGCGGACCCCTGGGGGCACCCCGGGCTTCCAGGGAGCTGGAAGGCCCGTCTCCACTCCTGTGAATCTGCCTTTCGTGTTTCGTTGGCTCTTTCTGAGCAGCTCTCAAGCGGGACTGAAAAGGTATGCTCACTGAGGCATGCTTAAATTAGATTTGCTCTTACTGCCTTATTTATTCTGTCATGATAAATCATAACGTTTCCATCCTCTGCTTACCTGCTTATTAAAATGGCATGAGATGGAAACACTTTAGTGGACAGAAAATTAAAAGAAGGCTGGGTTTGGGTTTTTTTTTTTCCTGTGGAAAACATTTAACTTTCAACTCTCCGTCTGAATGGATATGAGTGGTCTTTTTAAAACCCCACCCTTCAGTCTTGGTCTCAATAGTCACTGTCAAGAATAGAAATCAGTAACACAGTAGTAAAACAAAATAGCAATCAACTCAGAGAAAATGGTATTTTAAACTCAGTTTACTAATGAAATATGCTTCATCATGATAGGCCTTTAAATATAGAGAGTTATTTTAATTTTTGTAAACTCAGATCTTTCTACCTTTGCTAGGTTGCCATGGTTACAGACATTCCTGTCTGTTGCTTAATACCCAAGTGCTACACCACCTCCTCCATTCATAAATCCCATCTCAGTTGTTCATAAGGATATTTTGGAAAATTATATGCCACCTTTTGCTGAAACTTCCAATTTATTTTTCAGATAATTTTAACAATTGACATTGTTAAAGAGAAAACCACAGGCCTACATTGGAGTCACTTGTGCTAAAGTCCATGTTAAGAAACCTAGATTTAATACTTTAATAATTGCTGTTTCAACCTCCAAAAACATATCTTAATCAACAGTCTGGAATTTTTTTGATCAGTACCAAGGAGGGAATGTGTCTTTTAGACCCTCTAGATCCCCCAGGAATGGAGAGGTAATCTGCATGATAAAAACCCTTGCTTTTCCCTTGCCCCCCTAAAACCAGATGTCCAGGTCTGAAAATAACCCTTTCTTTTTTTTTGCTATTATCTTCCTTGCACACCCCTCCTTCTTCCTATAAAAAACCCTTCCGTTCTGTACAACCACTGGGGGAGCCCTACTAGGCGCTGAGTGGGATGCCGCCCAATTCACGCCTGCCTAAGTAAAGCCAATTAAATCTTTAAATATACTCTGTTGAATTTAACTCTTTAACATCATCTGATGCAATAAATATTTCTCTGAAAATTTTTCTTATCCTTTCCTTTCAAAATGCTGGGTTTATTCCTGTGGTTCCTAGTGATAAACTAGCTGTGGAGTCCAGAGCAATCTTTGGATAGTGCAGTAAAAAGGTGAACATATTGTTTATGCTCAAACATTTCATATTAAATAGGATATTAAAATTCCAAGAGCAACCATGAAATAATAAAAAAACACTATGTATAACAACTTCCATATAAGGAAAAATAATGAAATACATAAAGGAAACTCAATCCAAATAAATGACCAAAAATGAAGAAAGAAAGAAATAGAGAGAAAAATAGGAAAATAGAAAACAAATATTATGGCAGAAATTAAATCCTGTGCAACTGTTATAATTTATTTATTTTTAATTTTTTATATGATTTCCATAACCATTTAACCCCCTTATACCCCCTTCCCCCTGAAATTGCCACACTGTTGTCCATGTCCATGAGTCCTTTCTCCTTTTTGCTCAATTTCTTCACCCCCTATCCTTCTCCCCCTCCAATAACATCCTACTCTCTATAACCGAGTCTGTCTCTATTTTATTTGTTAGTTCAATTTGTTCATTAGATTCCACATATAAATGAAATCATATAGTATGTATCTTCCTCTGACTGGTTTATGTCACTCAGCATAATGTTCTCCAGGTCCATCCCTGCTGTCAGAAAGGGTACAATTCTCTTCTGTTTTTATGGCTGAGTAGTATTCCACTGTGTAAATGCCCCATAGCCGTTTTATCCACTCATCTGCTGATGGACACTTGTGCTGCTCCCGTATCTTGTTGTTCTTACAATTTAAATGAATCAAAACCTTCAGTGCACATATGAAACACTGAAATCATTTGAGAAATTTAAATTAAATGATAAGACAAATACTTTTAGAATAAAACAAGAGATATATATAATATGTATATAATATATATACAAGGTTTGAAAGGATCATTAAAGATTAACAAAACACACTCCATACACCAAGTAAAAGATTTGCAATCCATTTTCCCTATAAATTATTCATATCTAAAATGTATAGAAACTTTCTATAAATAAAAAAAGTCACATAAATCAACTGAAATGTGAATAAAGGTGCAAAGATAATTTCATAAAATTGGGAATACATATTATCATTGAATGTGAATATACTCTTGACTATATTGATAAAATAGAAAACACAAAATAAGATCTGCACTCACCAAATGGTAAAAACTTTAAAATCTGATAATGAGTATTTTTATGGATGGATACCCATGAGATCACGTACCCCCATCCGATGGTTGTATAAAATGGTGCAACCACATTAAAAGTCCAGTAGGCACTGGCTAAGAAAGTCACACATGCACATACACAAAAACCAAACAACTACATATAGGCAAACACACATCGCACACACACAGGCATGCATATGTGTACATATGTATACACACATACCATGGAATATGCACACACATGTTCATCAGATGACATGTAACATAATGTCCCTTTGTCAGCATGGTTAATAATCAAAAACCCCACATTCTCACACATCTGCACATAGCGAAGACCACTGAATGTCCACCTTTAGTAGAATGGATCAATATATATATTTTGGGTTATTCATACAGTGAACTATTGTTCACTAATGAAATCTATCAAGTAAGATTTTGGGTCACATTATAAAATCTTTCAGTGTTTGCAGCTGATTTAAGTTTCACACTGTAAGATTTTCAGAGGAACAGGAAGTATCTTATTCTTCCACTGAATCCATTATAAAGTTACAAACATAAGAGGATATTCACATATATGCACGCATACAGCAAGCACCGTAACTATAAAACCATGCTTTAAATCAACAGCAAGAAGTTTCATTGGCCATGGCACCTGCCAATTAAATTTAAGGTGAATTTAAATTGAATAATTCTTGACATTTTAAATAGAACTTTGAAGAAGAAAGACATCATTTTCGGCTGCCCATTGAATCACAAAGAAGATAGTGTCCCATTTCAGGGCCCAGAAGGAGCAGTAAGAGATAGTGAGTAATTTTTATTCAAAGTCAGACACAGCTTTTCTTCTTATACCATGAATGACATTTTCATTGTTAAATAAACTTATGCCAAAAAAGCCAGTATACCAGATATTAATAGTCATGAAAATAATTACTTCCTCAAAAGCAATAACAAAACTATTTGAATGTTTTTCACAAACAAATTTTGGCGCCGGGTGAATTATTTTCATTATTACAATAAATGAAATTTGATGGCTTAGAGCTGATAATGTAGGCAAGTTTTAAGTAATGCTCTCAGCAAGAGCATTAGCTTTATTATTGGTCGAGAGGAGGCAAATGGGTGTGCGGTTTTCATTTGTATTCAAGACTTACGCTCTTTCACTAATTATATTGTATTTTTCTCCTGCAAATGCTGTCCTGAGATTTTACTAGCATTCTATCTTCTTTAGTTTGTCTGGGACTAGTGCCATTGGAAGCATAATTTAAACTTTTGCTCTTTCATTCAGTCAAGAGCAAATGCTACTTATGACTTTGTGGAACACATTGTGAAGAAAAAACAAAACATAGCCCTGTATGGGATACTCTGAGATTATATTGCAGTCCAATATTACCTTTTTTTGCTTTTATTTTGAATTACCACTGTACTTCCAGGACTAAAATAATTCACACTAAAAGTCATTGTGAACAAACATCGCGATATCATTGATTGACTAAAAAGTAAAAATGCTGGGTTCTTAAGTGACTTTCTTGTGCAACCACAATATTAATGAAATCTGTTTCCCGTAGGGGAAGTAAAAACGACTCCCCAGTTCAATGTATAAAATCCCTTCCAGGCGGGCAGTGGGGACGGAGAGCAGCACTAAGTGCCTCGCTGGCTCCCGGCCACGAGGTGGGTGGCTTCTTGCAGCTCAGGCTCTGATACACTTTACGGAGTGAGGATCACGTGGAACTATTGATCAGAGATGATTTTCTGTCACAGCGAGACAGCCTTTCGCTATCTCTTGGCCTTGTTAGAGAAACTAGTCAGTAAGAAAAATGTACGTTTAGTCTCGGGGTTACAGGAGAGAAGAAAAATATTCCTCAAATGGCATCATTAGATGCTGGCAGGATGTGCTCAGAACTGCCATTTGAATTTAATTAATGGACCAGTTTGCGGAGTCTAATCACTGGTTTAATCTTTTCCCCCAGCAAATAGAGAGGCTCTGGTAATCAGTTTCAAATGGAGGCACTAACTTCAGTTGGCAGTATGATTTTCTGTATTAGAGAGCAAGCATTGCAGAGGAAACCTGTGTGCAGGCTGAGCTCAGGGGTGTGGTACAAACGTGGTGTGGATTGAGCGCTGTCTGTAATCACATGAAGCCAGGCATTTTTTTCTAGAACCACCAATGAGTTTGAGAAAATTCTGGTCTGGGAAGTAGACTCTCCGCGGCTCTGTGACGAAGCAAACACACAGGCTCTCCCCAGCGCCCTTCCCAAAGCTCCAGGTGGTGATCCAGGCCTGGTTCTCTGGCTGCCCCACTGCTGACTCCAGGAAGAAGGGAGCCTTGGGGGGAAACCCCAGGGCCCACGTACATCAAAGGGGACTCTTCCCTTGTGTCATTTCAGTCTATGCTGTAGCTGAAAAGACCGCACAAAAGGCTGGTCTTTTCCTTGGAGGTGCAAAGGAAGGAAGAGCCTGCTGCTCCTTTAGGGAACAAACGTATCTCCATCTCTATGGGAAAATACTATCTAAGTGTAAAAACAATCCACAACAAAAATCCCTGACTGCTTTTTCTGTTTGTCCCTCGCACAAAGGGTACACACAACACACACCGAGAATGTTAATTAGAACAGCATTCAAACTCCCATTCCTGTTAACTCTAAAACAACTGGAGGGTAAGTTGGAGATTACCTGTCCCATATTATTAACAATATAAAGGACTTACTGGGGCGTTTTGGGGTAGCCTCTGCACTATACAATTCACAGTGTGCCCCCTTCAGTAAATGTTGCCTTTGTTATGTCCACAATATACATACAATTGAAACAAGTAAAGAGGGTGAGAAACTAGCTACTGACTTTATATAAGCAACATAATGAGAGCCATTTTCTAGTCTCATTATAGGCAAACAAACAAAAACTCCTCAAACAATTATGATAAAATCTTTGGAATTTCTAAGTATCATATTAGGAAAGTATGTAGAAATAATGAGAGCCCTGGCTGGTGTGGCTCAGTGGATTGAGCACGGGCCTGCAAACCAAAGGACGGCGGTTCGATTCCCAGTCAGGGCGCATGCCTGGGTTGCGGGCCAGTTCCCAGGAGGGGACCCACAGGAGGCAACCATACATTGATATTTCTCTCCCTCTCTCCTTCCCTTCCCCTCTAAATAAAATCTTTAAAAAGGAAATAATGAGTTATTATTATTCTGTTTATATTAATTTTTGCAGTCAAACTTTTATAAATGTGACTTATATAAAAATTATGTTTCTCTGAAATGCAGGTGATCAAAGCTTATGATAAAGTAATCTTTATGTGATAGTTATTCCCTCCTCCTCTTCCTCTCAGCTTTAATTTTATTTCCCCTTTGATTTAAGTGCAGTTAACAGTTTATTTTTATTTGAAGAATAATTGCTACAGATTATGAATTACTTGCATCTCTGTATTTTTTTAAAGGTGAACTTTTAAACTGTTTTTATGTAGGGCAAATTGGCCTTAGGATTGTCAGCTGTGAGTAACTGTACCCTTTCCGATTCAGTGTGAGGAGAGAGGCTGTCGGGGTGGAGACAGGTGAGAAATCCCGGGAATCTCTCTTTGCCCAAGTCCACGTGTGCAGCTGGGCCTCGGAAAAGTGAGAAAGGGTGGGCGAGGGTTCGGAGTTCAAAGGGCGTCTTTGTCTTTCCTGAGCCTCTTCCCTGTGCACCTCCTTTAGTACAGCCTTCATTCTAGGCTAGACGCGCCTCTCCCTGTGGGTCACGTTGTACAAATTCAGTGCATGTTGAGAGTCTGCTGTCTGCCTTGGCTGCCCTGACATCCAGCTTCTCACATTCTGCCCCAAATCAAAGCAAAACTTTTTTCTTCTGTTTATTTGAGTGCCAATGTGGGGAGTGGGGGTGGGGGAAGAAGAAGACTTTGAAGGAGTCTTGAGAAAATAGAGCTCTTCACAGGTGAATGGTACCGCAGATGAAAGAATCAGCAAAGGAGCGATAGTCACGGAGCAGAGAATCCCTTTGGAAAATGATGGAGAGAGGAGAAGAATTGATTTTAGCTGCAGGTGTGGTCAGTGTCCCGTTGGGGAGAAAGCGTGGAAATGAGGTTATTAGGAAGTCTCTGAATTTTTTATTCAGCAAAAACTTCCTTTGTCAAGCTCTCCAAAAGACCTGTATTAGAGTTGTATTGCTTTTCTCTGGTTTGGGGATTGGATTTGTAATTTTTTAAAAAAGTGTTAAAGTGACACCATGCCGAGTCTAGTCTCAATGTGGTCTATTTCACCCACATTATATTCACTTTTCCCTGCACATGACAAAAAAAAAATACAACCACAATCCCCACCAAAAAACCCAGCTATGCATTCTCCCAGTTTAATCAACCAAAACTTAATAACAGAAGTCATTTTTTGTAGTCTAGATTCCTAAGAGAGAATACTGTTTGGCCCATTTTTGTCAGTTGACTTTTCTTAGCAAAATTACCTGTCACTGATGTTTGGGTAGGTGGGGACAGTGGAGAGGAAAGAGGTAGGTAGATTTATTAATATAGTATTACTAAGGGTGTTTCCTTTTTTGGGTGGAGCCCAGTTCTTACAGAAGATGCTCCACGACTCGTGACTTTCTAAACTATGTCATGTTGTTTGATGAGGTAGTATTCCCTAGCACTTACTCAAAACTCTTTATTGCTTTCAAAATAAATGTTATAAATGATTAGATAACTTATGACTGCTTTTACACATAGGACATAATAGCTTTTTGCTTCTAATTGCTTCTTTTTGCTTCTAATGCTTCTCGTTCAATTACCCCACACTGCCCAGATATTAAAATATCATTTTCATTTTCCTTTGGTCAGTACTCATTTCAAGCCCCTTAATGATGTTCTGCCCATTATGCTAAAATCATCCAGATTTATGATTGAACACCCTGCCTAATTGGACCAAACTGAATCCTCCCTCCAGGCTGGATTCTTCCTCCACCCCAGACACATTGTATCATGTGTTTTATCATTTACAGATCAACCTCACAGTTCTCAAAGATTTCCACATATTAAAAAAAGGGAACTGAAGTCTTTTGTGTGTTTTGTTTAATTAGAAGAGGGTTCTGAGTAAGCTAAGCCAGCTACTTTCATTTTCCATAAAGAAGAAATGTTAGACCAGAGTTTAATTGATTCCTCTAAGATCCCAGTTGTTCAGAGTTAGGATGAAAATGTAAGTTTTTGATTCTCAAACACATCGCAAACATGCTGTGCCAATAACCCAATCTCTTTTTTAAGATTCTCAGCTCATAGTAAGCAGCTTGTGTATTTATTACTTATGGGAAATAAAAGACAGGGTAAAATTAACTCACAACAAGTAGTACACAGATTTTCGATTTTGTAATTCAATGTTTAGATGACAGATACCAATAAAAAATGCAGGCCAGCTTTCAAATCCCATCTGCCCTCTTGGCAGGAAAGAAGACTACACTTAAAGTCAAGGTTTTGGCATTACAGAAGACCACGGTTAGAAAAGAACGAGGTGAAAGCGTTTATAAAACAAGAAACAAATAGCTAGACCTACAAAGAAGCAACAGAATGCTACAAACCACAAAAAAAAATACCAAAAGATGACAATATTTTACCAGTTAAATAACCTTAACCAAAACCTTTAAAGGCTCCAAGAAATGAAATGCACTTGGACAAAACAGACACGATATTTGGGACCTCTACTGGTGACATGAATGCCCTGCTTATTAAAAACAGTGTAAGAAGTTCCAAGGAATGAAAGATTCTAAATCATGTAAATGGAAAAATTAAGCCTACCATTCTGAGTACATCAAAAAAAAAAAGGGTTTGGCTGTGTTCCTAAAATTATAGGACATATGGCAGAAGGGAAATACTAGCTAGTAGTTACGTGTCCATTAGGTGTTACAGAAAGGCAGGTACCCGTGGGAAACCATCCGTGCAGAGAAGTGGTTTTATTCATTGTGCCAAGGAGAGAGAATGCTGCTCAGTGAAGCAAGTCAGTCAGAGAAGGACAAACACCGCCATATCAACTCATTTCATGTGGAATCTAGAGAACAAAATAAATGAACAGATAAAATTGAAACAGACTCATGTGCAGAGAGCTGACCAGTGGTTGCCAGAGGGGAGAAAATATTTGCAAACCACCTGCCCAACCAGGGTGATAATATTTAAAATATATAAGAAATTCACAAGACTCATTAGAAAAAAATATTAAAAGTGGGAGAGAGATGCAAATAGATATTTTTCCAAGGAAGATATACACATGGCTAATAGCTATGTAAAAAAGTGCTCATCATCACTAATCAACAGGAAAATGAAAATCAAAACCATGCTGAGATATCACCTGAAACCTGTAGAATGCCTATTATCAAAAAGATAAGAGATAAAGTATGGGCTAGGGTGTGGAGAAAAGTGAACCCTTGTACACTGTTAGTACAGGTGTAAATTGGTGTAGCCATTTTGGAAAGTATTATGTAAGTTCCTCAAAAAAATAAAAATAAAACTATCATGATTCAGCGATCCCACTCATGTGTATATATTCAAAAAAAACTGAACTAGAACCTTAAAGAGATATCTGTGCCCTTGTGGTCATTAAAACATTATTCATAATAACCAAGATATGAAAATAACTCAAATGTTCATAGACAGATGAATTAAACTAAATGTGGTATATGCATGTAATGGAATATTACTCAGCCATGAAAAAGATGTAGTCACACCATCTCCATCAACATGGAACAACCTGGAGAACAGTATGCTAAGCAAAATAAACCAGACACAGAAAGAAAAATACTGTTATTATCTCCCTTATATGTGACATTTAAACAAGTCAAACTCACAAAACAGAGTAGAAGGGTGGACACCAAGGCTGGAGTTTCAGAGAATGAGGAGTTGTTTGTCAAACAGCACCGCCTTTCAGTGGGAGGAGTGAGGAGCTAACATACCCCGTGGTGATGATGGTTAATACTACCATGCTGTATACTTGAAATTTACCAAGACTATGGATCTTAAGGGTTCTTCCCACAAACACACACAGACCAGTACGATGTAAGGTGACACATGCTAAATTGCTTGATTGTGGTGATCATATCACAATGTACAAGTGTATTAAGTCATCACTTTTACACCTTAAATATAAATAAATTTTGTTTATTGAACATACCTCAATAAAGCTGAAGAAAACATTCTATTAATAAATGTAGTGGCCACACAGGCCTTGGCAAAGGGCATCGCCCTTCCTGCCCATGCAGGACCATGGATAGCGGTGACTCTAGGATTTTGGCGTCATCAATGTTCTTCTGGTATGTCACATAATTTTTTCTTACTCTTATATTTGCCTCTTGATTATAAATGACTATTAGTATATTTCATACGAGTGAAATATGTGTTGGTTATTTGTGGTTGGTTTAGTTAAACTTATAAAACTATATTATTTGCATCAACTATATTTATGAACCCAGTGTTCCCCAATTATTTAAACTTTGACACATAAATTCAATGCAACTCAAATACTGAGGAATCAATATTTCACTAAGTGACTGTACAAAAGGCAGGAGAAGGTAGATAGTTTTATAGCTCACCTATGAAGGCCCACAGATAAAAAAGAAATAAAAAGAGGCACATATACTGTAGACTAAATAGCTTATACCCCAGAAAAGCTAATAAAATTGGAATAGATGTATAGCCGATTCTTCTTTTCCTTTGGGCTACGTTTCACCCTTCAGTTTACCATTAGAAAGCATACCAACATGTTAGTATGGGACTCATGATATTAAACAGGCACCTTTTAAAATCAAACCACGGAGAAGGGCTGAATTCACAGGGCATTTGTGCGCGCACAAAGATCCTCGGAAGGGAAGCCTGGGAACCCCAGGTGGCGGCTGCTTGTGCGGTACGTTGTGACGGTGGCGAACCCTGCAGACCCTGCGGACTTGTCTGTTTCAAACCCTCTACCGACATATCTATTCTTACGCGTGGGTGTTGCGCATGTTTTCTTCGGCTCTCCCCTCTTCACTTTTATTTTATTTTCCAGAGCAGAACGGACTCGAATAAAGCTGCGCTTTTTCAGAGTGTAGCGAGCCATTAGGAAATATGACAAAGCATAGCTGAGCAGCATTTCCTATGAATTACATTATCACTGAGGCAGGAGAAAGAGTTCGATGGAGCCATGCCCAGTCTCGTTCGTGTTCAAAGAATAGGAACTTCTTACCCACCTGCCAATGAAGTGCGAGGCGGGGAAAATGCATATTAAAATATGATATTTCATAAAGACAGTTATTTGGAAGTACTCGTGTCCCAAGCCTACTTTATGTAATGGGGAAATAATTCCCGTTGTCGGCATGGACGGCCACAGATGCCCTTTGATGTGTAGTCTATGAATTCTAATCAGGTATTGCCAGAAAGATGGAGTGTTTTTAAACTCAGAGTGAAATGTAGGATGGTTTTCTTCCTGGTTTTTCATAGTAAAAGGCCCTGCGGTGCTACAGCGCAATGTTTGACTTTCTAATTACATTTCGGAGAGCAGTCTCCTGCCCTGACTTGCCTCCCGCCCACAGAGTCCGTGTTGGGACGAGAACCTCTTTTCCCAAGGTGTCTCCACGCTGCACCTTATCCAGCAAACTGCATTCTGTGAGACCCATTGCATCCCTAATGGGGGCCATTGCTTCCTAAGCAGCCCTTGTAATTTTCAGCAAGGTCCTTTAACTCGCTTAATGTGAAACATTTGTTCATGCCTAATTTGCCTGAGCCCGACCATGTCTGTGACTGCTGCGAGTGGCAGCGGGTTGATGGTCGGGGTAGAGTCGCCGGCTTCCAGCAGCTCCACTGTGTGCTGAATCTGAGGCATGGGGGCAGGTGTCATTCGGCTGGTGCTCTCTCCGCGGTGGTCCTCCACGACAAGGGTGATAAGCAGAAGGTGGCAGCGTCTGCGAGTCAGTGCCTCCGCATGAGCAGGTGCTTGAGGACAACGCGACTCTTTCCACCGCAGATGAAAAGTTTCCATCACGAGTACAGCTCTATGCTGTCCTGGGGGTTACAATGCAGAATCCCTCATTTGGGGATGATTCTCGTAAAGCAAGAGTAGTTTTCTCTGAGTTCTGATATTAAGACTACCCTTTGCGAAAGCCTTTGATGTGTTAGGCGCCCCCCCCTCCCTTTATGGAACTTGGACCAATCTCACCTTACTGTTATCTCAGTAACGACGCCTGTCTTACTCTTCTTGGTTTGGTAGATTTACTCAAAAGGAAAGGAAGTCATTCTTTGGCTACAGTTCAGAACAACAACTTAATTCTTTTAAAGGTTTTCTTTTCTTCTAACTTGGACGTCAGACCCGATCTCGTTGCTTGTATACCATCAAAGAGACCCATTTACTGTATTTCACTTCGTATTTATAGACGATTCAAATTAGTTCCTCCGGTTCTCTTTCTCTGGTATCTGTCAAGGCTGGGAGGAGATTTCTCCATTCTCCAGCATGATGATGACCTGAAACTCTTAGTCATGCAATTATACTAGAAAACTGACCTTTAAGTAATTTTCCGTCTGGTGACAAGTGCATAGTAAGGACGCAGACATGCGAGTCTCGGCATACTCTGCCTTTGAAATCTCATTTTAAAACTCTGCATGTATTTTATCATCACAAAGAATTTAATGAAGTATGCTGTGGAACGTCTAAAGTATTCTTCCAGGGGAGAAAGTTAACACATATTTAATATGTATGCACCTGCTGTATACATGTGGAAGATATATCACACCGTTATTTATATCAGTAACTGTATACAGGCATATTTCATGACATCATTTCTACTTTAAAAACGAAATTTGAGCTGAGAGGTTTGACTCGATGCCAATAGTAAATATGTTCCATAATTATTTTCCAAGCTTTAAAAATCAGCTTATTAAATACTTTATCAAGGAACTGTGGTTTTCAAATATTATTTGATTATAGGCGATCATTCATCTCACAGAAATGAAATTTCACAAAAAAAACCTTGAGAACTGGCAGTACCCAACTAAGCAGAGAGGGAAATTATGTTCACTTTCTAATTCAGAAGTCCGGGAATCTGAGTGTATTTTGCCCTTTATGAATGTGTGTGTGTGTGTGTGTGTGTGTGTGTGTGTGATATTCCTTAAAGAAGGATTATAAGAAAATCATATAAGACAGTAGAAATGAGATAATTCATTTCTCCTGGGATTCAAAGGAGAATAATAAGACTTATTTTATCATGCATACTATAGAAGAGAATATTTCCACAAGTATATCAAATGAATAATGAACTAATAAGAAATAAAATAAAATAGACATAGTAATAAGGAAAAAAGGAAGAAATTCCAATAAAATTTAACCAAGGAACTGTCCAATAGAAATGACAAAATCAACAAAGAGGCATACCCGGACTGTGGGAAGAGAATGTTTACTTAAAACTTTTAGGAGACAGTCCCCGCATCTCTTTTTTTAATGTCATTTAGCTTTACTTAGGGGCAAGCTCCCTTTGATAAGGACAAAATGACAGCAAACTCATTATTAATGACCACACCTAAAACAAAAACAAAAACAAACTAAGCAAACAACTAGAACAGGAACAGAACCACAGAAATGGAGATCACATGGAGGGTTAGCAGCAGGGGAGTAGAAGGAGGAGAGAGGGGGAAAAGGTATGGAGAATAAGTAGCATAGATGGTATATAGAAAATAGACAGGGGGAGGGCAAGAATAGTATGAGAAATGTAGAAGCTAAAGAACTTATGACACATGGACATGAACTAAACGGGGGGAATGTGGGTGGGAGAGGGTGTGCAAGGTAGAGGGGAATGAAGAGGGGGTAATGGGACAACTGTAATAGCATAATCAATAAAATATATTCACTAAATTTTTTTTTAAAAAAAGGACAGATAGCTATGTTGTTTTCTTTGTTTCTGCAGTCTCTGTTTAGAGTCCTTTCGCTCTGAAACACAGTGGGGTCATAAGTCACACTAGGCTGAGTGTGATCCTTCTGATATTCAGTCCCGAATATCAGATATCCCTTTTATAAAAACCAAATGCTGCCATCCCGCATGTCACAATTGAGCCTATAAAACAGACTCTTCTTCAGCTTGGGTACAAGCAGTTTAGTTGTGCATATATTTTGAATAACAACCTTCATGTCAGGCAGAAATTCTATGATCCAACATAGTTTTGTGTTGCCAAACTATCTGTCCTCAGTAGTACATTGTTTTCCAGAAACAATGTTCACACAAAATCTTGTGTGGTTCATACAAAAATCTTGTAAAATGGGGCAGAAATTTTGCACAAAAATATTACAATTAGGCAAATGGGTTGCAAACCAAATATGGATGTGAAATTTTTGAGGGTAGCTTTCATTTATCTATCTTTTCATTGGAATGTATGAAATAAAAATGTCAGAATATCCTCATATACAGGGTCCAGCCGAATTAACACCTGCTTGAGGGTGGTTGATGGGGTAATAATATGGGTGTAATAATTTATAGTTTTAATTTGAACATTTCACCTCAAATGTCATAGGGTGTGCTTGAGTATGACATTGCTATGTTACAGAATTACATGCCTGTGATTTTATAATAAAAGATTTTGCAATGAAAAGAGGTGTTATTTGTGCCAGACCCTGTATACATAATTAAAATAACTAAATTTTTATATGCAAAATGGGTGATATTTATAGTTTACTTACCCATGGCAATAGATATTGACACAAATATTTCTGAGTGAATATCAGTTAAGTCCTTGACTTATGAAGAGGATTCAACCATTTTATCTCTGTTACAGCCCAATGGAATAAACTTCAGTTGATGGCCCATTCTGTTCTGGCACATTTTAAACATTATATTATTGATTCCTAAAAATTATTCCATTAAACAGGTATTTCTTTCTTAATAACATGCAAGACCACGTGCCTCAGAAAGGTAAATTACATGCTTTACTATTGCAACCGGAAACTCAGGAAGTTGCCCCAGGCAGACATGAACTAATAGCTGGTGTCATGTCCACCCTCAAACATTCTGAGAATGAGTGTAATTTAGCAATGGGTAGGTGTTTCAGTGGGGGCAATATCACAGCGTGATGCCTCTAAAACATTATCCTAAGTGAAAGAAGCCAGGCACAGTCACTTACTGTGTGATTCCATTTACGTGAAATCCAGAGACAGAACTTAGATTGGCAGTTGCTAAGTTAAGGAAATGAGGAACAACTATCTTATGGGTTTGAGGTTTTACTCCGGGAGCTATATAAAGATGGTGGTTGCATAACATTGTGAATGTTACACATGCTACTAATTTATTACTTTCAAAGGGTTAATTTTATGCTGAGAGAATTTCACCTCAATAAATTATTTTTAAAAGAAAAATAAAACTCTGATGATGAGACAATATATTTCAGTTCTACCATTGTGACGGTAGAAGTTCATTCATACTTCTTTCCTCCATACACCCGCATTCCAGAAATCACTACCCAGCCCTCACCCTCTTCACAAAACAGAGGATAAGCACAGGCCCCCAGCTTGTCCTGGGAACACGAGGTCCATCTGGAAGGATGTGGGGTTCGTATCTGTGCTGTCCTCAGCAGCTAGACCAATCAATACCTGGCAAAATTTTCTAGGAAAGTTTGGAGAATAAACTTTGAAACCCAGAATCAATATAAATAAATAGTTATGAATTTTTATAAACACACCCCACTTGTGTTTCACAGTCTCACTAAATATTTTAGCAATCATGGCTCAACGGCATATTTCTAAGCTCAACTAAAGATATACATTGTCCATACTTTCAAGATAGAGGAAGAGAGTAAGTTGGATTAAAATTTAAAATATAGTTCTTTGATGGAAGTTGAATTCTTCGGCACCATCCATCATGTAATAAGCACTTTCCTGCCACACATGGATTATTTACACTATAGTTCATCTCAGTCAATGCCGCCTTTTTAGTTCAAATAGCTCCATAAACATCAAACTATTTTGTTACTTATAATCAGCTACACTTTGCTGCTTGATTAAAAACGAGATTTCATCTTTCACAGGATGACACTTTAATGAAGAAAAAGAGAACGTTGTTGTCCATTAGAAAATGCAGGTGACGGATAGTTTCTTGCAGATGCCAAGGCTTTAGTAAAATATGAGCAGTCAGAATAAAATTTCAAATGGAGAAAAACATTGCTCCATTATCTTACAGGATTCAGCCAAACGCAATTAGTTGTGTTTATGGCTTTTACTGGCCACCAGCAATCAAAGAATTATAATCACTCTGACCTCATGTTGGAAAACCATTTTGCAACCTCTGGCATTAGGACTCCATATACAAACCAAGCTTGAAACATAAACCAGTTAGTGATTGGCAGATCCCCCAGATTTTTAACTTGGGATGTGAATGACCTGTCTTGTCACCCGAGTGGATAACAATAGAGGGATCCATTCAAGGTAGAATAAGCTAATGGGAAAATTAAATGGCCATTCCCCAAATATACTCAGATGTGTTCAGAAGTTATTTTCCATCAAATGCAATTTATTTACACACAGTGTGCCTCCTGCTTTCTAAGTCAGTGATTTATAAAACGACAATGTCACAGCGAATGTGCCAAAGCTGTCCCTCCCACTGACATCTCTGCTCAACTCTCTCTGTCCTTTCTCCTGGTTTCCATCACTCTCAGCCGTCATGCTTTGAACTTCTGGGATTGTCTGATGTTTCAGCAGGGCAGTTTTAAAACAGAACTTTCAAATCCTAACTACATCCCAACTTTAAAGGTCAATGTAAAAATAATTTAAAGTATGGAGTTGTAAAAAGGGGCAAAAAAATAAATTCCCTAATTCTGCTCAGTCATCTCTGCAATAGAGCAAAAACACCTAATAAATAGCAAAACCTGGAAAAGGTCAAAATGGAAATTATTAATAAATGCTAAATAACCCAGAGCCAGTGCCTGCAATACATAAAATGATGAAATGCCAATTTAGAACCACCATGTGAAGCAAAAAAAATCTTTATATTTAATTGAAAATGTCTGTAAGAGGAAGAAATAAAACAAATTTTCCAAGCCACAGCTTTGCAAGGCTTGATTACTAGCTTGCTGTCAGGAATACCACTCCTGCTTAGAATCCTGCAATGCTCAAAGGGCTTTTACCTTTCATACACTGCTGTATACATATCATTAAAGCAATGAACTAATTCATCAGATGACTCAACATGTAGCTAATAAATGAAAAACAAGAGAGTAATTTATATACGAAGCTCTTGGAAATCGTCATCTTTACTTACAAACCGATGGACACTGGTCCCTCAAGGTTATTAACACCATTGCCCTACATATTCTGGCTGTATTTCCTATGCCTTTTCAAAGTCATGGAAAAAATTAAAAGTTAATATTTAATGCAATTCTAAACTGCCGGGTGGTTTTCTGGAGCTTAAACAGTGTCATGATATCAGACAACCTTAGAAAATGCTTCCTTATCTACCCAAAGTATCTGCATCTCGTGTGCTTATTTATCATCAGTATTTAGCATACTGGGCACTCTCCATCCATCACTGCTGACTCGCTTTATCATGTCTCCTTCTGTTTGCATTTGAAAATGGCTTGATAAAAGAAATTAGAGGTTTACTATGGGTTATCATTCTTATTTAAATAGATAACTCATATAAAATATAGGTGGATTAGAATAAAACATATAATGTGTATACCATGTACATTACAATCATATACAAGTATATTCTTGGTAGAGTTGCTTTATCCCAACTGTATTCCTATTTTCTGATTTTTTAAGGCTCCTTTAATTTCTCCACTTCATTCTTTGTTCACTCTGAAATGTTTTTAAGTTGTTGGGCGAATCATAAAACTCTCACCAAGATACCTAAAGCTCAGATACCTAGAGAAAAGATGAACTTCCTTGTATTATAAACACTAAATTACATAACTAAAAGCATAAAAAATGTCCTTGGCTTGCAGAGACAATGGTAAGTGACAGACTATGGAAGTGTCTTCATAACTTCTAACTAATTTTTTGATCCATTTTATTCTTGTTCCCCTTACGCATGACTTTTCTGAAATGAGATCTGGAAAGAATAGTACTCTGGAAAAACCAATGTTTTAATGATGGATGTTTTAAATAATAAGAAGATTTATTGTGATTACATTTAAACATTTTCCACAGTGAGTGCCCTTGGGGGGAAACCTGCATTCTGCATGGTAATTAAAATTCTGCACATACTATAATGAAGAGAACCATGTAGAAATAACTCTTGGCTCTAGAATTGTAGCATCTACTGAATTTGTCGGACTGTAAGACGCACAAGACTATAAGACACACCTAGGTGTTAGAGGAGGAAAATAGGGGGAAAAGTTGAAGCAAAAAATGTGGCAAAATATTTAATAACATAAATAACACAGGCTACCCCCGCAAAGTGAGCCTGGTGAACTACATTCGGACTATAAGACGCACCCCTTCCCTCCCAGATTGGGGGGAGTGTGTCTTATAGTCTGAAAAATGCAGTATTTAGTGATATGGCAATCTCCTGTGCAGAAATAAAGTGACATTACTTAACTGCTGATTCACTATTAGAAAAGTGCCATATAGGATGATAAATAAAGAAAAAATAGAATCAACCAGTGTAGTAACGTAATAATGACATCCTATTTGCCCTGTGTCTATGAGAATAAGAATACTCTAAGGATTCTCATTTACTGTATACTCTGCTAGTATAGGAAACTAGCATACCAACCTTACTACAAGTGTGAAAAATAGCTTTAAAGAAAAAAAAATAGCACCTTGAACAGTGCCTGGTTGACATTCAATACGTATTTTCGTTGTCAACCCATGTGGCTGATTTAAACATCATTATATTACAGATAAAAAAATTTAGTGTTGAAATCAGACCATATGAAAGTTAAAACATGTCCTTTTCTATGGGATGGAGAAGGCAATGCATTTGGGGCAAAAGGATTCTCAGAGAACAAATGCGATTTTGGTACACAGAAGTACACATATGTAGAATTTGGGGGGCTGCTACCAGACTGTAATCCCTTTATGAGAAATCACGTGAGGAAAGACTGAAATCTCATGAATGTGGGAAATTATTTAAGCATGAATAAATATCCATAAATTGTACTGTGAACCTCTTAAAGGATGTTTCTAATAAACCAATTGTGTTACTATGCTGAGAAAATATATTCAGAAAAAATTTCACATTCAACCAGCATCTTTTACAACATAATGTGGTACAGACCTGCTTGCCTAGAACCAGCCTGCAAACGCTTACATGTGATGCGAGCCTTCTTGAAACCTCCATGTACTGTTTAAAGTAAGTAAAAGCCATGGAACAATGAATGCGCTCACGCCAGCTCTCATGGTGGATGACAACCTGTTAGGAGGCTCCAACAGCCCAAGGATGGAAGAAGAGAGCGGGTTTGGTGAGAAAGCCTTCCTCGCTCTGACCTCCTGTGTACACGGGACGCCCTGAAGGGAGGAGGAGACGCGGCCGCCTGTCCACTTGGCCAGCCAGTCGGATCAGCCTCGGGAATCAGGGGCGTGTTAGCCATATTGCCTACAGTCCGAAGTTAAGACGGTGCTGAAGAAATGTTGTGTTTTCATGGAGGGCAAGCAGGATTTTACTTACTATGTGAGGCCAAACAAGTGTGACATGGGAGGTGAGAATTCAGCGTCCTTCAGACCCAACCCACTGGCTGGTTAGGACCCTGCAAACAGAAAGGCATGATACCCATGGGGACCAGCGGATGTGACAGAGTTAGCCGAAACCGTGGGGGGCACTTGAGAACAGTGCAGTCAGTGGTGGTAGTCATGATGAAGAAAAAGAAGTTCATCTTGAGATTCTGGGAAATTTAGACGCTTCTTATGCTTTTCCTGAAGGTATTCCATGCAGAGAATTAAAAAGACAATTTAGATGGAGGGACATGTAGAATTAGGAGTCAGAACAGGACAAAACCCAGAGGTGTATGAAGGGAAATAAAAGCATATTTGAAAAGTGTTAATATACTATATTTCAAAGAAGGGCTAATTTATTAATATTTGACAGAATCAATGATATATAACTGCATAGTGCAATTTTATTCTGCTATAATTGAGACAAAATTACTTAATGGAATCTCCACACCAATCTATGTATTTTGCATGCTAATTTCTGATACTAACTATAATGTGATGTGATTTTATGTGTCCACATTTATACCAAGATAAGTTTTGAGTTTCATGAAAAAGACTATTATTAAACATTGACTTCTGTATAGGAAACATTTGAGGAAAAAAATCTAAAATCTTTCTCTTCATGTCCAAGAAAACTTTGTCAAAAGCCTTCCTGCCTTCACCCCTCTGGGGGCTGGGGAACAGGAGCGGGGCGGGGGGGGGCAGGGGGGAGCAAGTGGCACTGTTTGAGGCTCTCTCATCTCTGAATTGACGCTATAGGTGTCGTGTCCCACCCTCCCACAAGGGGTCGCTGTGGTCAGAGGCAACCTCAGAGGCTCCTCTGGTGCTCCTGGCGTCTCAGGTCCTTAGTCCAGGAAGGATCTGCCTCTGCAACCCATCTCTGAGGCTTTCTGCAAACATAACCCCTTGCGTTTACTCCCACCTAAAGAAAATACCAGA
>CM052547.1:6517402-6536132 GCA_028533065.1 Trachops cirrhosus
GAAGAGATTGGCCTAGAAGCCATCTGTCACTTTCATGAAAGTGGGTTAATATTCAGGCTTATATATTCCTTTGATATATTGGCCCTTCAATCCACAGGCTTCAATTCTAGCCCTGTCACTTTTTAAAATATATGATACGTGTAGAATCCATTGAAATAACCACATAGAAATATAAAGCTGGCTCCTCGCCAGGTCCATAGTAAGTTTGCATTGACCGTGGGCTTGAAAATTCTAACCACTGTTCTGTGTTATCAAAATCCGTGAACTCTACTTAAATAAAATTTTTTAAAAATTAAAATTTTAGTCTTATATTTAGCTTCATACTCTGACCTCATGATATTTTAAATATTTAATATTTTGTGTCATGCAGAGATAAAAAGGCAATTCTGTTTACTAATTGAAACAATATTAACCTTTACAGTTTCCCTCTAAAATCCTGTACCTTTTTGCTTTAAAATGAAACAGTTGATAGAATTTCTGGTTGTTTCTGTGTAAATGAAAACTCAGTTTGTACTTTAGTCCTACCTGCAATAACCCTTCAGTGCTGTGGTACCTCATACAAGTTATCTGATTTAGTGTTCATCTCAAACTCCACTGCCCATAATCTGAAATGCAAAACATTATATCTATATACATATACATATATATGTATATACACATACATACATATACTAAAGGTGCTATGTGGTATTGGCTCCTGTTCTTCTCTCTCTTTTGTCACTGGATCCTGATTAAGTATACAATTCAGTTTTAAGGCCAAACATAATTTTTTTCTTTATCTAAAATCTCCGTGACTTTTCCCATGATCAGTTGTTAGACCTGTGCACTTTACAAAGCACAGTCTGTTCTTAGTAGTTTGAGGACATTGATATGGTATCGCTTTATCAGTCTTCGAATTTCAAAGTGATGTGTCCGTATGTTTGGGGATATTCTACCAGAAAAATGAAATATGAAATGTTTTGTCTTGGGAATTATCCAAATTTTATAATATAGGCACATTTTGTTAGCATCTTATATTCATCCAAGAGTTTTTCTAATCATTACAAATTTAGCATATTAAGTAAAGAAACTTGATTTTTAGTTATGTGTTTTTGAAAGAATGATGAACAAAGGTGTGTCAAATAGCTCTCAAGGTCTCTTTAAAAATGTTAGTGCATTATTCCTGCAATGACTTGTTTCAACCCCAATCTTCTGGCTGCACACGATTCAGGCGGGAGGGCTGAGGCCGTCCAGGAGATACATGTTCCGTAAGCAATGGCCCTTTGGGGGCTTCCACACCAAAGGGAGAAGTTGAAAACATTACAAACATGGTAAAAATCCCTAAGGGGAACACCACATGCACTGTCACCAAAGGCAATATTATGCAAGTTAAAACAGAGGCGGAGCCACTTCTGGATGTGGCTGTGTCTTCAGTGCATCAGGGAGGAGAGCCCGGCAGAGGCTGATTTTGACCTTCTCTTTAACACGTTCCGAAGCCTTGGGGGAGAAACTCAGACGAGTCAGGGGCCTGGCAGGCTGCAGGAGGGAACCGCGGAGAAGGAGAATGTGAGCTGGGAGCAGTGAGAAGAGCGAGGGCACCTGCAAGCGGTGAATCCCTGCAGGGTGACTTTAAAAGGCCTGTAGGAATGCACAGTGAAGAGCACACCCATGTGGTCCTGACATGGTGACATATTGGCCATGAGTCCTAACTCCGTTTGCATTATCAAAATTTCCCACGTGAAGTAAAAAACATTTCAAATCAATGCCAGAAATGTACCCAACCGGTACCCAGCCACGGGATTTAAATCATAGTTTCAGATGAATTACTGGGAATATATAGAAAAGTCTGAGTTACAACACTGAACTGTTTCATACCATAAAAATATCTGACATCACTTTAGAAACTTTTGTTCATTTTTCTTCACATTATTTCACTAAAATCTGAGTATTTTGCAATAATTTTTAATATCACTTTTCTTAAGATTAAGCTTAATTTGAAATTATAGCTATGGAAAAATTAAATGTGTAATTTAATTATATGATGTGGTTAAAATACTATCAAAAGCCAGGAAAGGATTTTGAAGCTTTTGTTGTGGTCAGCAGAGGAAACTGTGGGGACTCTGCAGACATGCAAAGCGGAGGCTAAAACAGAGGCTGTCCCTTGGGTGAGAGAGGGATAATGTATCGTCCTCTAGAACACACACGAAAGTGTGTTAACCAGGTATATTATTAAAATGTGTATGGCAAAGTTTAATAGAAATTATTTTTTAAAAAAACAAAGCTAAACGTCCTCTGAAAGTTATCGAACATACCAACACATAAATCAATATGTATTTCAATAAAAAATAAGCAAATAAGCACATAGCTAGAATAAACTCTTAAAATAACAGGGTTAATTACTTAGACATAATGCCAGAGTCATAGAAGTCAAAAAGACCAAAAGAAGACAAGTATTGTACTATTTTACAAGCCTTTGGACCTTACAGAAATGAATGACCAGTAAAAGCAATGAGGTTTCCCATCCAGTGGCTCCTTCTACTATAAATCTCAAACAGGAAGCTTCTGCTCTCTCTCTTTTGCCTACAAGTCACTATAAATGTTGAGAGGGAGCAAGAGAGAGACAGAGAGAAAGAGATGGAGAGAGAGAGAACATCATATGATGATGAATTTAATTAAAAAGTAAAGCAAACAAAAAAGACCAGAAAAAAATTGTTTCTAGTGATTGAGGCATAGAATCTAGAAGGCACGATGAATTTTGTGGCAGCAATGTGCGGGCCTGGTCACATATTAACATAACCCTATTTAATTCTTAAAATGAGATCTTCAAGTAGACAATATTAAACAAATGGCTAAATATAAACAGAGGAGCCAAGAATCAGACCTACATCTGCTTGATTCAAAGACTGATATATCCATCCCATTATACATTTTTATTAATTAAACAAAAAAACCCCAAAATATTAAAGTGATTTTTTTCTCGATTCATTTTGATACATTGCACTGGGAAACCATGATGAAAAACAAGTTCTAAAAATAAATTTAGCTATTTTCCTTCACTGAGTTTGGGTACTAGTGTTTTAGCCGCTGAAATGAGGAATTATGTCAGTTTTGTTTTGTGCATTGTTTTTCCTCTTTCCTGAACCTGGTACTCTCCGAGTTTTTTAAAAAATGTTTTTAGGCCAAAATTGTAGATAGCTTAGAAGTGCCCAGATAATATTTTCTGAGTGTGTAAAGGGCATTTGAACAGAGAGTGATATCTTTTCTCCAGATCAAATGTAGAGAAACTACATTTGTAGAGAAATGCACCTACGTAAGGCGCCTCCCAAAGTCTCTTCACTGAAGTGGGAGAAACCCTTGACTGAGGAACTTCAGAAGGAAAAGATATTTTCCAGCCCTTTAGAAACAATTTTTTAGGCATGATTTTTTTTTAAAAAGTCTGACAAAAAATAAACCTATTAAATGTGTTCTGACATCTGAAGTTATTATTTATACAGAGAATATTCATTGTCTGGAAAAAAAAGGAGGGGCTAACGTATTTTCCAGGAGCCGTATTATCCCCTCGCTGTAGCTTTAACAAGCCCCCACACTAGCTGTTTTAACCTACTTTTTCCCAGGTGAGGAAATCAAAGACTAAGGACTAAGTAATTTTCCAGACTTACACTGAGGTGGTATTCTAACCAACGCATGGTACAAATCTGTTTTATTTTAATTCTGCCGTAGTCCTTGTGGCTATTGTGCTGGTAGTACAGTGTTTTCATGGGTGTGCCCATTAGGGATGGAGAGCAGGGATCGCGTGCATGCAACTGAGTACACCGGACAAGACTTGCTCAGATGGATGCCGTAATGGAAAATTGAATTTCGGGTGTTTTCTTTTTTCCTTTTAGAGCTTAATAGCTCTCAATAACTTACTCTGCTTATAGCTATCTTAAAATCAAAAGTTCATTCTGCTCTATAAAAACAATACTAAAGATGATACTTAATATGCTTAAAAAGAAAAGAAAATAGCATCACAAGGTAAGAATCGATGCATTTATGCCTTATTTTCACATACTATTCCTTTCTCGACGCTTTTTGGAAGTGAAGGGAGGACCCTGAAACAGGGTCCCAGAGGAAGTGGTCGCTCTGGGCCCTGTTCCTTAGGTTGGATAAGACTTTCAGAGGCAAATCCCCGCTTGCATGCCTCTAAGCCACATGGCCACACATAGCACTAAAGAAAAAAAAAGGGACATTCTCCTAGGTTTGCAGCTTTGTGATATTTTTAATGAAATACCACAATTCCATTAACAAACTACATGAAAGTAATAGCAGTATTCACTTCAACTCCCTTAATCTGGTTTTAAGTCAAGCATCATATTTCTCTCATCAAGGCAAAATATCATTGAGTAAAATCATATATACATATGAACTCTTTAAAATTATAGAAATGTAGCATGAATATCAGTTTTTAAAATATTCTTCTATGCTAAAATATAAATTAGTCTTACAACAAAAATTTCACTCCAGGAAATGTGCTGCTTTTGCTTCATAGGTGTAAACTCATGAGGATTTGTAATCTGCTTTGCAAATATTTCACAAAATAACTCAGGATTTCGACTTCAGTAAAAAAGTGTACACAACTTCCCGACCAAAACTCCCCTTTCCAGGCACATATACATGCTCTTCAGTGTTAGGCTAACTTGTTTTTAGCTCTCTAGTATTTAAAAATTTTGGATACTCTTGCTGAGCACGTGTTTATCAGCTAAATCTAGTACATCATGGCTTAGCATCGATTAAATATTGAAGCCAAGAAAGCATGCAGATCTGATCTTTGAAGTAACATCTGAGTTGTCACTATGTATTTTACAATCATCTCAATATTCAATAAATGTAAACTTCTACCAATTGCATACTTAAGTGATTATTCAATATATTTGGAATTTTTCCTTAAATCGGATTACTTTTAAATGTTGAGTTAAATAAAGTCTGACGCTCGTAGCATTGAAAACACGGGCCAACAATGTCTGCCCAGTTATGATCATAGAACATGCCTCTGAAGTAAACCTGTGTTAGGACAATGCAGTGGGGTCATTGAGACGGAGAAGCAGCACTAATCTGCATGTCCTATCAGGGTCCTTGGGGAGCAAAATTAACTGGCCTGACTAGAAATGTGCCCATGGAGTTCAGTTAGCCTCCAATTAGCTGCAAACTTCTGCTAATAAAATGAATAACAAATACCAGCCACCACATCCAGGAACCCTTCATTATTTAGGTACTAATTTCAAATGACCCCTTCATTACACTATATATCCCAAAAGCTAGCTTGGACTTCTTTTTTTTTTTTTATTTTTTACTGAACTTCTTGAGGTTACATTGATTAATTAAGTTATATAGGTTTCAGGGGTACAATTCTACAATATATCATCTGTGTTTTGTATCGTGTGTTCCCCACTCCAAGTCAAGCCTCCTTCCAGCACCATTTATCCCCCCTTTACACTCTTCTGCTCTCCCCACCCGCTTTCCTTCTGGTCAATACCATACCGATACTGTTCTCTGTGTCTACGAGATTTTTTTCTTTGCTAAATCCCTTCACCTTTTTCCTCCAGCCTCCTAACCCCCTTTCCTTCTGATAGCTGTCAGTCTGTTCTCTGTATCTATGAGTCTGTTTCTATTTTGTTTGTTTTTTTTATTTTGTTCATTAGATTCCACATGGAAGTGAAATCATATACTTGTCTTTGACTTTTAATTACACTGTAGAACCAGTGCTGTCCAGTGATAATTTGGAGACAAAACAGACTTAGGGCATCTCTTGTTGAACCTCAAGGGTTCGGCATTCGATCAAAAGCAAACAGCAGAGCAAAGGCAAATGTTCTGGGAATACTCCGCCATGAAGTACAGGGCAGACGGTCAGCCCTGTTTAACCTTGCTGCTTACACCTGCCACGAAACCCATCTGGAAGATTCCAGGGGCCAGGTGGAGATGAGGACACAGGACACGTTCTGAGAAAGGGGAGTTGGACTCTGTCTTTTCTGGATTTCAGAGACACGGGCCATGTGTGTATAATCCTTTTTATCTTCTGCATCACTGCTTCCCTTCAAAAACATTTGTGCTCACGAGAAATCCTGTGTGCACATGAAATAACACCTTGATAATTAATATTCCAGGTTGAGTGACAGAAAATAGTTCATGAGTGCTTATGAGATCAGCCCTAGTTTATTTTTGGAACATATTTATTTCCTTGTTTAAAAAAAGTCTACTTGTGAATCAGTTCTTTGGAAATCATGACATATTTTCCTTTATAGATGTTTTAAAGTGTTCAATCCTTAGCACAGGTTAGAAGTTGTCTGCTTAACCTGTGCTATAAATTAAACTGTATTGAACTGCCTTTGCAATTCAATTTTACTCATCTGTAACAAATTTAATATACACATTTTCTCTTGATGCTACCAAACACTCCGTGCCTCAGAGTCAGGCTGTCCTACAAAAGACCTGATGCTTTTGGCCACAGGAGCTCCTCTGACGATGTCAGTGGATGTGCCACAGGGGGTGAGGATACATTCCTCTAGAGAAGCAACTTGCAAAATCCGTAGGTTGTATAAGTAAAGGGATCCTAAAGAAATTGTAAGAGAAAAACTACAAAGAGTCAACCTTTCAGTTGCTCTAAATTAGGAAAACAGCGTGTGTGTGTTTGCGAGAGTGGGTGTGTGTAGGTGTGTGAGAGTGAGCATAGATTGGTGATCAGATGTGTGTATAGGATACCATATGTTTATGAGCACGCGTGGAGGAGTGCATGTGTGTGATGAGTGGAAGGGGAATGCAGCGCTTGTAGGCTGAGGTTGGCGAGTGAGTCACCGGATGCAATTGGAACCGTTTTGACCTGAAAGCCATTCACAGCCACTCGACAACGTGGGAAGAAATCTCCGGAAAAACCTGGTGAAGGAATGTGCTGAACTTGACTCTTCGCATAATATGCATTCAAGGCATATAATTTCCACATCATCTCTTTGTATTACAGGGAAGTCAAATGACTCTCAATAACCATATGGGAAGAAAGTGGTGAATCAAATTGCATTAAAATGACACAAGTCAGAGAGTGAAAGGAAAGCCACAGCGGGAGAAGGTATTTGTAATAATAAGCAAAGGGATTATATTGAGCATAATACATTTATGCATATAATGCTCCATTATAAACTTCTCATAGCATCCTGAATTTCTTAGCATTTACTACAGTTTTAATAAAGTAATTTCACTTTTTGTTGTTCAATATATACCTCCCAAGCAAAACTGAAGATTACATGAAAATTTAAAGTACAGAACTTTTCAAATCCAAGTGCTCAATAAATAATTGTTTAATAAATGAATATAAACATTTACCTATGTAGCTTAGTAAAATTTGCCATATTTGGGCTTTATGAAGAGGGTTAAATAATGAATGTTTAAAATCTTCAATCATTTATTAATGAGGCATTTAAAAATTGTTCTGTTCTATATGATATATTAACAAAACACTTAAGATTCTAATTCTAGGAAGGATTAGTGTATGAGTAAAATAATTGGACACATAAACTCATAAACCTAAGTAAGGATCATCATTTAAACAAAGTAACATAAGTATACATTCACAAATCATACATTTTTATATTCAAATAGTAAGTGTAATATTTAAATACACATTGTAGTATAATGTTTTGTTTGTGATACGTATTAATAGCTGTCATTCAGTGACCGTCTACTAGGTGCTGAGCACTCTGTAAAGCAAATACTATTAACCCTACTGCACTGTGGAGGAAATGAAGATGAGTTGTTACAAAACTTGCCGAGGTTATGTATACTCTTATGTATACAAGGTTATGTATATCCAGAAAGCTGGAGTTTGAAACATTTCTAACTGACTCAAAGCCTGCATATTTTTTTTCATTTTCTAAAAGGAAGGGAGGGAGGAAGGAAAAAAGGGAGGAAGGAAGGTAGGAAAGAAAGAAAAACTTTATTTTTATTTTTTGCCAGGATATATATTTTAATCCCTAGATTATTTTGAAGGAGAGTTCAATGATTCTGCGGAAAACTCAATTAAATAACTCTGTTAAATAGGTCAGCATGTAAATATATTGTGAATGCGGCACAGAACAGAAGGAAAAAAGGCAACAGAAAACCAACCAGCAAACAAACAAATTAACTTGTTAACATGTGAGAGGAATTTCAAGTAAACCCTTTCTTCTTAAAGTGGAATCTGTAATCGATCATCCTGCACTTATCACAGAGTAGAGGCAAAATCAAAGTTATAAGCCAGGAAAATATTAATAGTGCAATACTAATGTACAAGAAAAAAACAATAACACTACAAAAGGAGTACATTCTGCTAATTATTAGGGCTTGTTACACCAATTTTTATACATACTCTTTGTACCATAAGTAAACTGGATGCTACTGGGGCTCAAGTTCAAGGTAAAAATCAATCATTGAACACTGCAGTTCATTTTATGCTAGAGTCTCAGTGTGAACTGTATGTCAGTCCTGGTCCTCCATCTCTGGGGGAAGGATACATATGTGCATCATAATTTACCAGATTGTTTCTTACATTTTCTTAGGAACATAGACATATTGAAGAGACAATTAACCACATGATGTTAATTACTGAAGAAATTATCATTACTAAAATGAGAATTAACATATGTAGCTATATTCGATTTTGAAATATCACATAATGTGTTATATATGTTTATATATAATATATATTCTATGTAAATTAACTCTAACTAATGAGATGTGTCCATTAAAGTTAATGCGATATGTCACCTCTTTGGCATAGGTTAATCCAAGCAGCAAAATCAAATAAGCTCCCACATTGTGATCAATAAAATAAGATTTCCATATATCATATAACCTTGCTTTTTTTTATATATAAGTTGCGGTTAATATATTGCTCAGATTGGAAAGTGAGCTTTTAAAACCTGCCATTAGTTCAAGGCAAATGTAAGAAAATAAATCAGGTGTGCATAAAATGAGAAAATGCAAATAGAATGATTACTTCTGTGTATGTGGAAGCAAGAAAAAATGTAACTAACATTTCTCATAGATGACATGCTTCTAAAAGGGAATGTATTTTCAGCTCCAGATTTTCCCAGTGACTCTCAGCAACAGAGGTTCTCTGAGGCATGGGGCACGGCTGCTTTGCTCTGCCTCCACGATGTAGTCCAGGGAGCCTGGTGACTGCATGTCTTAGAATGTGTGCCCTCTTTCTCATATCCTCCCAAACGTCACGGTGACGGACCTGTTTATAAGTATCTGGTACTAGAATACAAATTCCTTTCATGTAAAGACAGGCTTCATTATCGAGTTTTAGTATGAATATCTTCTAAAAATTAGAGAAAGATTATGCACTGCTAGACACATCTTAAAAAGATGTTCATTATTTTAGGTAATTACGCCAGTGATGCAACATACATCGCTGGCCCCATCTGAAGCATCAGTAGGTACCAGCTGGATTTGTGGCTGTCACCTTCTAGCAGAGTCTACACATATTCTATATCTGGGAGCTCAACACTGACTGTACATCTGAATAAGTCTTAACAAATCCTGACTCCCCCCCTGCACCACAGAGTATTTACAGCAGAATCTCTGGGTGGCGGAAGCCAAGTTCGAGTACCATTGTCACCCACATTTGCTCTGATCACAGTTATTTCCATAATTATACATATCATTTTATTCGATACAGCATTCCTCTCTTCATGACTGCATTAAAATTAAAACATGCATTTTTGAAATTACCTGTAAAGGTGCATCGGAGAACGAGTGTTGAAAACCAACAGCCTGTGGCTCCTCCCCACTCCAGCCTGTGGACAGTCACATGCAGCTGAATGTGCCAGGTGACCTTTGGCATTGGGGGCAAAGGCTCTTCAGCATGACAGTGAGCTCACCAGCATCTGTCATTTACTTCCCTCCCACACAGTGGCAGCAGCAGAAGCTACTTGCAACCTCTTTGTTGGAAGAAAAGTATATATCAAGAACCCCCAATCCCTTCCATAAATGCTTCAGCCCCCATTTTGAGGCTAAGAAGACATTATTATTTTAGAAATTAAAAAATGGCATGACATTACATAATACTGTAAGCACTCATTTCTTAGACTATCCTGGATTTTTCCTTTGGTATTACATTTTTTGTAAGAATAATGTAACAATTAGGAATATGATTAAAATAAATTTGGAAACTTAAATTTAGGGAATCTAGTCTTAGAGTGTCATTCCCTTCATTAAATTTCATTTAACTGAATTTACATGACTCAAACATTCAGAAAACTGAATTTTAGGAACAACTAGGTTAGAAATAGCTGCTTTTCTTACTTAATATGAAGAGAATAAGAGAAATAGAGATGGCAAGGAAAGGAGAGGAAGAGGGAGGAAGAAAGGAGGTTCTCAAGAGTTAAACTATGCCACGTTTTACAACAAGCAGGGGCCACTCTGCCTGCAGAGGACTCTGGGTAAATCTCTGCCACTGAAACTCTTTCTGAGATGCACCATCCGTGTCTCCCCTGGCTGAGGGAGGACCAGGTACCATGACGGTGCAGATGCCAGTTCAGGAGAATGTCTGCTTTCCTCTGTGGAGGAGAATTAAACAAGAATGACACGAACTATGATACTAAATGCGAATGAAATGCACAAAATCCCTATTTTCAAATAATTTTAAAAGATCCTTTTATTTACACTATCACGATAAGTGCATATCTTTATAGATACAGTATTTGCACAGATTTGCAGTATTTGTCCATGACCTAAAGTTATTCGGAAAACAGTTGCCAAGAAACCTCAGTAGGCCTGAAACTCTCTTGCTGAATATGGACACATGCTTGCCATGCTATTAGCCATCTGGGAGCACGAAGTTCTTCACGGGAACTCTATTCCCCAAACTCTGCCAGCATCGTAGCTGCTGTTCTCGCTTCCCATAAGCATGCCAAGCTCCAAAAACATATTAACTATTTCACACCTGGCAGGAGACAACGGACCTCGATCAGATTAAACGAGTTGATCAAGGAGGGCAGAAGAGTACAGATAACGTGAGACAAAGGCTGGGGGACAGGACAGGTGTTTTGATAGTATGTGCTACATATGTCCTCAGCTTTTTGGCACCAAACAGAAATCTAGGTGCAAAAGTGGCATCTGTCTTCAAAGAATCACTTTTGTTCTCTTATTACTATTGTATGAAAGAAAAGTATTGTCAATTTTATCACATCTCAAGATTCGTAACATCTACCCAGAGGTATGAAGGTATGAATTTGTTTTTCATGCATTTAAATGACGAACTCAAAAATATTTTGTTGAAATCACCTAATAAATTGTATGACATGAAGAAAACCTCCACTCCCTGAAAATAATACAAATATATTCTGAGCCTTTAAGAAGACTTTTGGGGTTACTGCCTTTTCTAAAAATCAGTAAATTGCAGGATTGTCTTTTCTTTAAAAGTATGCAGAAAGGTCACATTTGAAGAATGAGCCTCATGTCACCTCTTTACTGGTGTAGTTACTGTTGGCGGAACTGCCCTCGTGGGCTAGTTTGTGCCAGACCCTTTTAGGGACTACCCTGATAGGTGTGCCTGTCCTCAGACACATGCATAGGAACGTCTACACACACACACACACACACACACACAGACATGCACACACACTCACATCATATGCACACACACACTCCTCATCCTGGATGGTGGTGTTGGTGCCACATGGGGTTTTATATTTTTAAAAACCCCGTAACTATTTACACAAAGAAAAAGTATGTCTTTATGGATATTACTTGACTATTTTTGAAATTAATTTAAATATTTTGGGCTATAGTCCAACAGAGAAGATAGGGAAGATAAATTATTTACTCTTTGTTCTGAGGTTAAAAGCATCACAATACAGAAAAAAGATTACCTGTGAGTGAGAGGGAGGAAGTGTGTGTGTGTGCATGCACATGTGTGTGTGTGTGTGTGTGTGTGTGTGTGTGTGTGTGTGTGTTGAGGAATGCAGAGGAGAAAACACATGAGCTTTAGCAGGACTGACCGGGAAACAAATGGTGGCGTGAGCAGAGCCAGCGTGCTGTTCTCTCCCCATATGAGCACCAGGCCCTTCCATCTCCTTCCTTTTATTCTGTCTTCAAAACCCATGCTGCAGGTGCCCGTTCTCCCTCATTCAAGTGCCCTTGATAAAGTCCAGGTAGCACTAACCAAGTATTGTCCAAGTGCACTGAGAGTTTGCTTACATAACGCATGCTAATTGATGGGATTCTGGACACAATACCCTTAAATACCTTAGCCTGCTGACTGTTTACAGATGCTAGGGAATAAATAAAGTACATCAAGACCTCAGCCTACCTGGGCTGATGCAAAGGGCCTGTAGAGACTGAAAAATGAATGATAAAAATCTCCAACCCTTCCCAGATGTTCCTATTTCCTAGCAGTCTGGGTGCTAGATATGAATAAATAATAGTGACTATCTTGAAGTGAAGTATAAATTGAAAGGCAGTAAGGATAACGAAAGTTTGAAATCATTGTGTTCTCATTCCCCAGATCTCCAACCCCTGGCTTTTGCCAGTCGTACTGATGGGACGGGCGCGTCCTGTGACCATTTGTCTTGGCTCCTCTCTGCCCCTTGCCAAGGAACTGTCCTTTTCTCTGAAAGAAAATAAGTTTCAGGAATTATTTATTCACAGGATTTCTGACTCAAGTGAATTTTTTTCTCTGACGCATGCAGTGAACTTTAGAACCTTCTATCGCCCACTGAAGCAGTGACCTCATCTTGGCTACTTACGCTGATTTTTAATAATGAGATTTTATTTGCTTTCTTCAGAGTGGCTGCAGTTTATGTGTTGAGGAAGAAAAGGAAGCGTAGACCCCTTTTCATGATTTCTCTGGGGTAAAAAGGGACATGTATATCCTAAAATATTTTATATTCTTAATATTTTATTTTTTAAACGATAGCTCTACTAATATAATAACCTATAATGCTGCCCAACAATGGTGCCACTGTACAGGCTGAAGACTACTAGGGAGGAGGAGCGAGGGAAAGCTGAGTCAATCCACAAAAAAATGCGAAACTTCAGCTGTTAGGTTGCCATGGAATAAGATGGCATTAATTAAGTATCTATTCATTAGTAATGAATGCCAAATAACAAAGCAGTTAGTAGAATATTAATCACATGCTTAAGGACTAATTGTACCATATTAACAATTCATGGCACTATAAGAAGCTTGATACACTACAATACACGTGGCATTAATTGAAAGCTCTTCTAGGAGTGTGATTTTCTATTTCCTAATGGGACAGTAGCACATTATACACATAGTTACTGAATCTTTTTTTCCCCTGAATATCCTGGTATGTATTTGGGCACGATTAATATATCCAAATATACCTCTATTACCATTAAAAAGTGATTGTTACAAATCGTGCTCTTTCCATTCTTATTTCCCTCTGGCAAAAGGAAACCTCATTTCATGACTAAAATTACTTTCTATTGAAAATAACATGATTATTCAGTTCACATGAAACCTTAAAGTGAAGCTGAATGCAAGGCTCCGTTTGGAAAAGGGCTCTCTCCTTCCACGTGTGGCTCATTCAATTTTCTCTTCTGACAGAGGTGGAGTATGCAACCAATGAATGGGAACAAAAGGATGCTTCTCTCTGGAGCCTGGCCCAAACCCTCCTCTGGTCCACACAGATACGTTCCGAAATGCCCGTTATACTCTCTGCCTCAATACTACAGAGGAACACTTCGAAATGGTGCTTATTGTGAAGAGAGAGGAAAAGAAGCAGATGAGTGGATACTAGGCGCTCTTAGGGTAGACTGAGTTACTGACCGCAGATCCGCATCTTCCCTGACTTGAACACTTCCCTTCCGTGTGACACTAGGCAGCTCTTCCCACTGGTGAGGAGTGCACTCAACGATCCCCTGACTTTGGACTTGGCCGAGGGGATGTTAGCAGAAGTAATGCAATGCAACCGAGTCCCAACTTGCGCCCACCCGTGGGGTCTCCCTTTTGTGTTTGTATCACTGCCATGTTTGGCAACACAAAGATGACCACAGGTTCTTTGAAATTTTAGGAGGGAGGTCTATCTCCTCCCTCCTAAATCCTGGCTGGAAGATAGAAGCTGGAAAGACTCTGGGAGACTGTTTTTCAAAGCTGGCCATGCCTCGAGATGACAGTCAAACCTGGAAGAGCCTGAAGGACAGTATCGGCTAGAAATTTAAGGAAAAATGCTTATTTGAGCCCTTTGTTCATTTCTGAACTGGGATGCTTGGGTTTTATTTTACTGTTGAATTTTTAGGGGTTCTCTATATACTCTGAATGTTAATACCACAACAGATATATGATTTGTGAACATTTTCTCCCATTTGGTACGTTTTTTCACTCTGCTGACACTGTCTTTTGATGTACAAAAGTTTTCAATTTTCATGAAATCTAATTTGTTTATATTTTCTTTTGTTGCTTCTGCCTTTGGTGTCATATCCAAGGAATCACTTATCCAACCTGTTTTTAAGTAGGTTTCCCCCTATGCTTTCTTCTGTGACTTTTATACTTTAGATCTTATCTTTAGGTCTTTGGTGCAGTTTTTAATTTTTTATATGGTGTTAGGTAGGGGTACAACTTCATTCTTTTGCATTTGGATGATCAGTTTTTCTAACACCTTGTATTGACAAGACTGTCCTTTCTCCATTGCACAGTTTTGGAACCCTTTTCAAAAATCATTTGCACACATGTGCAAGGGTTTATTTCTTGTTTTTCTGTCCCATTTGTCTATGTCTGTCTTTAGGCTAGTCCCACACCATTTTGATTATTTTGTAGTAGCTTTGCAAATAAGCTTTTAATTTATTTAAGAATGAGCCTTCCAACTTTATTCTTTTTTTATCAAGGTTGTTTTGGCTTTTTAGAGTCATGTAAGATTCCATTTGAATTTTAAGATAAATTTTTCTATTTCTGCAAGAAACACATGTTGGGATTTTTCGAGACATTGCATTGAATCCGTAGATACGGTTGCATAGCACTGAGATCTCAACACTGTAACAGCTACCAGTCCCTGACCATGATTTCCTCCAGGACAGATGGAGTGGTTTTGAACTCCCTCAGTTTTTGTTCACGGATGTCTTAATTTTTCTTCCGTTTTTGCAGGATGGTTTGCCACATATAGGATTCTTGTTTGACAAATTTTTGTATGTTTTCTTTTTGTTTGTGTTTTCTCTCTCATTTTGCTTTTAGCACTATGTCCATACGGGTTCGCTGTGCCGGCCCCTGAAGACCCTATCCAGAAACCTGCCGGGAAAATGAGGCCAGGCCCGCATGGTAGACACATTCCTCCCGGGGGTCGCTCTTATTCACAGCAGAAAGACAAGGGCACTACTCGTCTTAGAAAACTTTAACGTGTCTCTTAGGAACTTTGAACTGCTTACTTCATGCCGAATTATACCCGCTCATAACTAAGATACTTGTTAGCGATTCTTGTATTTCTCAACCTGACTCAAAGTCTGACATACAAAATATTTCTCGGCAGCCTTCTTTACCAGAGAATAGACCATTTTTATCTTTGCTACACTGAGGTTCTGGCCCCGCAGCGGTCCTGGCCCCACGTGGAAAGAGGGCTCTGTTGGGACTCTGCGGTTACCACGCTGCTCTCTCGTTCTCCTCCAGGACGAGTAAAACTCGGAGTGTGCTGCTGACGTGCGTGTCTGGGGCCCCTCTGGATTTCCGTGATAACTTACTGGTTTAAGCGTTCATTACTCGTCCCCCTGTAGACTTTCCAAAGGAAAATTTTTAGCCTCTGTGATCTCATATATACCTTTAAAACAATGATTCTTTTAAACAATGATTCCAGCTCTTCCTGTTTCTTAGAATATCTGATCAGCCAAACTGTTATAAGCAAAATGCTGAAGTGTTTTCTTTTTCTTTTTTGGGGGGGTGCACAGAACATATCATGTTTGTGTCTTGATATTCCTTAAGTTACCTTTAAGTAATTACCTATTTCCTATTGGGTTAGTCTGTATTCCTTAACAATATGGTTTATAAACCTCATAATCCCCTTTGAACTTTGATCTAAGATTTTTTAAATTTCTCTCAATGCCGCATATACTTTCTCCTGGGACCTTTGCATATGATGTTAATTCAAATACTATTTTTTCATATTATTTAATGGCTACATTGTAACCTTTGCCTCATGCCTCAGTATAAGTGCCCCTTCTCTGAATAGGCATTGCCTGATCCAAACACTATATGAAGATTAGTCTCATGTGTAAAAGGAACTAGAAATGAGAGACAAAGGTTTTGCTTTTCTTTTTATACCTTTCTATTCTGATAAAACTTTTAAATGCACAAATATTACTTTATATTAAATATTTATAAGTAATATTGAGTCATTGGGACCGAAGAAACCAAACACGTACTTTTTCCTCATAGAAACAAAACAATAAATGTTATGGAAATATATGTGGGCTTTTATCTTTTTTTGACTTTAAATTCTTAGAAGGGAAATTTTTAGCCTTCACTTTTTAAGGCTTTGAAATACACATAAAATTGCCTAGCAGAAAGATTACCTGAAATCAGTCTTTCCTAGTAGCAGAAAACAACCGACGTCTCAGTTTGTGCCGCAGATACAGTGAAGCTGGCCGGTCCCCATTAATACCCATTCTCCCCTCTTTCTAAAGAAAAGAAGCTTAGACTTTTAGATACACAAACATAAACTCTGAAAATGACCGCAATGCCCAGGCCCCTGAAGATGAATAGCGATGTCCAGACGGATAAGCACTAGACGAATACAATGTAAAAGGATGTGAGATGTGCAAATTCCAAAGAGTGGCCTTGGAGGGAAGGGCTGGCTCTTCTGATTCCATTTTCTCCTTCCTAATGCCTTGCATGTGGCCATCAAAGCTGGCGGTGAAAAACCATTTAGAACCATAAAGTGATTTGGGTGTGAAAACACACCGAAGGAGCCTGAGTTGAAACATCGTGAAGCCCCAGACAGTTCTAGAGCTCCTGACTGACTCCGCTGGGAGGTCCAAGAAAACACAAACAAGCAAACAAACCACCGTGTCCCCAAATTCGTTAAACCACTGTTAAAAAAAAAAACCTAACACTGAACCTAATTCTAACCAGCACAAGGACTATCTAATTTGAAATATCTAAGCAAATCCTCTTTCTTTATTAACCAACATTATAGTCGTAAAATTTATTTTCAATTCACTACTTACCATGTCTGAGATGAGGCACTTTACGGGTATCATCTTATTTAATCCTCACAATAATCTCTGAGGAATATTGTATTATTACCTGTCTTTAATGTTCCATAAACTTGAGGCACAAGAGGACTTAAGCAGCACACCCGAAATTCTCCTGTGAGACACAGCTTATCTCGTGACAAGGCCAGTGCTTCCCTGCGTCCATGTCACACAGCTCGTCTGGTCCTCATTCTACACTGTGCTTTGTGCTATGTACTGAGCATCTTGGGATTAACCAAAACAAGAGCAAAAAGCAAACAGGCATATTACCCGCCCTCCAGATGTCCATATGCCTCCATATACTTAAGAGATAGGATATTCGAGATGGAAAATTATTTACTGATTTCTTCCTTACAGACCATAGTTATACCTTTCTACCTGGTGCTTGCTTTAAAATTCAATTTTGTAATCCCTCGGACAATTAACCACTCATCAAAATGAAGGCCCTGCTTTCCAAATCTACTCATACACGTCACGTTCCCTACGATGCTATAGTATATGAAATGCTGCGTTTTAGGCGTTATACAAGCTGGGATTCTAGATGACCAATTTTAATCTGTAGCACAATTAATTTCTTCTAAAACCTAATCAGAGAGTTCAACAGCCGTTTGCCAGGTACTTACTGTCTTGCAATAGGGGAATAAACAGAAGTCTTTGAAATGTGTGATAATACAATGCAACGTTCTTACCATATTTGACATTTTCTTTGATCACCTTGACGGATTTTCTCACTCGGATGAAAGAAACTGAAGAGATGAAATGGGTAATGGCTCTGAGAGCTTTAGAAACAACTGTCAGAGAAGCGAGAGAAAAAAGAAAACAGGAGCTAAAATAACTTCTTTTAAAACGACTACCACAGAACAAGAGTTGAACTACATGTTTGAGACAGTAGAATATGAGAACACATCAGAGAATTCTCTCTTTTTCTTATTTGTCATTTTTAAGGAGACAAAAGTACAAATAAAAATAATAAGTAGCATTCCATAAGGGGTCACCATTTGAAAAATAGCATCATGGACATCAACCATAACGATGAGGGATGCTTTCATTTTGAAGGTGGGCACTTTAAGGTGCAAAGAGAGGTTATGGTACTTTCAATGTCAAAAAGTTGCAACAGAATTTGATGGAAGCCCAGCTCTTTGACTTCAAAGTCAACACAACAGACTGGTATTCGTGCAACTGTCACAAAGTGCTATCCAAGTACAAGTTAAGGTCTAAAAAGTCCAACTTATTGAACTGACGTATAAAGTGATACCATTACGAATAGACAGACAATGGCACCAAGCACAGTCACGGCTACTGGTGTGTTTGTCCATGGCATTTCAATGTCGTCTCTGAACTCCGAGGAGGTGTTTATTTATAGCCTACATAGGTGAAAGGCATCAGATGAATTTTTCACTATGTGTTCTGGACCTATCACTATAGGCAAAGCACAAAAACAAATATTATGCATTGCCATAATAGCTTTATTCTTGCAGCTTAATGAACGTGACATGCTTATAGAGTGGTGAGTTCTTGTTTGGAAGCGTTAGTGCAG
>CM052547.1:6536632-6554105 GCA_028533065.1 Trachops cirrhosus
GTCCAACTTATTGAACTGACGTATAAAGTGATACCATTACGAATAGACAGACAGTGGCACCAAGCACAGTCACGGCTACTGGTGTGTTTGTCCATGGCATTTCAATGTCGTTTCTGAACTCCGAGGAGGTGTTTATTTATAGCCTACATAGGTGAAAGGCATCAGATGAATTCTTCACTATGTGTTCTGGACCTATCACTATAGGCAAAGCACAAAAACAAATATTATGCATTGCCATAATAGCTTTATTCTTGCAGCTTAATGAACGTGACATGCTTATAGAGTGGTGAGTTCTTGTTTGGAAGCGTTAGTGCAGACCTGCTCCTGGGGAGAGGAGGGAAACAGGGGATGCAAATCGGGAACTTCGCTGAGGTCCCATTCCGATGGCAGCATTATCATCTTTGTGACCTTGTAAGTCATTCAGTGTCACTGGATCTCACTCTGTGATCTACAGACTAAGAGGGCCTACCTAAGTGACCTCCCACATGTTTGTGATTCTGAAGTATGTGACTTTTGCCACTGGGTGTTACTGTCACAATTGCCTTTTCCTGTAACTCTGCTGTGTACAGCAAAACTATGGCCTGTTTAACGACAGTGGGTGATTGCTAAAAGATCTGGTGAATCATGGACACCTGGAAAGCATAAGACCATTCAAAGCAAGCAATTCCTTCTTTGCTTACTTTTGCTTAGAATCAACAAAGAGTTAGCAAAGAAAATGAGCCTAGGTTTGCTTTGATTGGTTATGTGCTGAGACATGTCAAAAGGTTCTTATTATATCCAAGCTAAATCCTTGTACCCAATTCTCTATTGATTGGAAGAAGAAACACTGGAGCAACTGGCTTTTCTTCTGAATGAAGTTCACTATGGGCCCCAAATTTCAGGTGAACCACGGTATTTAAATTCAGGCTTCACTGGTGACACCATAGAAATATTTCCAGAAGGCCCACCAAGCATGCAAACACATCATGTGTCTGTGACTAAGCAGTTCGACGCTAAGCTTATATTATCTTCTCTTTTGTGTACGTGCTCTGGGGCCGTCCTGCCACCATCTGCTGGATCATGGATGCAGATGTTCTCTCCCAGGAATCCAGGTGTGTCATCTCTCCATAAAGCCCCGCCACCCTGTGGATACCGTGCAGGGACAAGGCAGTGGGTGGGATTCACTGCCACAAACACAGAGGCAGGGTTTTGACCTCTTCCTTCTGGGGCTGAGCGGCCAGCCTCCTTCCATCTTTTCCTCACCGAAGCGGTGGTTAAATTCCCCTCAAGGAGGAGCCAGACCCAGACATTGTTATACCAACACTTCCATTCTGGGCTGCAGCAGCTTTTTTTTTTTTTTTTTTTTTTTGCCTTTTTTGCCTTTTCATCTTGTTCCTTGTTCCTTTTTCTTCTCCCCAGAGAAAGTGATCAAGAGGCAGTGTTACCTTGAACTAGACTCTCTGTAGTTCCCCGATCTTTAGTCCCGCTTCAGACCTGTACTTGCAGTTCCTTGCGCTCGGGTTTGACTTTGTAGACTCCGGGGACAAGCTGCTTCAGTTACCCCCGGATGAATACAAAGGTGAGACTCACCACAGAATCTCTCTCAAAAGACAAAAGACCCGGTTGCATTAAAGAAGCCACACGGTACAAGGCAGAGTGCTGCTTTATGATGATGATCATAACCAATATAATGATTTAAAGATAACTATACATTTCATAAATCTGTTTCACAGATATTATCAAGCCTTATCTTCCCAAAGCCTCAGGGAGGTAGGCATGGTAGTTTTTATCTTTATTTTACAGGTGTGAAAACCAAACCCAAGATATTAAGTGAATTCTCCAGGGCCTCACTGCTAGAAAGTATGAGAATTGAGAAAGAAATCCAGACCTTGTTCTCCACCCAATTACTTATCCATTTCACTCACTGCTTTACACTCTGTGTGTGTTCCTTAAACTACCATGTGTTTCCAAACTGTCTTCTCATTTTAATTTGATCTACAGAGACAGAGAGTATTTTCAGCAGTGTTGTCCCCTCCACGTTACTTCAAAGGGACACTTATTTGTTGAGCTTTGCTAGCAATCTACAAGATTCGACCTAAGGTTTAGCTGGCCATCTGGTCACTGTGTCACCATTTGTTGAAGAGATGCAGCAGGTGTGTGAAGACCAGGTGCTCCCGGAACCCACAAACATGTGGTACCAGTCGGAAAAGACGCTGATAGACAGTATGAAGACCTCCCAGGTCTTTTTCTGCCCTAGATCAGTTAACAGAATTCAGCGATGCTCCATGTTTGTTGTCGTCATTGTTTTGTGCGTGTTTTTGCCTCCCGCTGATCTGACGCCCTGTGTTTTCAATGTGTGTGTTCCACAGCACTTTGGGTAGGCCATTCCTGGAAATTAACAGCCTCTCTTGATCCTTCTGCATAATGACTTCTCATTCCAAAAGCCTGCTGTTGACCAATGACTTCACTCTGCGATTTTGGGCAAAGCTTCTCAGAAGAGAAGCAGGAAGCACAGATTCTGGGTTCATTCATTCATGGGAGACTTTGAACACAGAGAATCACCGTGTTCTCGACACTGTTTGGCAGGTAGGGCTAGAGCAGCAAACTCAGTAGACACATTCTCTGTGATACAGTCTCATATTTTTGCACTTTAGTAATACGAGTTTCTTTCCAGCTGAAACCTAATGAGAAAGAGTAGACTAAATAAAGTTAAAAAGAAAACAGAAGAGTATGTGATATTGAAGGAAGGGAATAGTGTGTCTTTTTTTAGCTCCCAACACTTTTCAAGTTGCTGGGTTTAGAACTGGCAACAACATATGGAAGCAAATATGCAGGAACCATGGGTGGCATTCCATTAGAATGAAGTATGTTAGAAGAAAAAGGGAGGACCCACTGTTAGTCACGCATACTCACGTAGAGTGCTATATGCTTTCTTGGGTGATTTTAAGTTTGGTCCAACTTCAGCCTTTTATTTTATGTACATGATGCACTTTGAAAAGCTTGTGAATTTCCAACTATCCTAATAAAATTTATCTACTAAATGGAAAAAGTTAATCATACAAACTTGAAAAAACACACTAAGTTGATTAGGGGAGTGACAAGATCAGAATTCATAATTACCTTTTAAAAACTGTTTGGCTGGCTGTGTTTTGGTGGGCTAGATCAGCCCTTTGTTAGATTGATGGGGGCACTGCTGACCTCAGGGGTGCACTAAGGATGCTGTCTCTGAAATGCAAGCCATTAATAATGATCCCTGGGTATTTGCTGGCAAGAAAAAAATAAATGGACATAGGTAAATTAGGAACGTATTTAGGAGTTACATTCTCTACGGCTTGGAAATTTCTAGGATGAGGGTTTGTGAAGTGGGAGAATTCAGCATAACACCCAAAGTCATGGCTTGGGCAACTAGGTCAAAATAAAATGATTCACAAAAGAGGGAAAGCCAGGAGGGGAAGATGTTCTGGGAGGAACATATTTAGGTTAGCAGCATGTTGAATTCGAGAGGTCTGTAAGGCATTCCAGAAGAGTGTTTAATTATGGAGTTGGGCCTGTGAGCCTGGACTTTAAGAAAGTAGTCTGAACTTGAAATGTAGATGGCTTATGGGTAATAACTAGAAGCCTGTTAGAGCTAGTGATTGCCTAGGGGAAATGGGAAGTCAAGACATAAGTGAGAGCCCTAATTAAGATCAGAATTTGTGGGATGGTAAATCCCACCAAGTGATGCTGATGAGACACAGCCAGAAACATAGGAAAAACCCAAGGGAATTACATCACAAAGGCTAGGGGGAAAGGATGGTTGTTTTCGCTTTCTTGATGTCATGCTCTTAATTTTTTTTAATTATAAGATATAACAGATAGGGAAATGCTCATGGAACACAAATGTTCCATGTACTGGAGTATTCTAAAGTAAACTTACATAACAAAAATCCAAGCCAAAAAATAAAACATTTCTAACATCCTAGAAAATACCTCATTTTCCCCTTAACAACTTTGATCTCTCTCATACTCAGAAAATAAAGATTCTCCTGCATTACTAATCACAGTATAGTTTAGTCCACACTTTGAACTTTAAATAATTGGAAACACATTTGGGTATGGCATTTCTTACTTAATATGAATATTGGTGAGATTCATCATGTTGGTGTATATCAAGTTCGTTCCTTTTCATTATTGCATAATAATCTTGATGAATATTTGAACTGCTTCCAAGTTGAGACTATTATGAAAATTCTGTCATTAACATTCTGTCTCTGGGTGCAGATGTGCAGACATTACAGATAGAGTCTTTTGAGAGGAAGGTAACGAGCAACATACTCAAAGATGACTGCAAATACGAGACTATCCGTTGGATGTATTCAAAGGGGCTCACTGAGTAGGTTGGTTAGAGCCTGTTCAGTGGGCGGTGCAGAGTTAATAGCAAATTCTAGTGGGACGAGGATCGGATGTATGACTGGAGAACCATTCAGGGAGTGAAGATAACTCATTCCTGAGTTTGGCTTTAAAGAGAGGAGAAAAAAATAATGAAACGTTTTGCTCTAGTTACAGGAGAACAAAAGGCCCTCGCTCCTTCCAAAAGAGATTGTCTGTCAATTATCTATTCTCTTTCTTTATTCCTCAACTTCTTTTATTAGTTTCTTTCTATAAGTACTTAAACGTAATTTCTGCCATTTTGAAAGACTCCTTTGTCAGATCTTAACTCCTTGCCCAGGACTCTAAGGCCCTTTCTGGCGGGAGCTGACCCGACTCCCTAGCACCCACAGTCACTTACACGCCATGGTCAAGAGACCCAAGCTTTTCAGCTCTTCAGACAGGCTAGCCTGACTGTCCCACCTCCAGGTCCCCGCACATGCACACTCCTCTCAGAAGGCTCTCTCTGTATCTGTCTTTCTCTTCTCCTAGATAGTTTCTATTCATTCTTCGGGCGTCTGCCTAGATATTATTTCTTTTAAGTCTTCCCCAGTGAAATTATATTTTCTATAAATGTGTGTGTGTTAAATTCTGCTCCGCCTTTTGTCCTTGTCACAATGTTCTCAGAGAAGTGCTACAGACTGAGATGCTTCCTACTCACACCTCTTCCCTTCCTTCTCTCCCTACCCAGATGTCATCATGACACCATGGGCTCATGATTGCAGCCATCCTCATGCAAGTGGCCCATGGCTCATCTTTGGAAAACATTAACTGTCCTATAGGAAAGGTCTAGTCATGGCTTAAAAGTCTTCAATGTCCCTCTGCTTTCTTCTACACCTATCATTCTGGCTTGACATTTATTGTGTCCATAACAGAATTACCTTCTAAGCGAATGCCTTCTGTCTTCTTGTGTATCAGTAAGATAACAGGACACAAAGAGGAGCACACTTCATCCCATCCCAGCACAGACTATTAAGCAATCCTGGAATTAAATAGGTTTATTTTCCAGACATAAACTCATACATTTAGGGTGAATTCTAATAGCATAAGTATGTTTAACCTGAAATATTGTTTTAAAAATATTGTAGAAATATTGACAACTAAGATGCATGTTTCTATATATAGTTGCTGGAAAATGCATACATTAGCATGTAAATAAATATGAATATATATATATATAGCTATATATCTTCACACACACACACTACATACCACATTGCTGTGGAGTAAACTGTTTCACATAAAGAAATGTATAATTAGCTAACGTTTACCCCATCAAATACAATTTTATTACTTTTAAATCTTTATCTATAACCTTTGGTAAATGATGCAACTCACATTGCTTTAGTTTTTCACCTAAAAATGAGGACTTATAGCCTCAGATAATCTTTCACATCCTTCCCTGGTTTAATTTTCTATGGTTTTTATGACATCGTCTAAAAATGGATTATAAACTTGATGTATTCAGAGGATTTCAAAGATGGTTTCATTTTCTTGTTTTGTTGTTGATTCAGGGTCAATAGGAGGATCATTCACCAGACTGCTTTATTAATTTTTGCTTTTCTGCCTCATTATTTGATACCTGTCAGTCAAATGGACATTGCTACTACCCCAAAGCTGGGCTTTTCCAGCTGTTATCACTCCCAGGCCCTCTGGGCTGGGCTGTTTCTCACTTGCAGTGAATTGCAGAAAAATGGCCAAAACTGCAAACAATAATATGTTACATTATATATAGCAAATAAGATTCTTCGTAAAGACAAAAAAAACAAGAGATAGTTCACGGGTGGGCTTGACAATAGTTGTTTTGGGTGTTTGGCATCTTTTACGTTTGACTCTGTCACAGAGAAATAAGTTTGCTGGAAAACAAGCCACTGAATAAGCCGCGTAGCATTGGCCATTGACCTTTTCAGAGGATCCACACAATATAAATTATTGTCTTGACATTTTATGCATATTGTAGCATCCAACAGAAAAAAAATGGGCAGAACGTAAATCACCTTAGTTTCATACTTCATGCAAGTAATGCACTAAACTCTCTCATCTTTCAATGTGTGCTTATTATATTTATGTCTTTATTAGTAGCATTATGTTTTTCTATTTAGGCCATATTCTTGCCTTCAAAGCACCTCCATTAAAATCTAGAACACTGTGAAATAGAGAGATTTTTTACCTTTTGAGAAAGTATAAAGCAGAGGCAAAATGGAGGAAGGGACTGGTCCAGATCACAGAAGAGATGATGGATCCGAAACAAAAGCAGAGGGCTGCTTCTCAGTCACTGCTTCCTGCATGGGTCAGCATTAGCTTCCTGCTGTCAGTCTGCGTTTACCAGCTTTAGAATACATGAATTGCCACTATGTAACCTCACTTACATAGATTCCAAATATTATTTCAGTGATGTGCTCTTAAGAAAGTCTAGTTGTCATGACTTGAGAATATTAAACAGATTTTTTTCACAGTGGTTGCTAAAAGATGTTAATCCTATTGGACACAGCAGTGAACAAGACAAGCATTGAAAACTAACTTTTACATAGTACTTCAGCCTTAGTCTCTAGCAATCACTAATCGATACTTAAGCGTATTAAGTGTACTGGGCACCCATCATGCTCAGTCATGAAATGAATTTTCAAATCCAAATGGGCGTCTGTTTTCACAGAGCCACACCACAGATTCACCTGAATCCATTCATAACCCAAAGCTGCCATCAACACTGTCAGATTGCGAGGTTATGGCTTCAACTGCTAATATAATAAAGTAAAATACACAGTTTTCCTCAACATCTACCTATCTACTGTATATGTTAAAACATCAGAAAATCCTTGTCACCTTCTAAAGCCAGTGGTTATTTGCCTTGCTTTGAGAATGGCAGATTAAAGATACATATGAGACAGATGTGGATGGAGGCTCTCAGTAAGTAAAGGCATCGCATGTTAGCATGCGCAGATTTCCTGGTCTCTAAGCCATAGATGCTGCCTCTGAAGCATCTTAAATGACTGCTTTCCCATTAACATACTGTTATAGAGGTTGGTTTTTTAAACTCTTATGGAAGGAGATTCATAATCAGTGAACAGTTATAACCTTTCGTTTTTCTTGGGTTTGTACATATATCACTGAGTACGCAAAGTGCTGCATATGAGAAAATCGATAAATGCGATGCTTAGATGATGAATGTTTACGATTTACTCTTTCATTGCTACTGTGTGCTAATAAAAACAGCACCTAAAAGAGAAAAGTGAGGTTACAAACATAGAAGAGATATCTGCCCCCAACTAAATATTTTCCTACTAGTTAAATCAAAACACTTCTATGGCTAGCATTTTACTTCATTGCACATAAATTGCAGATTTGATATAACTCATCCATTCCATTGAAAAGGAAAATGCATAGAGTTAAAGGAAAAGTTGGAATAAACTTCATTATACAGTTGGGAAAATCACTTATGCATTCAAAAAAAAAGCGAACACTAAATATGAATGAATGCAGTTGGGTTATCTGTAACTCTGTCTCAAAAAACTTTTTTATGGGTGAAATATCTTAAAATTTAAATTACCAAGTGTCACAATACTTTATGTGAAACAGCTGCAGAAAATTTCATGTCTTTTTGAAATGTAGGACATCGTATGCATTTGCAACGTGACAAGGAGTTTTCATTACAGATGAGGGCATTTTTAAGCCTCCAAAGTCCATTTTTTATGCATTGGCAAAACTGTCATACAATTAAAGTAATGAAAGCAACCCCATTTCCCTCCTGCTGAAAATATAGTTTCCTATAGTAACAAGACAAAATAATTTCCCTTGTTAATACTTAAAAAAAGAGAGAGAGAACATTTTCTTTTTGAACAAACCTAAAGAATATCCCAATGGATGTAATTTCCCTATTTTGAAAACAATATCTTGCATAATGATTCTCTTCTCTGAGCATTATTAGTGCAAAAAAGTCCAACGTGTATGAGTCCAATGTGGAAGAAGTTCAATGTGCACTTCACAATGCAAGGCCTGATCTCGTTCCTTTGAGGTTGTGCTTACTATTTGCTAAATCAGACATGAATGGACGAGCCTTACAGAGGAGCCAGATAGAGACAATGCGCTCCCCAGTGCCTGCTCCTGAAGGGCACGTAATACTGCGAGGGCTTTGTGTACAGACCACGGCCCCTAGGGCCAGGTCACTTATTTGAATACGATGCCATTTGTCCCTCTCTGATTTAAGTTACAATTTACTTTTAAGATGTTATTTAAAATGGATTTCTACCCACTATCAAGGGGAGACCAAATAAAACGTTTGGAGAAACAGACCTTTGGAAGAGAGCTTAGAGTGGATATACGTAATAGCGTGCATCAGGCAATCCAGAGTGAACTCAGATCAGCTCACATGAAGAACTGACCCATCATTTATTTTAACGAGCTGTACTTGCCACGGTTTTGTGTAGATGCTCTATAATGTTCGAATCATGTTTGCAATGAAGAAATAAATGATACCAAATCGCTCACTGGGTAGCAGCAGGTCATGTGTCAGAGAGGGCATTCCTTCATTGCAAACAGCATGTGCATCACAGGGGAATAACGCTTCTCACCTCCTCTCATTGACCCCGCCCTTGTAAGATTCCCTTTACCTGAGCAAAGCCTCTCGTCCCCTCCATTTCACTGATCTCGTGATATTAGTCTGGGATCATGGGTTAGGATCAGGATCCAGCACAAAGAATCCCACCCGACTTGATCCCTCGATTGGGCAGTTATTCTACGTAGGCTGATTTCCTTTTCAAAGTCTATGATGCAAAGGTGAGCTGAGTTCATAAGGAACCATAGGCACCAGTGATAGCTGCTTGAATGTTGACATGGAAAGGTTTGAAAAGAGTATCCTTTGTAACATGAAAATTAGTGCTTGTAAGCACAGGTAGTTTTTTTCTTTGATTAGAAAACCTGCAAACAATGTGCTAAAAATAACGAGTTCATGCTATGCTATGTATACAGCAATTATCAGGAAAGTGTTTGATTATAGCCCTTCTTATTAATGGTGCCATTTTCGTTTATAGGTTTGTAAACACTTCAGACTCTATTATCTGGTAGCTCTATTTCATTCTGTCAGCAGAATGCATTATGTTTTGTTTGCTAGCTGGAGCAGCATGCGGGAAGGGAAGAAGAAGCAAAATGTACAGAGCCAAAATACGTGGAATGTTTACGTAAAATTACCCCCAACACTGGGGGCATGCTAGCAGGGTTTGCTTGCTTCTCTGCGCATTGTATGAATTATTTTGTAAAGCTAGGTCAATGTGAGACTTTCTTAATGAACTAATGATCGCTTTACTTAAGATATCAGCATTTATCCTATATAATAACAAGGTAAAGGATTGTGGACACAGCCAAATTTAACTTTATGTTTAGATCATTTCAATATCGATTACGGTTTGAAGATTTTTAAAATATGTATTGCTATATAAATAGTTACACTGAAAGTTATTTGTATAGTTATAACTGTCTTATTGTTTTAGTAAATCATTCTTGCTTTTCCTCAATTAAAATATGAAAAAATAAAATAAAATAGTTCCCCCTCAATAAAATTCAGTGCCTTGCAGAATAGAGGGACATATTAACAATGTAAAAGCTGTTAAAATGTGGATGATTACAAAATTGAAAGGGCATTTTGGCAGTTACTTTGTTTGCTAAAATAATGTTAAACAGTAGGCTCCTTTCTTAGAACGTGACGGAGTGCGATTGAGGATATCTATTAGACAGGCGGTCTCTAAGGTATGTAAGCACGTTGAACATGCTCATATCAACAGTGCGCATGTGTGGCCTACCCATAACCATGTCTAAGCTTAAATACAATATTGGGACTGACTGTGTTGCATTTAGCTCTTATCCCGCATACTCAGATATTCAACCCATCAATACTTCTAAGTTATAATACTTTAAAATATCCTTGCAGAAACAAAGTTACCTAAGAGGAAAATATACCAACCCTGAGATTTTGTCCCATGTAGCAGTTGAAGGCAGACTGAAATTAATGGGGAATAAAAAATTCATTTTAATTGTTAATCGCTATAGAGACTATTAAAGCCAAAGCAGAGAATTCCAAATATTTAGGCTAAGACTGATCTACTAGAGATGATAATCTTTCTCCTTCTAAACAATCTTGAAAATAATCTGCCTCTGCTCTCAGCCCTGAAGGCCTTGTTTATACTATGTGAATATTTCTGTCTTATGCATGTCATTGAACAAGACACAGGCAACTGAACTAAGAGGGATTAATCCAGTTTTTAGACTAAACAAATCTAGTTTATAATTTTCTCCTTAAAAATCTGAGTAAATAAACAGTGGAACTGCATCAAAGTAAAGAGCTTCATCACTGCAAAGCGAAAAATCAATATATTAAAAAGGCAACCCACAGACTGAAAAAAGAGTATTCACAAACTATATGTGATAAAGGCTTCATTTCCAGAATATATAAAGAATGCTTATATCTTGATAGAAAAAAGCAATTAACTCAATTGAAAAATAGGCAAAGGACCTGAATATATATTTTCCCAAAGACATACAAATGGTCAATAGGTATACGAAATATTGCTCAAAATCATTAATCATCAGGGAAATGCGAATCAAAAACCTTACTGAGATATCACCTCACAACTGTTGAAATGTGCATTTTAAAAAATCCCAAGAGTTGGCAAGGATGTGGAGAAATTGCAACCTTTGTATACTTTGGTGGAAGATAAGATGTTGAAGCCACTATGGAAAGCAGTGTGGGGGTCCTTCAAAAAATTAAAACTGGCACTACCACAGGATCCAGCAAATCAATTTCTGAAAGAACTGAAGTCAGGATCTCAAAATATCTGCACTCCTGTGTTCATCACAGCATAACTCAAAATAGCCGAGATATGGGAACAACCCAAATGCCCAAAGACAGATGAACAGATAAAGGAAATGTGGCATATACATACAGTAAGGCATTATTCAGCCTTACACATAAGAATATCCCACCATTTTTAAAAACATGAATGAACACAGATGACATTACGCTAAGTGAAATAATCAAGTTGTAGAAAGTTAAATACTGTATGACTCCACTTGTAGGAGGTCTCTAAATTATTCGAGCTCACAGAAGCAGACAGTATAACAGTGATTTCTAGAGGCCAGAATCGATCAGGGAAGTGAGGGCTTGTTGCTCAATTGGTATAAAGTTTCAGTTATACAAGGTACACAAGTCTGGATATCTACTGTATAACACAGTGACAGTATTATACTGTGCACCTAAAATCTGGTAAGTGGATCTCATGTTAACTGTTTTTACCACAACAAAAGAAAACAAACACACATATACACACATAAAAGAACACAAATCACCTTATGGTTTTCACATGTCCCTCCATTGAAGAAACATAAGAGTCTCTCAGACATTAAGGTTGCTGGTGGCTCACGTTGTAATGTCTTCTTCCATGAAAGGAATATTTTTATTCCTTCATATTTGACTATTATCAAATTGTTGATGGTCTCATGACATCCATTTGGACATTGATTTGTACAGAAGTAAGTTTTAAAAACTTGTGGAAGAGAAGTATATGACCTATATATTTAAATGAATTTTGCAAGTCTAAACTTAATGATAATCTACAACATATTTCCCTTGAAAACAGAGGATCCATTCTTTGTCTCCAACTGAATTATAAATTATTAGCTGCTATCCTTCATAAGTAGTTTAGCTTATGGCCTAATTTATCTCAATTACTATGTTGGTTACTTTAATAGATGAATGCATTAATTTTAATTGGGTAAAGACTAAATTAGATAGGTATCAGCCTACAAATTTGTTTTACTTACTTGTTTCAAAAAAAGCTCACAAGTAATACTGGACTTCAATACAACCTACTGTATTTAAAAACATAAGTTCACATCGGATTATATGTTTTATTTAAGATGTTGCAATTCAAATGTCCAAAATTCACAATTACCTAAAGTAATTCTCAGAAAGAACTAAAACAGGAAATTTTTCTATCAAAAGTGCTTAATGTTTTAATAATAATGAGTGTCTGTATGTTCAGTCTCTGAACTCACAGGGCCTGGATTAGAACCCTGGCTTTGTTCACCGCTGAGTAGCAGATATCCCGTGAGGCATTAAAACTTTTTACAAGTTAGATCTTCATCCCTAAAATAAGAAACTGAATTGTACCTATCTTTTGAGGTTTCTGCAAGGATTAACTGAGATGGTATAGATAGGGAATTTAGCATTTGCCTGACAGAAAGAAAGGTTTATTTACAGATCACTGTAAATATTATCACTATCATTATCTTTGAAGTTCAACCTGATAAAAGAAAGGAGTGTTAAAGTCTTTTTTAGTTAAACCTTATAATACCAAGGTTTATTTAATTCCATGCCTGTTTTACTAACATTAGTTGAGTAATCACAACTGTTATCTTCTTAAGTAAGAAGGAATGGAGTCATCGGGAGACTAGATGTTTTATTCAACTTTTCCTGGAAATACTTTGGGGATATGCAATGCTCACATTCTGGCGATAGTTTCACAGACTTGTTAAGAACCAGAGGCACAGATAACCAAAACAATGGGAGAAATTATTATATTTTCAAACCCAGAGGACAGCATATGTTTCCATTTTGTTTAATTTACTAATTAAAATGAGTTTGGAAAAAAATGAAGTAAAACAACTCAATGATTCAAAGAATTTCCCTTGTTATTCAAATTGGTAATATATGTAAAACCAGCTGTAAAAAAGAAAAGTGTAAAATCATTTCCATAATATAAATTAAACTGTAATGATGTCAAAAAAAAAGTCTGGTACTGGCATAAGCACAGACACATGGATCACTGGGACAGAACAGAGAGCCCAGAAATAAACCCATGTCTTGATGGTCAATTAATTTTTGACAAAAGAGGCATGAACATGCAATGAAGTGAAGACAGTCTCTTCAATTCATGGTCCTCAGAGAACTGACTGGCCCATGCAAAAAAATGAAACTAGACCACCACTTTATACCACACCAGAGTAAACTCAAAATGAATAAAAGATTTCAATATAAGCCATGAAACCTACTGGAAAACAGAAGCAGTAAAATTTCAGATATCTCAGGTAACAATATTTTTGCCAATATATCTCCTAGGGCCAGGGAAATAAAGGAAAAAATAAACAAATGGGACTACACCAAATTAAAAAGCTTCTGCACAGCTAAAGAAAGCATAATCAAAATGAGAGGAATCCACTGAATGGGAGAACATATTTGCCAATGATTTATTAGACAAGGGTTTAATCTTCAAAATATATAAAGAACTTATATGATTCAACACCAGGAAGACAAACAATCCAATTAAAAAATGGGCAAAGAACCTGAATAGACACTTCTCCAAGGAGGACTTACAGATGGCCCAGAGACCTATGAAAAAATGCTCAACATCACTAGCCATCAGAGAGATGCAAATTAAAACCACAATGATACCAAATGGCCATCATTAATAAATCAACAAACAATAAATGCTGGTGAGGATGTGGAGGAAAGGGAGCCCTAGTGCACTGTTGGTGGGAATGCAGACTGGTGCAGCCACTATGGAAGACAGTAGGAAATTTCCTAAAAAAATTAAAAAATGGAGATGACTTTTGACCCAGTGATTCCACTGCTGGGAATGCACCCGAAGAATGCTGAAACACCAAGTCAAAAGAATGTATGCACCCCTATGTTTATTGCTATATAAATACTATCTATGCACTATGTATAATAGCCAAGAGTTGAAAACAGCTGAAGTGTCCAACAGCAGATGAGTGGATGAAAAACTGGTACATCTACACAACGGAATGCTATCCAGCAGAAAAAAGGGAGGATTTCCTACCTTTTGTGACAGCATGGATAGAACTAGAGGCTATTATGCTAAGTGAAATAAGCCAGTCAGTGAAAACCAAGTCCCATATGATCTCACTTTTAAGAGGAATCTAATGAAGAAAATAAATGAGTGAGCAAAGTAGAACCAGAGGCACTGAATCACGGAACAGACTGACAGTTGTAAGAGGGGAAGGAGGAAGTGGAGATGGATCGAAAGAAGGTGGAAGGATTAGTCAAAGAACATATATGAATGACCCATGGACATGGTCAAAAGTATGGTGGGGGCGGGCTGGGTATAGTTATCCTAAAAATTAGGATAATTATAATAGCATAAACAATAACATACTAAAATAAAAATAAAATAATCTCTGATGATGTCAAATTTGAAGTTATTTCGTATCTTGTGCATGTGTTCATATTTTATATTAATTTAAAAGCATGTTAAATACAAGGCATTTACATTTTTGCATTTACTGAAATCAATTTCTTACCAGTCTCATATATCTCAAGCACATGTGATACATTACACTCACATATTTCAATTTTTTCATTAATCATTTCCCCTGAATTACCCCTTCAGAATAAAAGCCTATTATCTATATTTGAGGACTCTCTGATTTTTCCATGAATCCCAAGACCTTTCAAAGCACAATGTAATCTGAAAGCTAGAGAAATGAGAATTGTATAATCTTTTCACTGTTTCTTTCCTCTCCCACCCATGGAGACTGAATCTGCAAGGACAAATAAGCACTTCCCCACTGAGTTAACACCGTTGTCGACAGGACCTTCGCCAGCTTCCTGTGATTCCCCAGCCCACGTTTCCAAAAATCGCCTTAGTCCTCTGGCAGAGGCCAGAGGGAATTCTACAACACGTGTTTCTGTCTGGGTTCGTCCATACAGACCGCGCACCAGAACTGCGTCACCAGCCTACCCCAGTAAGTTTTATAAGAGGCTAGTGTGTCTGAGAACGCCTTATTTTTGCGGTCCCTTAGCATCGCCTGGGGCCAACACAGCAGGTCATCTTTCTTTAAATCCTAATAACTAGTCACTGGATTTTACTTGTTTCCTCTATGAAAGTCACCTGAGATAGTTGTGTAAATTAACCCAGTTTTGTCTAGTGACCAGCTTTGCATAAGAAGTTTGAGAAAGACTCGTGGACTTCCTGTTTTATATTGTGACAGATGGAGTGTTTGAACATCATCACTCCCATTTTCACCAGAAGGAAAAGCTGAGAAACCTGACAATCAGTGTGGGGGGCTCTGCCCACAGGGCCCTCCCAGTCGCCACGGATGAGAATGAGTCTACCAAGACCTGATCTGCTTGGGGAGGAAAGGTGGCCAGTCTCTCAAAGGAGAAGGGCCAGGAGCCCAATCCTCCATGGGCTTTTATTGGGTTCATTTGCACAGGATTACAGATAAAGCTCATTAATCATTGTCAGGCAGTAAGGATCAAACAATAGATAACAAAGAACTCTGAGGGCCTATTGAGTCAGGGTCAGATAGCTAAAGAGCTGTAAAGCTTTGAGGAACAAACTCACTTCTTGCTTGGACCCTTATCATTTAATTGAAAACATTCTAAACAAAGCAGGTTTCACAGGATTTTGCATATTCTTTCTTAGGCCTGATTGCCCACTGAACCCACCCTTTCCAGTACAGGGTTGCACCACCTTCTGTCATTGTTTCAGGCTTAGGTGGAGCAAGGGAAATGAGGCAGCCAAGAGATTAGGAGACTTCTCCCAGACAGAATGAGGACTCAGGCTCTGTCAAAGCCGAGGGGCGAGGGTCCTTTGCCCCCTTTTGCTGTACCCCCCACAAAGTCCTTCCTTGGGGGCCTCCCAGGTGATCATGCCTGTCTTAGGTCATCCCCCCTTGGGGAATCTTACCGGTCTTTGGCAAACTGACCTAGCATTGGGGGCCAATTATGGAAAGAGGAGCAGAAGCAGCACTCCTGCCAGAGAGATAAGCTTTTGTCTCCTTGGTGTCTTTCGGTTCAAGGTCACTCTCTCATCATTAGCCTTGGCGGGGGTTACAGCTTCTGAAACCAGGCAAGGCGGTTCCCAACAGTTTACCATGGGGAGCCACATCAGGTTCCCAAGGGGTAGAGCCAAACAAGACCCACCCCCGACTCTGGGAAGGGGAAGGGAAGAGCCATCATGGAGGTGTATTCCCACAGAGTTTTCCACAGTGAAGACCTTTTCTGCAAGGAGAATACTACACCAGACCTTCATCCCTCCCCCTGTAGCCCCCAGCTTTCTTTTATCCCCTAAGGGTTAGCAAACAAATAAAGGAAACAAAACAAAAAGTGATGCTAATGGAAAAACACATGTGAAGTTCAGAGCTCAGAAACACTGACTCACTAACAGTCTGATACTTAATCACAAAATTACAGAATGGTTCCCCTCCCCCACCACCTTCCCACCACACCAATGAGGCCCGAGTATAATAACAGTAGGTTGGAGCTGGAAGTCCTGCAGGGTAGAATCTATCTGAGAAGGAGTCTGCAGAAAAGCCCAAGGTCAGTAAGAGAGGGAAAAGGAAGATACTCAAGGAATTAAAAACTTCTGGCATGTACAATACAGCAAAGATCACATAGCGACAACTCCTAAGCAGATTAACATAAACTCTTACATGAAAAAGACATATTTATCTCAGTTTCTATTATCTAATTCAGTGTCTATCACAATAAAAGTAGCATTCCAAAGTAAAAAATCTATATCTATCTCGCAGCCCATTCTGAAGAGGCAAAATGAGAACCAGACTCATTTGTTGGAATTATCAAGCAGGGAATTTAAAATAACTAATATTGATACACTTAGGACAACCTTCCAAAGAGTACAGCTTGGAAAGGAGGGAAAGAAAATAGCTTTCCAGTGCAGAACCCTGACAAGCACTACCTCAGCCAGTCAATCCCCATCAGCAGTTATGGTTGTGGTGATACAGTGGTGCATACACAATAAGAAAAACCCATAATGCGTATTTAATCACATTCCCAACGAGGAACTCCTGAAACTGATCAGAAACAAAAACAGCCTGAGAAATCATTACAGCCAAAAGACCCCAAGGAGACATGGTGACTGTGTGTGATGCAGTAACCCGATTGGGATTCTGGAACAGAACATGGAAACGTGGTCAAAACTGAGGACATGTGAATAAAATTTAAAAGAATGCTAATGTATCAATATTCATTTATTCACTGTAGCAAAATTAACATGCTAATTTAAAGTGATAATAATATGTATAGGGAGGGAGATATAGGACTCTGTATAAGTTA
>CM052547.1:6554605-6593575 GCA_028533065.1 Trachops cirrhosus
AGCTATAACATTCTGCATGCTTGTTCATCAGCCACCATGCACAAGCACATTAATTTAATTCTCACACGAACCTGCAAGATGAATATTTATTCTTTTAAATAGATGAATCACCTGATTTCAAGAAAATATATTTGTCTAGATCATTGGGATTCCATATCTGAATATCTAAATTTAATATGACCAAACAAAGTCATTTATTCAGGTCTTTCTGAAACTTTACCTAAACTTGTAGAGCTCTGTAAATTTTATCAAAGACAACTCATTTTTTGAATGCCTCTAAAGTCCATCACAAATTTTAAGAAATCTATCCTCAGTGAAAAAAAAAATTAAAGTTGTTATGTAAGCCCTGGTTTCATGTAGTGTTTGAGTGTTTACCTATTTGTGGGTTATATAAGAAAGAGTGGAACAATTCAGTATGGCTCCCTGTGGGCTCCTTTGTATTTCAGTACTTAGGGCACGCAGATCCCTTTCTTTCAACCTTTTCATTCTAATCAAGTCATTTCCCAGGCCCTGAGGCGAGGCCTCTGAAGGGTCTCCAGTACCATCTTCCTGCTCCCCCTTCCCATCCCAGACCCCCGCCCTGGCTCCAGCCGCGGTTCCTCACGTGTTCAGTGGGAGGGTGGGGCCGGACGCCTTTGCTTGACTCCAGCAGTCCACAGTCTGCCATTCTCAGGAGACCTCACGGTGACAACGTATCTATTGGCTGGGACGTTTGCATTTAGCTATAGCTGTGGTTTGAATGAGAAACTTTAAAAATAATGAAATCCATACTTGAATAAAAGATGCAAATGCTAAAAAAGATATTTCTCAAAGTGGGTGATTAGTAGCCTATTATAATATTGGCTATAGTATTTTAATAGAAGTACAGTTCTTTAGAGTTCCTGATATTTTACTGAAAGTAGAATTCCCTTTAAAGAACCATACAATGCACTTTTATTATACAGGGTATTTTCTTTGATTTTCACTAATTTCTATTGCTCATACTGAGTGCTTTCATTGGCATTGACCGAAGTGAGATCCAAGACCATTTGGAGTCAGAAGGCTTTTTATTTTGTTCAATAGAAAATATACTGTGAAGGCTGTTTGGACAGTTTTCAGAAGGGGTGAATATGTTAATATGGCCTTTTAAATAGAGTATGTACCTAAATATTTTAGAGATAATATATTTCTAAAATCAAACTATGAGCAATTTGACTGAATTGCTTTGTGAGGGGTTTAGTACTGAACTTAGCAAATAAAGACCTGGGAGGAAAAAAAAACTCTGAATTAAATATTCAAATCTGCAAAGCAGACTCAAGAATTATCTCACCATTTGCAAACCCACAATTGTAATTGGCTGGAAAGATGTTCCCTTGTTCTGAAGTACAATAAAAGGCAAATAGTTTTCCCTTTATTTTAATCAATTTGGGTAAATGACTAACAATATTATTGTTCCGAAAGCATTGTTCTGAGAGGAACACCAGATGGCCTCTAAATTGTATCCTCCCCCTATGCTTCATTTGCCCCTACCCTGCTCCTTTGGTATTTCCATGCCATATTGGAAAATCCGGGAGCAGTGGAGGACGGCTGCAAGAATCATCCTAGAACACTACACGGCGTCTTGGCCCTTGCTGTGGTCTTTACCGATCGTTTTACATTTGGCAGGCATTCAAGGTATTTGTGGAAGCTAGAATTACTCCTCATATGTTTTCCTACTTTATTCATAAGAAAAGAATGTGCGTAGTCCTCTAAGTTTTTACATGTCTGAAGAACTTTTCTGTGACCCATCTGGTAGCTGGGAATAGCATAGACATATTCTGTTAATACGTAGAAGCTGGTTCAAAATTTGCTTCAAGAAGTAACACTATTTTGAGATGCAACATAAGATAAGGTCTAAACCTAGGGCTGTAGCGTGATTTTTTTTTCATTGTGAAAACTTCTACAGAGTGATGAAGTGAACTCAACTGTTTGGTTTCAATTAGCCCTTTGGAGAAAACAAGTTAAGAAGGAAAGAATTCTCACCTTGTGACAAGACAACCACTGTTTTCAATTCTGTTCTACTAAATATAAATCGTTGTGTTGTTTTATCTTTTAAACCTCACTTTAAGTTAGTTTGACCATCTGTGAAATGAAGCTATATGTATGTACCTCAGCATTCTTATAAAGATTAACAAAGTTTAAGAGAACACCCGACACATTGACTTGGTTCTTAACAGATCCTAAACAAATATTATTTCCATTCTTCAACCCAGGGGAAACAAGACAAATTGGTATATTTTCCCATCTATATATAATTTTCATGCCCGAGGCTTTATGTCCCTATTTTGATTAATAAGTATGGAAGGATTCTTGAAGAGTAAAATAAATCACATACCCATAACATTTATCAGACCAATGAAGCCCAAAATTTTTGTTTAATGAAGATATACAGATTGTATTAAATAATGGGTTCCACTCTATTCTTAAAGCACATTTCAAATACTAGATTATTTTAAAGATAAAAAATTCAAAAGAATGTTACATAAAAACACAGTTAATTACAATATAATCCTGGCTAAAACCTTACTTCATCTATGAAAGCATTCACGGTTATTAGCCATTACTCACTTTGGCCAGCATTTGAGTAGAATCATTTATTCCCTTAACTACACCCTCATAAAATGACAGCACACAGCTTCCCTACGTTCTCTGTTGCTCTCTCTTAGTGTCTTGATGTTGCCATGTCTTTCCCAAAGGTGGTATATCATTGTATGTTCATGTAAAGATCCTGCCTTAATACCATTAATAAACAACTTTTACAGAACTAAGTTTTATGTATCGATGTAAGTTAGGTGGAACATCTGGGGAAACTGCATTGCACTCGGTGTGTTACTACTAAAAATTACAAATTAAGAAAATAAATATTCTGCTAGGGTTTTATCATCAGTGTTATTTACCATATTAACTATATGGTGACACATCTTAATTTTTGTTCAATAAATAATTAAGCAGTAACTGTTATGTGCAATGTTCTGGTTATATTGAAAAATCAATGGATATTATCATCTCCATGATGGAAAAGAGAGTTCATGGAGAAGCCAGACAGTAGACGAAATGTATAAAGTATCAAGGCAAGTTATAGTAAGTTCTGTGGAGAAGAATGGATTGTTTGGAGAGAAGAACAAGAGAAAATAGTTGAGATTGGTGGCCTTAAGGAAACCGTCTCTGAGGCAGTGACCCCAAGCACTGAACAGCCCTGAGCACCTAGCTCGGGCTAGCCCCTAGCTCAGAGCCCTGAGCTCCGGCTGGAGCCCAGTGAGCAGCGGGTGTGAGCGTGGTGATGGAGGGTGAGCCCGGAGTGTGTGCCAGACCCCCATGCAAGCAGTGTGCGGGAAGTCAACATTTGGTCTAAGGGTAATGGGGAGACTGATGTTTTTAAGCAGGGGAGTGACATTTATCAATTTAAATTTTATTTATAACCGATGTGTCCCTTACATAATAGGGGAGATAGATTTCATCCGATTTAAAACAAAGGGGTCTTCTAAAAGTCAATATACATTTATTCACTGATTTTCTTTATAAAACCACACCTTATCCTAAAATGGGTTAGTAATGTGACTAGGTCTACATAAGGCCAGGAATTTTAATGCAGGTCTGACTTGTTTGCAATTCATGTTCCTTCTCCATCATATTCAGAATTTTGAAATATGATTTGTCACTTTTGGCTTTTCCCACATAAATATAGTAAATAATTTATTGGTGTTCTATAACTCCCAACTTGCACTATATAAAGCATTATTTTGTTTTTAATCTCTCAATACGTAACATCATCTACTTGCAAATATTCACTTCTGAAAAGTGCCTTGCCCCCAACAAAAAATCCTTCCACCCCAAAATAAAGTGAGTAATGTTTGATTGTAAATTATACTGAAAAAAATCCCTTTAAAATTATAACTAAAATTGTTGGTACTAATCAAACTGAAAATGAAGAAAACCTATTTGAATATGCCTTGTCAGTAGCTGATTATATCAGAAAAATATAAATGTGACAAATATATATTATACTACAAGTAACATTTATTTTCAAATAGAATTGCATTAGTCAATTAAATTCACAACTAGAATAGTGCATAACAATTTCTATATATATTTGTTCTGTCAATATTCAAGAATAAATAAATACATACATGGCAATGTATGTTGAAGAAATAAAATATGACACTTTGGGGGAAATAATCTAGACGTAGGGGTAAAATTTTAAACAATGCAAACATTTTTGGAATCTGGTATATCTCTACTCAACTCAGCTGCCTTCCTGAGAAGAAGAGATCCATCCCCACTGTTACAATTTCCTTACACAAGAATGAGTTACTTTCTGAACCAAAAATTAATTTGCACCTCATGAAATGTAGGTGAAGAGTTACCCATCTGCCAGGTAAGAAATTGCTTTAAAATAGAATAAAAGTGTTAGCTTTCCTTAAAATTGAATTTACACCTTGCTTCAGTGGGGTGGAGGATAGGTAATAAGTTCACTCTATTATGTGATTTATGGTGTCTGGACAATTTTTCTATACTTTCCCAAAGGATTCGATCTCCTATTTTTATGGAAATAAAATAGACATCTGTAGGCGGAGTCAGGGAAGCACAAAAATAGCTAGTTTTCAGAAGGCCAAAAGGTAATTCAATCACTTTATCTGCTCTATATTGGATGTTTCTCAACCAACTGCCAATAAGTGAAACAATTAGACAGCAACCTGTAAGCACCGCCTTATAGGTGCTACCCAAAGGTGACAATTTATTGCTGCTCTGAAGGGCTGCTGAGTTTGAAGTGACATGTTGGATCAAAAACAGTCAATGGTTGCAGGTCCTTGAGGTTTTTAGCATGGGGCTTAATTATGTGCTGATTTCAAGTAAAAAAAATGTTCATCTAACTCAGTGGTTGTATACAGATCACCAGTTGCACAGCACAGAACATACTGGACTGTTGTGACAACAGTGATTATTAACTGTGGGGCATTGGGTCCCTCAGGGTGGTGCTGAGCACAGTAAGTAATGGACTCACCGGAGAAGCCACTGGGGGTGTCAGAACACTTAGGCACTTAAACCTACTTAGCCTGCATGCCAGGCAGTAGTACCCCCTGCACCTGAGTGCTGACAGTATGTGTATCCATTTCACCCCTTTGAATTATTTGATCAGTTTCTTAGATTATACTCACCTTGGCATATCTGAGGGGTGATCTCTCATTTATTCAAGCTATTTTGGCACCTACTCTGTGTTCTGGACACCAATCAAGGTGCCCCAAAACCATGACAACGATTTTTAAAAATTCCAATGCAGAGTTTAGAAAACAGAAGAGCTAAAAATGGTGACCTAAATTGTGTTGTGAACTTTTTTGTATTATGTTATATTCAGGCTTTGGAAGGAAGAAAGGGAGGGAGGGAGGGAGGGAGGGAGGGAGGAAGGAAGAAATTGTTCTATCATCATCCTCATCATCATTGTAAAAAGTAAAGGACATTTTAACAAGCTCTATATACCGAGGAGGACTTAGATGAGAATGAATGGCAGGGCATCATACCTCTTAATGTGGCTTTATCGCACACTCCTCAGGTCGCCTTTATTTTTTATTTATCTGTAAAGGAATTATAACTTCAACCATAGATTCTTACTAGTCTATAGACCAGTATTTGTGAAACAATGGTCAAGACACAGAAAATAGTGACAAACGTTATATGAAAACGAGTGGTTTGGAGTTGTACTAACTAAAAAAAAATAACAAGGTCGAGAAAGTAAAAGAAGATTTCCAACAGAAATTAAAAGAAGCTTTGGCTTGACCTTTGAGTGTAAGTTATAGCTTATAGCTTCTAAGCAAGATGTATAAGGTAATGAGTACACAGCAGGCAAGATGTATTTGGGGAAAGGAAAAGAGCTCTGTGTAAGTAGATATAGATCGCATATCTTGGACAGTTGAGGGAAATAGGTAATTTTGAGGTGGGAGAGGCTGGAAACCACTGGTGCTGAAGGCCTAGGACAATGTGGAGATTTTACACTAAAATTTATGGGAGGGAGTCAGTGAAGGATTTTAAATAAGAGAAAAATGACATCAGGAAGTGGACAGGCGGGGATGTGCTGTGTGGACGCTGTGATGTGCTGCCCGAATCCCATCTGGAGAGGCAGGCAGCTCCCGTCTTTCAGGCGTTGAGTTGGCGGAGGAGATGCACACAGATTCACTAGGGAAGAAGTCGGGGGCCTCTCACTGGAACTCAGGAGCCTTCTGCCATAGTATCTCACATTGGATCGCCTGCCCCATGGCCTCAGGCAGACCTTAAGACTGCATCGTGGCTTCACTCCTCTCTCTACCCGATCCTCCCTCCCTCTGTGCTCTTGCATGCCAGTGTCATCTAAGAGTTTGCTTTCTGGGGAACGAAACCTGCACAGTGCAAGAAAAGAAAAGAACCATGTGGGGAAGGAGGGGCTAAGTCATACAGGGTGTTCAGGGAAGGACCTAATCTGATCAGTGTGAGTGCAAAATTTGCATATTTAACTTAGACATAAAATAACTAAACTACAAAAGTGCTGGAGGAAATCAGATTTTTAAAGCATATTTCATTGTCTTTGGATATAAAATCCTAAGTAGTATACAAAACCCCCAACCTATTAAAGATAGATAGATCAACCACATAAAAATGTAAGAGAAACTGAAACGTTCATAGGAAAAGAATTCAGTTGACTAAAATTCAACTAGAAAATAGAAAAATAATTCCTCTCAAGTGAAAGAAATGCCCTCAGTTAATTTAGAGATAATCTGATAATCTAATAAAACAAAATAGACATGATTGATTTGAGAAATACATGGGAGTTTGTTTTGATAAAGTTTTTGGAAGAGAGAGAAAATAAGAAGCCTAAGAATGAGTTTACGACTCTTGCTCTATTTAACAACTAAGGAAGGACAGATATTATGGCTTGCTTTCTTTTTTTGGTATGGAGAACAGTGAGAAAACATTGGCACGTTCCTTCTGATAGACAACGGAGAGTAGATTTCCCAGAAACACCTGAAAGCACAAATTTGGACGGAAACAGCTGTGAAGGGAAGGTCAGTGCTGTGATGAGGATGGTGGATTTGGTCCCTGGATCTCAACCCACAGCACCACTTACTTAACCTCTCTGTGGCTCGGGATCCTTGTACTTAGTGTAGGAATAATAAAGACGGCCACCTTGGATTGTCAGGAAAAATTACATGACTTAATCGATGGACAGCACTTAAAACAGAAGCTGACTGCAGTCAGTTTGGGCCACACCCTATTCTGTTACTAGTCAGCAAAATGGAAACTTGAATGATCAGAGTCACATAGTCATTTGTTCATTGAAAGCCCTGGCAAGAATAAGGTAGAATGAAAAGGAAATACTTCTCAGTGTGGAGATTTTAAGAAATGTATGGAATACTTGGCACTCTCGGGACAGATAGAGAAGGATCACTCATTGAGAAAAAAGGAAATGTGGCAAGTGGGATAAACAGAGCATGTTTAAAGAAGGGGCAAATGTGTATTCAAGTATCTAAACCTTTTGGTACTCAAGAAAGACAGGTACTGAAATGGATTTATAGGATTAGCAGTTATATTTATTCCAGTATTCTAACTATACAGCATCTCCTGTGGGAATCTGGATGGCTTTTAGTGACTCAGCAGCACAGGGCATCTGAAGGAGAGCCGAGTCTCTGAATTTGACTTCATATCTCCACTCCATCCTCAGACACTCACACTCCTCAGTTTCAAAACAGTGTGTGAGGTTTAGCAGAAAATGGCAAATGTAAGTAGAAAAGGAGTATCTCCTAATGATATTATTAAAGAATTAGGTTATCTACTTTTCTATTTTCAAAGAAAATAATTCACCTCCAAAGATATGTGCCCTTTTCCCCTTAATCTAATTGAAAGATGTTAAAAATCACTTACTGGCTGTCTTTGTGAAGCTCAGTACTTAAGATACCAGACACGGTGCCTGCACTCATCCAGACAATGAGCCGCGGTGATTGCATTGCATCCATGTAATGCATACACGGATCACTGTTTTAGTCTCTGCAAAATAACAAAGCTGATCAAAACTATAAGTAGAATTACATGAAAGCTTCCAGTGAAAGGAGCAATTCTCCCCTATGAATAAGCTGTGTGAAATCTCCTAAAGATATCTCAATTAATTAAGAATTTCTAATTCAAGATAAAAAGACCACACTTATAAGAAATAAAATTCTTCATTTAGTATTTCCTTGATATATTTATATTTGTATATTTATATACACCAATCATTATATATACCAATGATTATTTAGTTATTGGTTCCACTTGGGTGGAACATAGTCACCAGCAATTTCTTGAGAAAAGTTATATGGGAAAATCTTGTACACTTGAAAATGTCTTTATTCTACCATCACCCTGGATTGAAAATTTGGTCATGTATAGAATTCTAGGCTGGAAATAATTTTTCCTCTGTCAGAATTTTAAAGGAATTTGTCTACTGACTTTGAGCTTATAAACAACCTGCTTCTTCCCTCCTCCTTCTACCAATCTAGAATCTCCTAAAATTTTCCATTTCTCCACAGTTCTCTGAAATTTCATGATTCTCTTTGTCCCCTTCGATGGGCATTTTCCTGTATAAATTGGTCTGAGCTGTCAATGTGACCTTTAAATAAAGAATCTTTTATATTTCTGTTCTGGAAAATGTTGTAGTATTATTTTTTTATAATTTATTCTTTTCACTTTCCTTTTTCTTAAATGGTCTTCTAATTTTTAAATCTATATTCTCCCTTCTTCTCTGTCCTATTTTCTACATTTCTACTACTTTTTCATTTCTCACTTGTGGGTAGAATTCTTTAACTTCGCCTACAAATGTTCCATCAGTTTCTTTCTTAACATGTCTGCAACTGTAAACACATAACATCATTCACCTTCCATAACACATACTCAGTTGATTAGTATCAAAACTTGAAAACTTATACTACTATTTGACACACTCCATTTTTGGTATGGTGATCTTTTCATCTGATTTCATATGAAATAAATACAAGTAGTTAATTTTGACAGTACAATGTTCGATAAGACACACTCTTCATTCTGAGACTGCCTGTTATTTCCTGTTTCACATTGCTCTTAATTACCTCTCTATTTTGTATCCACTCATTTTGGAGGATGACCTTCAGCCTTTTCTTAAGTCCACTCTTTCACCCATCTCCCTTGTCCAGTCCTTCTGGCCACTCAGAAAACACGTTTACTCTGTTCTCTATGGGACCAGTACCCAGTTCCCATGTAGGGGTTGCATCTAGTTCAAAGTCCTAGACTGCTGGGTGGTAAGCAGCCCTGTGTGATCTCCACATTAAATATTATAATCTATCAACTAATAAACTAATTATAAGGCTTTAGTGTGTCAAAGGGTATGAAATAAACCCAGCTAAAATTCAGGGTCCCTCTAATTCAGTACAATTTCTAGGGATCCAGTGGTGTGGGACTTGTTGAGATGTCCCTTCCACGGTAAAAGACAAGTTGTGAGATCTGCCTTCTCCTACGGCCTAGGAAGAGGCACAATGTCTAAGGAGCCTCTTTGAATTTTGGAGGAAGCATATTCCTTATTTCAGTGTGTTTCGCTGGCCCATTGAGCAAGTGACCAACCCAAAAGCTGCTTATTTCGAGCAGGGCTCAGGAGACTGGAAGACTCTGCAACAGGTCCAGGCTCCTCTGCAACCACCAGGGCACGTGGGCTGTCCCACCCAGCAGGTTCTGCGGTACACGAGGGACTAGCGTCAGATAAAGATGCTGTCTAGGTCTCTGGCAGGGCCTGGCCCCGGTAGGTGAATTGCAGTGTGGACATTTAGAATTTTGGAACAAGACCCTCCCATCCTCTGCAGATAATGGGATCCACACACAGCACTCTCCTTTTGAGAAAGAACTCTGGGCAGTTAGGATATGCTTAAAATTCAGGAATTCAATGTCTTAAAGAAAAGATACATCGCAGCTCCTGCTGAACATTCTGGTGAGCCTCTCACTGTTCCTGTTTCAATGACCACTCAGAAGGAGTCCCTGCTGTGGATTTGGAAGACTGGGGAATAAGAGCTGAAAGGCAGAGTGGTGTCATCAGATAACGATCAGGTACAAGGGGAAAAGTTTAGTAGCTAGTTGAACAGTCAAAGCCCTTTAACTAAAATGCAGATAATAATAGTACAGCAATATAAGAAAATATAAATAAAACAAATACCAGTCAACTAACAAATAGAAAATCCAATCTAATTTCTCTGATAAGCACTGTAGAAATAAGAGATTTAAGTCAAAAGTTGAACTATTCACAATGACACCCTAAACGAATCAACCCGACTGCTTTGTTGGCCTGTTCTTACTTGGCACACTTAAGCGCTGCCTCAGTTCTCCTAGCCAGATATTACCAGGGGAGTTAAAAATACATAAGCAATTGAATACCGGTTTTAATCAAGTCCAAATCCTTAATGTTTTTAAAAATAAATGTTAGAGGCACTCTGATCTGAACAAAATGTCCTAAACCATATTGATTTGGAAAGATTTGGAATACCTTTGTTGTAAATCCCATCATGATATTAATGTTTTATGCTGATCGAGACTTGAATGCTGAAATTGAATGGAGATGTAAGCTGGGTACAGAAGAGGAGAAATGAACCTTTGGAATGAAATACAGGACGTCCAAGATGCACGATGTGGAACTGCTGTACGTGACCATGGCTGCTCTTTCCAGTCAAGGTCACAGAACCAACATGAACGCGAACTCTGAGGCTTCCAAAGCCTTAGAAAGTTTTTGTCAAGAAAACATGCATGAAAAACAAAGGTCTGGTAGAGTGTAGTACATAAGGAAGTTCAGGGCATGATTTAAGTAAACTGTAGCATTTCCACACACTGATTTAGGGGATAATGAGGTTATCGAAGGCAAATTGGATGCATTTTATTAGTACATATAAGAAACTATTTAATGTAGATAATTTCAGAAGTTATTTTGTTCTTCAAATGCTATTTTTCATAAGGGGAACATTTTTTATCTCTGAGAAGCTTAAGAAACTTCATTGTTGCTTGAAAGAAGGAAGAATAAGAATATTATAATGGGATTAATATTCTTTCTCTTTGTATTTCACTGTTTGAGCCATATCAAATTACTATTATTTATCAACTAATAGGAGTTTAGGGGCATTATTTTAAGTATAATAGTGTAATATGTTAAAGACAAGCTGCAGAAAAATGGGAGCTAAATAAATCTCCCAATAGATATAAATTTCAAGAATTTATCATACAATTTTAAAAACCTCAGTAAGACACAAACAATAATTAACTATAATAATAGGGTACAATATTTTTGCAAATGGAACACACAAAGCACTTCACTCTAGGGGCATGACATGTAAAGTTTCCAAAAATTAAAATAGAATTTAAACATTATATGCTCATTTTCTTTGGCCTAATCTAAACATCAGCAAAACCACCTTTCTTTTGTGATAGAATCATAAAGACATTGTCTCTGCATTTAAAAAAATTAAAAAAGAATAAAAAAGGAAGAGAAACATAGTCCCAGGTACCTGAAGAGATTACAAAGAGTCTTAGCATCAGAGAGTAATGATAAACAGCATCACAGCAAGTTGAAGGGACATGCTGAGCAGAGCTGTGGGTTTGGATTTGAGTCAACAGACAACAGATTATAGGAACGCATTAGAGGCAGCCTTAGACTTCATAAGGCGGTTGCCCACAGACAACAGCAAACTACGTTGGATATAAAGGTCTTTAAAAATACAAGATGTGCACAAAGCTTCAATTGTTTAAAAGCATGCTTGTAAACACAGTTTTGAAAATTCCAGTAGCTGCCCAAGTACGGCACAGAATAAATCAGCAGTACATGGGTGGCTCCAAGATGATTCCAGTTATTTAAATACAAGAAAGAAACAGATAACAGATGGTGTTATTTCGACTTCTATGATTTAGAGCACTCTCTTTCCTTACAATTATGTAACATAAAATCACAAGCACACTGACCTTGAAGTTATCATGCAACTTGGGAAGATCAAAATTTTAATGATTCTGTGTTTTTGAGCAAAGAGTCAGGGACATTATTTTTCTATTGTCTTTGCTTGGTTTTTGCCCTGGGTGATAGGTGATTAAGAATGCACAGGGAAGAGCAAGATTTACAGCTGGGATGTTTCAAGAGTGGTATAAGTGACTCCATGAGCGTCTCTTGCAGAAAGGGGGTGCTCTGCGCGGACACAGATGAACGGCCCTGACCAAGTTCCTGTCGAGGGGCTAAGCCCTGCACCACGCAGCGAAGCACTGACTCTGAAATGAGGTGCTTTCGGAACAAATGGAGCCTTTGCGTGTGCCAACTGCTTTATGAGGGGAGGAAGGAAGGAAGGTTGACCTTGCTTCTTAGCCTTTTCTGTTCACTAGGCCCTTACATTGCTTCTTTCCTGGAATTGCTCTTCCTCGGTTTCACATGTGACTTCTCCCCTTCAATTCATCCAAGCTCCTGTGCAACTGTCACTTTCTAAAAGTCTTGAAATGAACACCCTACTTAAAATAATGCCACTGCTATTTTTAAAAATTAATGCCGCAGCACTTATTCTTCTGCTTTTATTGAATTCATTTATTGTCTATTGCATCCCTCCTGAATGTGTTGTCAATTAGGGCAAGCACTATGCCCCTTTTATTCAGCACCTTATTCCAGTATCGTGGAACATCTTGGCCCATGCAACAACAGATTGTTACTGCTTTTGTTGTTCGATGCAAAATTACATGTATGTGAAGAGGCTTGTCCATGCATGGAAGATTAATTAGTGTGTTTTTACTATGCGTTACACTCCATGGTCATCTCAATCATGTACTGAATCTCACCATAAGACATCAGGATCGTTCAGCACCAATATATTGATAAGCTGTAATTACCACCCCTGTTCTACAGCAAAACACATGTTGGACTTGAATCAATCAGCATATATTGGCGAAAGTATCTTGGAAATGTCTAAGAGTAAGTCTTGATAAGAGGAATTGTTCAATGAGAACGTGGCTATTTTATGTGGGTAATACATGGCAAATCTGTGGTGCACAGAGGTGGAGTCTGTGTCGGGCACAGCACCATGGGCGGAGCCAGAGGTATGGCTCTGAGTCCTTCTCTCCCCTACAAGCCTGCTGTCCCCTGACACTGTGACAGGGGACATTCTCTGTGTAACTGAACATATGCTTCTCTTCTGAAGGGAAAAAAAGGCTTAAGTGAAGAAAAAGTATACTGATTTATTATTGACATAAGATATTATATATATATACATATCATATCAGTAACATCCACACACACATATTGAGACCCATAAGGCGTGAGGGCAGGGAGAAAATAATTATGCCTAGAATTCCGACTCAGAGGTGAAAAGTGACAGTGGACCATTTAAACCTACACTAGAGTAATAGGAGGGAAAATGATTATATTTGAGAAAAAATAAATTGAGGAGAAATAATGCATAATTTTCTAAGGGAAAGCAGATTTCAAAAAATAGGCCTGTCCACTCAACTTGACATTTTTATATAATCCATCTGATGGAAGCTGCTAAGTTTTGTCATATCCAAGGGTGATTTTCAGCTAAAGGAGCTGGTTAGTGCTTAGAAACACGGACAGAGGAGGCACCAGAGCCCCCCAATTTCTTACCCTCTCCTCATTACAAACCCAGCGTGATGCACACCCTGTCTGAGTGCCATGAAAGTCCCAGGCGCCTTCACTGTCCTTCAGACCTCATCTCCCTCCGTCGCAGGGCAGCCTGCTCCCCTCACTTCCAGACTCACTGTCACTTCCCTGCCACTTCCAGGTTTCCTGTCAATCACAGTAACCCCACTTACCGCAGCTGACATGTGAATGGACCACATGGAAATTCTCCATCAGTGAATTTGAATTTCTCCTTTGGAGCCTCTAACCTACCGTCATCTTTCATGAAAATCTCGCCTACTTCAAATTTGGTTCTCCTTTGCTAACCTGAACTTTTCCATGTCTTCATGGTTGTTCTTCTTATTATGCTTTTTTTCTTTCATTAACATACTCTTGTTTTTCCATTTGCTTCTTTGATAAGCATATACTGAATGCTTAATACACGAACCTATGTGTTTCTTTTCCTTGTTCCTAAGTAAAAATGATAGCCATAAAAATAACTTGCATTTATTACGTATTACTTTACTATGTCAGTCACTATTTTAAGCTCATTATTTGTATTAACTCATTTATATTTTATCATCTCAAGTACTTTCTAAAGTGGAGAGTGTTCCTCCATTTCACAGAAATGAAACCCAGATGCAGAGTGGAGGAACTGCCCAAGAACTGAGAGCTCAGTGGGAGAGCTGCAGTTTGAAACCAGAAGTCTGGCCTTGAAATTCCACACGTTCTCCCCAAACTTCCACGTCTTTCCCAGTGTTCCACTGGACCACATCAGTAACACCCATGCATGTGCCTCCTCTTGCCGCCATCACATGCTACCCCAGATTTAGCAGCGTAACACAACACAATCCATTGTCTCTGTCCGAAGGTCAGGAGTGCAGCGGGCTTGGCATTTCTCCCTTCTCTGTCTCAGCAGGTGGAAATCAATGTGTCAACGTGCCTGCATGGTCATCAGGGAGCTCGAGGGACCATCTGCTCCCAAGCTGATTTGCATGTTGGCAGAATCAGTTCCTAGTGGTCGTGTGCTGGGACCACGTTCCTTCTCCAGCCAGGGCATGCCAGCTTCACTTCTCGGTCACGAAGGCTCCCTGGAGTCCTCGGCATGCTGTTTCTCTCTTCCGACCCTCTATCTTCTCAGGCTTCGAGTCTCTCTGGCTTTTTCTGCTGCATCTTCTCTATTTCTTGCTAGACAAAACTCTACTTTTTAGCACCCTTTGATTAGATGAAGTCACCTAGGTAAGGCAGAGACCTCCATTTCCAGGTCTGAAACCCCTTCCTGTCCCTTTGTCATGTAACATGGCATCATCACAGGCCAGCGATTAGGACGTGAGTAGTGTTGAGAAACTACACTGGTCATTCCACATGCACGTACGAATCATACAAAGCCTATTCCGCAGCTCAGTTTTGTCCTCATGCCCATTCTAAAAACCTTTGTTGCCAATTCACTCAGCCCCGTCACTGAGCTCCACCCTTAGTGATCCACAGAACAGTGAAACAAGGAAGAGAGTTGTAGTTTGATAAGGACGTTCTATGCCATAAAAATGTACCAAATGCCATTGGAACACAAATGAGATCTTTCTAAAAAAATACCAATTCAGTATTTTCAACTCTCACTTCCCTTTGGAAAACATAAATGTTGTTTTCTAAAAGTAAACTTATGTATAGGCCACACCTTGAATTAGCCTAGCTCCCTCTGCTACCTGCATTATTTCCACTGGACTTTGCTACTATTCACCCTTTAGCTCAGTTTTGAAATTTGGGAGCCCTCTTCAACTCCTCCTGTACGAGTTTCCTGGACATACCAACGCCATAACCATAACCACACCGAACCCACAAACTGAGTGACTTAAAACACCAGAAATTTATTCTCTCACAGTTCCGGATGCCAACAGTCCAAAATTAGGATGTTGGAAGATTTGGTTTTTGGGGGGATTATCGAGGGGGAAATTTGTTTGGTGCCCCTGGTTATCAGCAATTCTCAGTGTCCGTTGGCCTACAGCTGCGTAACTCTAAATGCTGGCCCCAAAGGCACACACTGCGTCTTCCCTCCGAGCATGTATGTCTCTGTGACTCTTCTTTTTCTGCAGGGATGCCGGTCATGTGGGGCTAAGGGACCTCCTAACTCTAGTACAATCTCATTTTAGCTTGATGATGTCTGCAAAAAAGCTCCTTCAAAAGCAAGTCATATATATTCACAGGTTCTAGGGTTTAGGACTTGAAAATGTCTTTCTAGGAGACACAATGCAACTCCACACAGCTCCCATGATCCATTTCTTCACAAACATCAAGTAATTGGAAAATTCTAGTCTACATCTGTGGTTGCATTCCTACTACCAGTACTTCAGCTTTGGGTGTCCACTTCCCATTGTAATATTATCACTGGAGTCTCTCTCACTAAATGCATGCCAAGCTGTTTTTAAAAGGAAGGCAGTGAATCATATGTGTATATTCATTTAATAATCAAAGTTATTTTCCTGGAGCCATATTTCTCATATTTGTAATAGCCTTGCACTAAATCAATGCACATATGGAGTAAAAATGTATTTTAAACATTAAGACTACCTTGCTGATTTATATATATGTATATCAATTATTGAACATATGAAATGATTTCATTTAAAAACATATACCATACCCTACATATTCCTAGAGCAGAAGTAATCTGAAAATGAGGATCGTATCATACACGTTTTTGTATGCTAGATTTAATAATGGATTAATAAGCCTTTTGCTTCACCACATGAAAGAGGTGAACAAATTCTAGATTTCCTTTAAAATTCTTTTAAAAATATTTTCTTATCTATGTTCATGGAGCATAAACTCTCATCCTCAAATTTCACAAAGATGTATGCTGGGGAAAAATTGCATATGAGAAGATCTTTACTGTTATCAAGAATCACAATTCTATGATGAAAAATGGGAATTAAAATTTATGATATGCTTTCTTTTTCTGCCATGTTTCACCCCTGATATTCCTGAACTGCTTATCCATTTCCAAATTGATGTTTTTTCTATATCTACACTATAGAAGCATTAATGTTTTTAACTACTGACACGCAATGTCAATTGGCAGTCTGAGTATTAATCTGCGTGGAGGTTGGTACATCCAAGTTCTGACTGGCACTTTGTGGGCAGATCATGGGGAGCACAGGGCACACCTACGGGGCCTGTGACCCCACTGTGCTCACAATGGGCCAGATTCACATTATTCAGTGATCTATGGGAACTTAGAATTCATACGAAATCATAAGATTACTTCCATGACTAAGTGTTACATAACAGGAAAAACAAATATGTAAAGGAGTTGTCTGAGTCAGTGCTATCATGCAATAATTACTATCTTTGAAACCACCAACAAAGTTCTTAGAGGTTTTCAAAAGTGATATAAAGCATGCATAAACATTATGTAGTGTGTAAGTTAAATTCAAATTATTTGCAACAAGATCAATTTTTAAAACTGAGCTTGAATTTAAAGCTTACATAACACTTTAGTGGCTAAAATACTTAACATAGTTTTATTTATATTCATTTGCAGAAAGAACTATTTCAAGATAAGAAAAAGAGACAATTATTGCATTCAGTTCTCTGTACTTCTATCTCAAGGATTAGGATTTCAGTCTGTATGGAAAGGTCTTAGCATTTTTACTGCACTGTGACTTTGAAACATCTTTGCCTCGATGCAGTTCATTGCGTAAAAGACTAAATCAAGATCTGAGTGGCATAGCAAGGATTATCACCGATGAAAGCAAAGATGGCCGTGCTTCCTTGTTCTCTTGCTTTTTCTTCATGTTACTTTGCTCCACTGAAAATACATACTCATTTAGTCAGCTGCATACCAGTACCCCCTTGAATTCCCATCCAGTAGCTACATTTTTCATTCAAGTTCCACAATAAATTTTAGAAATAATGTATCCACGCTGAGTGGCTCGTAGCCAACTTTTTGTTCAATGAGACAGAAGCACTGCATCGTTTTCAAGGGCTGGCAACTTTCCTACACCCTCCCAAAGTGCCACAGATGGGTTCCTGACCCGTCCTCTAAAGCTGAGTAGCCTGTGCTGGGACACCTCTGATTTTTCTTACGTCGGGTCATATTTTTCCACCATCAGGATCCCCTTCATCCTCGGCCCTGCTGTGTCCTCACCACCGGCCACTCCATCTGTGTCTCTGTGCTGGCTCCTTGCATCCTTCTCTTGTTTAGTTTTACATCTACTCGCTCATTAGCCACAAGTGAAGCTCAGGGCTTCCAGTCTGACATAAGTGTTCAGGGAATCTCCACTTTATTTTTCTTTGCATAATCTCACTTTACATAAAAATGAATGAAACCATTAGTCTTTTCATTTACTTGTAATGCCTACTGACAGCTTTATAAATTAAATATTTAGAGGGGTACAGTTGGTTCAAAGTGAGTGCAGATCAGAACATACTATTGTGCCTTAAGCAAGAGATGGGTATTTTGGATCTCTTACAGCGAATCATGAGAGACCTCCACGGTCATAAACGCTTTTGTAAATTATTGCAAGCATTACTGAAATAAAGTACATGTGTACACACTTTTTATATTAATTAACCATCTCTCAAAAACCACAACATGTCTTTGAAGTTGAATCAATCCTTGTTTTCTGGGAAACCATTGCTGAAAAATATGGAGAAAGAGAGAGAGAGGTCCTTAGATTAAATAATTTTTCAAATATAGTATTCAGTCCTTCATAAATACATTTCACTGAATCATCTGAAAAGCAACAATTGCCACATGATTATTATTTACTTAGACACTTGTTTGTTTGCTTAATTATATATTATTTATGAGTCTTCCACAATGTGAATACTTAGTATTAAATGTCTACTCTTGAACTCAGTTTAATGGAAGACACAGCAGCATGTGATTCACAAGGTCACACAGGACCCGCTCTGCTCTCTCCAGGGCACAGGGAGCTCCCCCCTGAACCCAGGGGAGGGCACTCTGTGAAGTGGGGGGTGAGGGGACTCTTGTACAGGAGTCTCTAGGAACAGGAACGTTCTTGGTTCAGCGGGCATTGCACATCTTTGAAATATGCAGGAAAAAGTTCCAAGTGAGTTTCACCTATTGACCCTTTGCCAGGTTTCATCATTTTTAGTTATTTTCATTCACTAGTAGAATCGTTTTTTCAGTACTTAATTTTTAGTCTTATTTGTTTTATTTTCCTTTTATTGTATTCTACCTCATATTCCATATTATTTGAATATTTAATAAATGTACACCAAGAATATACCTAAAAATGTAGAAATAAAGCAAATACTCCTGCAATCACCATGCAACTGAAATGCACATAACCATGCCCATCTCCTACTTCTCCCTGACCTCACATCTTCTCTGGCCCTCGGACCCCTAACACTGCATCCTCAGGAGTGAGTCATTTCTAGAATGTTCTGTCTAACCATCCTCATTCATTTCACACATATATGCTTGCCAAAGCAATTGATCATTTACCTTTGCATCTTTAGGATTCTACTGCAAATGGTACCACAACATATTATTGATAATTTTCTATGTTTTTTGCTCAGTACTATATTGGTGAGGTTAATCCATTATTGTGTGAAACTGTGGCTTATTCATTCTAACAGTTGTGTTGTATTTCATCTGTTCTCCTTGATGGTGGATTTCGAGGTTTTTTTACCACTCTATCAGGTTAAGCAACACATTTTACATTGTCTTTTGGAATAGTAAGTGATCTGTGAGGTGCTATTTTTAGATGATATGAATATTCTTTTATACTCATTAACCCTGGTAATGCTTTAGTTTACTGTTAATACTTTTTTGTTACTTTTTTAGTTTACAATCATTGAACAAACGTAGCTCAATTCTCTTTAAAGCAATCAAGATTTTTTTTCTTTTAATGGGATATTTATTTGGGAGTTTATGATATATTTAGATTTATTTCCACCAACACCTTTTGAGTTTCATTTGTGAAGATTTTCTTTTACAACAATTTGTATTTTTTTCTTTGAGTTTTCCAAACCTTTCCTTCACATTTTTGAAGTTATATTTTTTCTATCTTCAGAATGTTTTCTAGAGATTTTAATAATCACACATAGCAAATTCTAAGTTAATCAGTCCCTTTTATCCTTCTCCTTAACATATTATCTCAAAGACCATAAAATATTTAACTATGATTAATTTTCCTTCCCTCTTGATTTATGGGAAAATAAGACTTACCTTGGTGATTTCAGTAATCTTCACACCAGTTACAGCAGTCTCCTGGACCAGAGAGCGAAGAGAGCCCTCATTATTGGTGGTTTCCTGTTCTGCCCTGAAAAATGTTGACAAGCCTTCTGTGTTGGGAGGTGCCTGTCTACAAACGCTAAAGAAGATTTTTTTGTTTAGTTTAATGTGTTGATTTAACATCTTTAAAAAAAACACTGAAAAACTAAAAGGACTAAAAAAATGAATCAATTTACTGTTTAAATTGAAAATACAAAGCTTACCTCATTTGCAGGAGGTATTCATTTCCTTAATTTTTAAAAAAATGGTAACATTTGAATTTTTCCAGGTAAAATATCCAGAGAAACAGTCAACGTTTTTCATACTTGAATGTCATTGCACCTGCAGCACCGTAGTAGCTCATTAACAAAACAGCCCAGTGATTACTACAGGACACCTTCACTGCATTTATCATTTCTTCCTTTCTTTCTCTCTCTCATCAAATACAGTTTAGCGAAAAAAGAAAGAACCAAAATCATTTTATCTCAAACAGTCTTTCCAATAAATCTCATAAGCCATCATATATTAAGATTTTTGAGAAAAGCATTCATTGTAAATTGTCAACACGTCATGAAAAATGAAAGCCTCATAAGAGCAGATTATCCGGTAATGAATGATGGTTCCGGCCAGACGCAAAGAGGAGCCATCCCCAGGCAGGCTCTTGACAAATAGCAGCGCTTCCTCCTCAAACACGTGTACTTCGCAGGGATGTGTGCAGCATGAGTCTGGGGACAATCACTCTCCTGGACAGGGGTATCCGTCAGGAGGGTGAGAGACATTCAGAAGGAGTGCGTACCAGTTTAAATCACCTAAAGCAACCGAAAAGTCAGCACAGGGCTCCAGGAGTATCTGTCCACCAATAAGAAATGATTTTTTTAAATAGATAGCACCATGACCAAATAACAGATAACCATGCAGTCTCTTCATACAGCGAGGATGACTTTGTTATGGGAAGACGCTAAGTCTTCAGAAACTCTTATTAAATTATAAAATCAAGGTACTGAACACTGTGAAGCATAATCCTGTTATGCAGAAAATGATTTTTGGTGTGAAAATAAAAAGGGATAGATACACAAACAGGTAATACACGCCATTATATGTAAAAAAAAAACATAAAAAATCTAAAACTGTGTTGGCTTTGAGTTTGACTAGAGTGCAAAAGGAGGCTTTAAATTTTAGATTATAACGGTCTTTACTGTCTGGATTTCCACTGTGTACATATACATCCAAGGGGACACTTCGGTGGACACCACCGTGGCAGAGTAGGAAAAGAGCAGGGTGACAGATGGGGGGTAGACCAGGCTACTGTCCGTGGGAGAGGTAAGGAAGGAGAAACCACAGGCTCTGGCTGCTTCCGCATCTGACCTACTGAGAGATTTCACTTGCTGCATTCCCTCTCACAAATTTAAGTCCATCTCAGTTTCTGACACATCATTAAATCCTGAAATGGACGAAGACCTGAGTTTCCAATAGCTGTCTTATATTCTACTTAGAGGTGCCATGAAGTTTGTGATATATCCCAGGACTTAATATGCAAAGTGGCTGAAGGTCATAAGAGCAAGTTTGAGTGTGAAATTGGAAGGTCAAGTGTAACTTATTCTGGACAACAAGGTGTTCTAGCTAAAGAAAACCTGCCAGCTCTTCAAACAATAGCAATATTTCCTAGTATGTGTTATGTGTGTGCATGAATGTCCCTGTGTGACGGTATTTATCGTCCCTTTTCCAAGTCCATTTCACTATGAGAGACACAGATGTGAACAAACCGTGGAAGGTGTTTGCCAATGAGACCTCCATACCCTAGTGCTCTGTCACCTGGCTTGGGACCACATCCCCTCGCTCCTTCTTTGGGAACCAGACTGGGGTAAAAAGGGGAGAGACAGAGACAGAGGCAGGGATAGAGATAGGGAGATGAATAGAGATAGTGATTGTGTGTGTGTGTGTGTGTGTGTGTGAGAGAGAGAGAGAGACAGAGAGACAGAGAGACAGAGAGAGACAGAGGGAGATTCTAATTACCCTCATTTTAGGGGATTTAAAATTACTTTCAAGCTTCTTTTCTGACTCACGTGCGTCCTAATAAGAAGACCACTTGGAAATCTGAGGCACCAAACAATTTAAACATGTGCTTGAGAAGGATGCGCAGCCTCTGCAGGAAATGCCAATGAATCAAACCTGAACGCCTCGCCCAGACTCCATATAATCCAAACGCAAACGGCGTGAAGTGAAGACAGACCACATACCACTCCGGGTAGTGTGTTAAGTGGAAGAAAAACACAGCGGGTCTGAAGTAAATGTTCTCTGTGTTTCGTCTCATGATTTTCACGTGAAAATGAGGATCGGCGTGGCTGTGTGAGCTGGTCTAAAGGTTAGGTAACCTTGTACATCACACTATTTAAGGATCCAAAGTAGATGTTTCTTTATGATTGTTATCAAATGAGCCTTTCCTAAAGCTGGATTATTTGGGTCCCACCTCTATAGGATGGTAATCACTTTTCATGTGTTCAGTTGAAAGAAATTTGGCGTGGTCGTTCAGAAATTTTAGTTTCGTGATCTCAAACCTCAAGAAGTTCTCATCTTAAATCTACTTAAAGCTTAGACTGTCTTAGATGTAGAAATACAGAGGCAGTGATGGGAAGGAGTAACACGCGTTGCCAGAACAAAGCCTCTGGGGGGAAGGTAGACTATTCATACCTGAGACTGAAGCCCCTCCGAACCCTGCCAGGGACCCCCCACTTGTCCACCCCCTAGGCCTGCACTGGTCACAGTCACAAACACAAAAGTATACTCAGAGCAGCTGCTGAGCCCACGACCATTTAACGAGTGTGTGGCAAGCATTATAGATTTTGTCTCCAAAATTCCTAATATCAAATATTCACATGTGACAAGTGTTTCTAACCATTGCTTCCACTGCTATCTGACAGGCCAGCACTGAGGCAAGCCTGTTCAAAACATTAGAAAGTGCTAAAAGGGAGAAATTAAAGACACATCGGAGCCTGTGAGATTTTTTTGTCCTCTTTTTGGAAGGAATGCAGAGAAGCGCTCACCGTAGAAAAAGCGGGCGGCAATCTAAGGTGTTGCCCAGGTGGCTGGCTCCCTGAGGGGATGCGGAATGGCCAGGCATTCCCTTCTTCGTTACAGGGCTGCAGGTGACTGATCAGTATCCCCATGTTCAGTACTCCACCTTCTCCAAATGCCTGGATTCTGCGCTCTCCTCTGTATTCACTGCCCATGTTGGTGCACATTAGACATTCTACCTTGGGCAACGGAAAGCTCTGTCTGAATTGCTTCACCTCCAAACTGATCATTTCCAGCCAAATCATGCATCGGAAATGTGTTAGAAACAGAAATTAATATTCAAAATGAATTGTTCCTGCCCAAGTTGGAGTCAACTCAGCCCATAATGCACTGTCTTTATTTGCTCCCTGATCACTTGCTAAATCTCTTCACCTTCTTATCCTGTACCCCCAAGTTGACGAACCCTTGGCTTACCTTTTCTGAATCATTACCTTCAGTAATTGATGTTTAATTAAATGTCATCACCTAACATGGCCCCAACTATCTGCCCGGCTATTTATTTTCTGCCCTGGTATCAGGATCACCTTCCTCTGGTGCGGTGGGCAGAGCTGACAGGCCAAGGTCATTATGTTGTGCTCTGCTCCCGTGTCCTCCAAGGCAGATCGCAGACATGACATACTATAACCAAGCAAACTTTACCAGGGTGTCACCTGCTAGGGAGGTGTGAGTGATCGGATAGGGGAGAGGCCTGCACTCATCAAAAACAAATCCTATCCCTGCTTCTGTATTCGTGGCTCTGCCATTCCATGGGGGAGGTTCAAATAATGAGGTAGGTGTTTTCCTACTTGTAGAAAATGTTATGGATGCTCAGATACCTCAATTATGGGGTAAAGTGGGCTGTATTCCTCAAACACAAGGAATGGTTTTTGGCCAAGCACCACTGGCTTTATTAAAGTTCAAATTGGAGAAGTGTGCAAGCCAAGATGTTTGCAAATGAGCAAGATATATTTCATTAGCCTTTGCACTGGTGAATCGATGGCTTTAGGGTCCAGTTCAGGATGAACTAGGAAGGACAGTTTTCTGCATTCAGAGGAGCTGCGGCTCCAGCACCACAGTGCAAATGAAGCGGAGGTGGGGGGAGAAAAAAGATGCACTTAATTACAATAACTTACTTCCATCATTTGGAAAATTATGTTACTTTCCTACTACTGCTGTAACAAATTACCACACACTTAGCAGCTTAAAACAACACAAATTTATAATGTCACCATTCTGCCCTTCCCCAGTCCACGTGCGGAGTCGCCGGGCAGATGGCCCCACACCAGGCTTCCCAGAGCTCAGAGCAAGGAGTCAGCCAGCAGAGCTCTTGCCTGGAATGTTGGAAAGACTCAACTTCCTAGCTCACTCTGATTGTCGGCAGAGGAAAATTTCTCGTTGTTGCAGGACTGAGGTCCACGTTTTCACGATGGCTCCCAGCTGAGGCAGCTCTCAGCTCCTACAGGTCCCTCTCTGGTCTGGCCTGTGGACAGGTCCATCTCAGCGCCAGCAAGAACACATCAAACTCCCTTCACGCTTGGACTCTGACATGTCCTCCTGCATCTCTCCTGCCTGTCTCAGAGAAGCTCTCTGCTTTTAAGTGACTAGAGTGGTGACACCTGGATAACCCAAGAAACCTCCCTATCTTAAGGTCTGTAACATTCCTTTCATCAGCAAATTCCCTTTGCCACCTAACATAACACATCTGAAATGTAAAGGGATTAGGGCATTGCGTCCTTGGGTGCCATTCTGCCTATCACACAGTCTTGTCTTCTTAAAGCAATAAACCATGAGGGCATCTACCAGAAAATTTTAGAATAAATAAACAATGATATAATACCCATAATATCAAAGATACCTCCCTCCATGTGGAACCCATAGGCACTGGTGAACTCCACACAGCAGCTCCGACCTATAAGCAAGTCAGCGACTTGAATGGATGGATACCCGGAACCAGGGCCCCAGGAGCCTGATTGAAGCTGGGCTTCTGCAGTTTACTTCCATGCCAGTGCCGCTTCCCAACACTTCTTGCCAAATTACAAAAGTAATAAATGGCGGAGCCAATATTTGCATCTAAATATCTCACTCTTTACCACATCAAACCATTTTACTCTCTCGTATGACATGGGTAATGTTTCTCCCTTTCTTTTATCTACAATAATGGTGAGTGGTGAAGTGATAATAAGATTAACTTTCTAAGTGCTGTTTGTGAAGAAGTGGGGTATTCACCGAAATAGGATGAGTAAAATTATGCCCCATGAAAGACCCACCAGGAAACTAGTAAAGGCAGAAGAATCATGGGCCTTGAACCTGCCAGTTAATGATTATAGTCTTCATAGAAGGTCATGTTTCATTACATAATGAAACATTTAATGTAGAACACAAAGCCATTGGTAAGCAACAAAAAAGTGAAATAATCATAAAAGTAGAATGCTTAAATATATTCAAGATGAAGGAAGTATTAACACAGGTACATTCAAACCAACCCCTCAAATTTATTTATTTCACATTTTCAAAAAGCACCAATTCTGGGTCATTTATTCTTCCCTACAATCAAGTTGTCCCTATGATATGGGAAAGTTCTGTTTGCTAGGCTAGAGGAATTCTAATTTCCTTTCATGCATATTCACCACTGTGCTGCCAAAGAAGCCATTAATTTTTTCTTTTTTATGTAGAATAAGTCTGAATAAATGACAGAATATAAGAACGGATGATGTTTCGTTCTCCCTTTAAAACTGGAATATACTCTTCCACCAAGGTGAGAAGAAATAAAATAAATAACAAGGTAAATTGTAATCACCAGTGAGCAAATAACAGTTTGCATTTTTCCTTTTCCACATAGCTACAATGATATGCACATTTTTTTGCCAAGAAGCAATAAAAAACTCAGAACTCTAGAATTTTCTACTCTCTGCCACACTATATTAATTGCAAAAAAATAGGAAAATAATCTCAGTGGTTCTTTTGGTACATTTACATTTGCAAAGATCTAGACTAATAAATTAGATGTTTATTTACCTCTTAAAATTCATATAAAGTGCCTCATTCTCCATGGAAACTTTGAATGCCTACCTTTTCCCCATTCCTATGTTGCCCCCAAAATAAAATCACTCTTTTCCTCTAAATGTTATAAAATTATATATGCTGTTCTTATGTCATATTAGATAAAATAGAGAATAAATGAAATACAGAAATACGAGTAGGGGAGAGAGACAGAGACAATTAGATATATACTTTCCTATTAGGTTTCCTTTTTAAGATTTTATTTATTTATTTTTAAAGAGAGGGGAAGGGAAAGAGAAAGAGAGGGAGAGAAACATCAGTGTGTGGTTGCCTCTCGTAAACCCTGTACTGGGGACCTGACTCACAACCCAGGCATGTGCCCTGGCTGGGAATTGAACCAGCAACCCTTTGGTTCATAGGCCCATGCTCAATAAACTGAGCTGTACCAGCCAGGGATCCTATTATGTTTTGAGGTCATTGTGTTCTGATAGTAAGACCCTGTTTTACATCTTGACTACTTACTTAGCACAAAGCTTGACACACAGCAGGAGATAAAGAGGCTCAATAAGGACATGGATAAATATTTAAGTGCTTTCGGTTATCTGTTACAGTAGAAGCAAAATATCTTGACTGCAGGAATTTATAAAACAATATCTTCAGTGGATGAACATCAGTTTTCATCATTCACCCCCTAGACTTGTGGATGACAATAGCAGATAAAGAATTGTCTATTTTTCTAAATTATAGATGAAGACATGGAGACAACAGTCAGAATCTCTATGACTTCCCCAAATTCCTCCTAATAGGAGTAGTGCTAGGACAAGAATTTAGATCTAGGCATTAGCTAGTTTTTCAATAATACTACCTTGCTTTTTAACTAAGGGTACAGAATATATTTTCAAACAAATGTAGAAAGAAGATGAACTAAGACTTTGGAATAATTTTAATTTATTTATGATGTATTTCTAATATTTTTTCTTAAAATTAACACATACACAGACCCCGGAGACAAGCAGGGCTTGGGCGTGGTAGCTTCAGGAAATTCTACCCTGAAGCAACACCAGTGTGGTTTCAACTCCAGGTGCATATGTTTCTAAAACGAGATGCAGAGTTTTATCAACTCAACGATGCTACAAAGGCCTGGGAAGATGATAAACAATAGCCTCAGAGGTGTTTTACATTGTGATATGTTAGTTGTCCACTTTTTTCAAGTTGCAAACACCTTTTAAAACTTTAAAGAAGGAATACGAGCACCTCATATGTCATAAAAATCAATTTGATTTGTATTCTCCTTACTTACTGCAAACACTGTTTAAGGTCCCTTGGGTACTGAAAATCATAGCGTAGTAGTGTGTCCCTGTTGCTAGGTTAAGGATAAATTCTATCGCTGATTAATTCAATCTTCACGAGATATTTTTAAACCGGATTTTGCTGTTCAAAGAGTACTCCTTAGAAAAAGTTTCTTCCAAACACTACTTTTTATGGCCACTATTTTAAAAAATGATTCTGTTAAAATAATCTATTATACAAATTTAATATTCTTGATACTCCCATTAAGAATACTATGAATATTATTTATTAAAGTGAATGTTTAAGGAAATTGTACGTTGAACAAATCACATTTCCCGGTGTCTTCATTATTTGATAAGAGTAGGCAAGTCAAGAAATTATGGAAGATTAGTTAACACAAAAATTTCATAGGAGATAGGATTTTGAGGTATATTTCTGCAGTTTAAGTTATTTAGACTTTACAATTAAAAGCATTTCCATTATTTAATACATTCAACAAATATTTAATGAATATCTTATATTTGTCTATCACTATTTGAAGCATTAGAACACCATAATGAAACAGAAAGACACAGTTCCTTAGGAAGCTTAAGCTCTAGATGGTAGACATATTCAATAAACAAGCAAGTAATTAAACACAATAATTAAATGATAGAAAAATACATACGTGAAAGTATATATAATATGTGGAAGAAAAAGTAGTGTGAGCTACCTCAGATAAGGTGATCAAGGTCGACTTGTCTCTGAGAAGGTGACATTTGATATAGGAAATAAAGAGTAAGAAGTAATGAGTAACAAAAAAACTTGAGAAAAAATTATCTTAATAAGAATAAGGAACAGAGGGCAAACTACAAAAGCGAAGTATTTATTACAATTTCCCCAAGAATGTTCTAAGAAATTCTCTAAAGATAACACACACACACCACCACCACCACAAACACATATACTATCAAAGAAGCTTGAGAAAATGATGAGAAACATGTGCTTTAGCGTATTAAAGAACCTAAGAAATATTGTTACACGATAAAAAGCCTTATTATTTTTGCTAATGTTTTCAAAATATCTTTAACTTCCCCAAAGTTTTCAATCACTATTACATACTCATATCCAAGAAACTAGAAAAAAATTAGTATGGACTAAATATCACCATCATCATTACCACCACCATCTTCATTCTACTTATGGTGGATTTCAGAGGGAGGCAGTTTCGTGGAGAGTGTATAAAATCCATCTCTATAGAATCATTCAAATGATAGTACTTTACCACACTGTGCAGGTCTTCTCTCCAAACACTTTAACAGCTCTTTCTTCACTAAGTCCTAGTTCATTCATTTCTCCCTTCTTCCATATAGTACTACAACAGTTCCCTAAAAGGGATTCTTCCTTCTAATGTTTTTCCTCAAATATATCATCTTACCAGTTTCCAGACTTCACTCTTTAAAAATGCTAATCTGACGGAATCACTTCCTTTCTATAAAACATCTTGTCACTCATAAGAAATCCTGACTCCTTCATATTTTGCATAAGAGCGAGTATGACCTTGTACAGTGCACCTCTCTCCCCCGCCCTCCCCCTCACCCCCCGGCATTTCACACTCCAGGAGCTGGAGACACATCTCACTCCTGTGTAAGTGCCTCTGTGCCTGTTCTGCCCTCTGCTGGGGAAGCACTTCATTCTCACTTCCTGTGCCACATCTCTGAGATACAGCTAATCCCTGCTCATCATCATCACCATCAATGTGCATCTTTGTGATGTGCAGGTTCTTGAGAGGTAATACAGTGAACCTATTTAAAAGCAGGCTCTAGGTTCAGGTTCTTTTTGTTCAAATCACAAATTTACCTTACACAAGCCCTTATTATTTCTATTTTCCCCATAGCATTTATTCTTAAACATAAATGCCAGACCATGCCTTTTGGGAAACAAAGTTGGATTATATCATTGTGTAATTTTTTTAAATTTAGAGACAATCTTTTTAGAGCAGTTTTAGGTTCACAGACAAATTGAGAGTACGTTAAGAGAGATTCTTATATAATCCTTACCCCAAAAATGCATGGCCTCCCGATTATCATCCTCCCAAACCAGAGTGGTACATCTGTTACAATTGATAACTTTACATTGATCGACACATCATAATCTCCCAAAGTCCACAGTTTACCTTGGGGTTTACTCTCTGTGTTGTATATTCTATGGGTTTTGACCAGCCTATAATGATGTGTATCCATGGTAACGGCACTATACAGAACATTTTCACTGCCCTAGGAACCCTCTGCGCCCCACCCATTCATCCTGCTTCCCACACCCCAACTACTGACAAGCATTGATCTTTTACCCTCCCCATGGTTTTGCCTTTTCCAGAATGTCATACAGTTGGGATTATAAATACATAGCCTTTTCAAATCGGCTTCTTTCACTTAGTTATATACGTTTAAGTTTCTCCCATGTATTTCCATGGCTTGATAACTCATCGTTTTAGTTCCAAATGGTATTCCACTGTCTGGGCATAGCGAAGCTTATTCATCCAATCACCTACTGAAGGGCATCTTGGTCGCTTCCAAGGGTGGGCAATTATGAATAAAGCTCTGTAAACACCTGTGTGCAGGCTGCTGCACAGACCGCTGGATCACGTGGTAAGCATGTGTTTAGCTCTATGAGAGGCTGCCCAGCCGTCCTCCAAAGTGGCGGCGCCATTTGCACTGCCACCAGCAGTGAAGGAGAGGTGCTGCCGCTCCACATCCTCCTCAGCATTTGGTGTTGTCAGTGCTCTGGATTATGGTCCTTCTAATAGGTTCACAGAGGTATCTCACCGTTGCTTTGATTTGCGTGTCCCTTATGACATGCCAGGTGAGCATATTTTCCCTGACACGGAGCATTTTTTCATATGCTTATTTGCCATCTGCATATCTTCTTTGGTACTTTTATTTCTTAATTTACAACAAGGGGCTCATCATACTTCTTATTTTCAAATATGTTGAATAAATTATATAAATTATTGTATATAATAAGCATGTAATAAGCTAGGATGGTTGAATAGCTACTTTTTTTTGCTAAGTCTTTCAAATGCTTTATTCCATGATTTCCTCAATACAGACCTGTGACTTATTAACCTTTGCAGATAAGGAAACAAAGATTTAGTACTTACCACTCCACATGACAGGGAATAAAGAGTAGAGCTGGGTTATAAACCAGACTGATCTAATGTCAAAACCAGTTTCTTTATCCTCTCTATTGTCCCTGCAGCTGAGACTCAGTGTTGAGACACTGCTTCTAGGAACACTTTCTAATGTGTCTGTGTCCTTGACTTCTGAGAACTTTCCCCACAAACCTGTTATTGGACTGCGTCATTAAAAACCAAACTCCAATGATCTGATTATGAAACTGTCTCTATGAATAATATTTTGGGACCTTGAGAGTAAGAGAAACATTCATTCTTTTTCTTTGCACTCCTAGCACATAACAGAGTAACTTTCATGGGGTAAGCAATCTATTTTTTAAATTAATACATGAGTGACTGGCTGGATGAAGTTATCAGAAATTACCCTTCAGGATAAGTGATGAGACTCTGTGTGTGTGTGTGTGTGTGTGTGTGTGTGTGTGTGATTTGAATTTCTTAACAGAGCTATCTTTCTGTAACAAATTGGTATTTTTTCAAGTTGATTATAAAATGTTAATTATTGCATGAGTGTTATTTTTTTTCACTTGTTTGTATTTAGTTTCATTACAACTACACAGAAATTGCCCCTCACAGTCCCCAGAGATACACACTGGTAACTACTTTTCATTATACCAAATGATAGGGTACGAAGCCTCTTTTTTACCAATTTCCGCTAATCTAAATAATAATGTGTTTATAACCTTGACAGAATTGTGAATGTTAATGAGCTTAAGAGAGGAAAATGGAAATGGGTCCTTTATTTAATAATGGAAAACCTAATGATTTTATAAATAAGAAACTCACTTCTTAACTCAGCTCCTCTAATTAGCTCAAATGCCTCCTATGAATTGAGATGCTCCAAAAATATCAGCAGCTGCATATTATTAGTTCGGCTGGGCTGCACTTTTGCCTGTGGACACTCTTATTATCATCAGCTCCATTTCTTTACTCTGCCCAGTTGTAATGTACATACCACTCAACCCGTAACCCCATGTACACATCGCTTATTATGAAACTTAACTTCCTGAATTCCACTGGGTGTGAAAACTAAGTACAATAATTCAATAACATTAGTTTGCTTCCTTATTTCTAGCCTTCCTAATGTAGAAAGAAAGGCATAACTTTTCATGTTGTTCAGTTACAGAGAAATGCTTCCTGCTTAATTAATATAATCATTCAGAATACCAGCACCGTGGAACAATAGCCACAGAGATATTATATTAATTCACACACTAAAGAAGTTAAATATTTCTCTAGTCAATATTTCATGTAAGACAAGGCACATTTGGCATAGATATGATGCTTTAAGTGAGTGTCATTGCCAAGAGCCTCAGGTTAAGTCTGAGACTTGCCTGAGAGTGTAAGTCGGCTATGGCACAAGTTCCGATTTTCTTTTTCCAAATCTTTCTTCCCATGATATAACATAAGATAGTAATCAGAGCAATAATATTGAAGAACTGGGCCTAATATAATACAGAAAATATTTTGAGCTTAACACACACAATGTGTATTATTTATAATACACATGAATGAGTCGATTTTACTGACAAATACTTTGTTCTTTTATTGAGCAAATTGATATGGCAGTTACAACCTTAGTTTATGTTTGTACAGCGGGCAGACTGTCACTAAAAATATACACTAAAATATTTTAAATGTTTGCATAGCCAGAAGCTGGAAACAGAAAATATCTCCTAACAGTAGACAGGAGCCCACTGTATAGCAATGGGAGTTGAAGATCCAGCATCAGACACAGCAGCATAGATCCATCTCAGACAATAAGACAGTCCAGTACAAGGGCTGAAAACCGCATGACTCCACAGATATACAATTTAAAACCAGGCAACCTAATCTGTAGTGTTAGAGGTAAGCGTGGTGTTTACCTCTGAGCGAGTAGTGACCTCAGTGGGAGAGGCGTTGTGAGTCATCGGAGCGTTGTTTTCCTCCACCTGAATGCTGGTTAGACGGGTGTGTTCACGTTGTGGAACTTCACACAACAGCATATTTCTGATCTTTGAATGTCTGTGCGTATGGGATAAATTTCAAAAATGTATTCCAAACATATAATTATCAATAAGGGCAAGCATCAGATACTTCAATAACATTTTAAAAATACAAAAAATAAGTTATTCAAAATTAAGAGAAATAATGTACATTTATTTAACTTGTAAACTCCTATATCTTTTGATTTTTAAAAACTCTCAGTTTGAAAAAGAAATACAGAGCATAACACCAAGAAAAGTTTTGCTAATTCAACACTATGTGCAGACCAGAAGGAAAGCTATCATTTATTATTAATATAGGGTATAATATATTGATTTGAATGACTAGAAATTAAACATTATATTTTAGTTTTTGTTTCATTTTGTTCTTGTGTAAGTGCATGTTGAACTACAGAGGTATGTTTTTCTCATGTTCCATTCCATTGACTTCTGGGAGAATAGATTGCCCTCATTTTAACTAGAAAAAATATTTTCATAATTTTAATATTTTGTGAACTTGTATACTATTTCAAACTAATCACTGACCTTTTTCTTAGTGTGATGAAGGTTTTACTATTTTAATGAGCAACTTTATAAACTATAATTTATAGAAAGTGATATTATATAGAATTTACTTCTTGCCCCGTCTGGTGTGCCTTGATGGACTGAGTGCCAGCCTGTGAACCGAAAGGTCACCAGTTCAATTCCCAGTCAGGGCACATGCCTGGATTGCAGGCTTGGCCCTCAGTTGAGGGTGTGCAAGATGCAATGGATTGATGTATATCTCACATCGATGTTTCTCTCCCTTTTTTTCTCCCTCCCTTCCCCTCTCTCTGAAAATAAGTAAACAAAATCTTTAAAAAAAGAATTTACTCCTTAAAATGTTTGTAAGTATTCTTGAATTTGTTGAAATAATGCTGCTTTACGTATCTTATGGGCTTTGGTTAAATTTATTTTATATTTACATATTGGGTTCAATAAGAAATAGCCAAACTAATACCTCTGCTCATGTAAGATAAAGAAAAAATATATAAAATGTATAAATATGTGTGTATGACATAGTTGGTAAACCAGATAATAAATAAAAACATCAGGATAGTATTATCAAAGGTATGAATTTTGTTGTTGAATTTCCAGAATGTTCCAGGTCTTCCAATACTTACCTTTGAAGGAACTGGAGAGGATGGTGTAAATAGTCTCAGAATATCACCCTCTACTTTAAGTAGGTCCTCAGCTGAGTTAATGTTGGTGATAGCTTTTGTCCAATTCCATAGTTCTTATTCTTTTAAAAGCATTAGCTTTGTGTAATATAATTATAATTGTGCTTTTTATCACGTTTCCACCTTCTTCTTTACAATGGCAACCTATTATTCCAAATATTCTGGACTGGTAGTACATCTTTTATTAAAATTCAGTTAAAGCTAAGAGCCGTGAAAAATAGAGACTTCAAATATTTTATTTTAATTTAAAATATGTGCTTGTGCATTTATTCAACAAAATATGGGGACTTTTTCCTAGTAATATTATTCTTGATTGGGGTTCTGACTCATATTTTAGAACAAATCCTCCATAATTCATCATCTACTGTTTCCAATGCAGTTCTTTAAATCGCTGTGTGCATGCACTTCATGATGCAACAGTTGCATGGCACTAGCTGGACAATAAAATATTCAGTGCCATGACAGCATGAATTCCAAAGAACTCAGTATTTTTATAGAAACATTTATTCTCTTTCTTTTCATGTGGTTTGTATGAAATTTAATTAAGTTATGTAATCGCAATAACAAGAACAGCAGGCACTAACCAGTGTGGGAACAAATGTGACTAACTCTCAACAAACATACCGCTCAACTGATGATAGCAGAGGTGCCAGCACACGGGAGAGTGGCCCACGGGCAGCGAGAACGCAGCCTGCCCAGAGCGTCCTTCCGCTCCCTCCGCAGAAGAAGTAAAGCGAACAGGTTGACCCAGTGCATCAGTTACAAAACACTGATGTTAGTTAGGACAAGTCTCAGCTCTACCTGACTTTCATTTTCACTAAAATCTGAGCATGCATCTTCCATTCTTTTGGGTCATAAGATGTGACTGTTTTCCCTAAAATAGATCTCAAAGCCCTAAAAGAATAGCTCAGCCTCTGTAATGTCTTTACTTCAACCCCTGTGGCCAACAAGCCTGAGGGCGTTAAAGTGACTGTGGAAAATTCAGAATCACTGTGAGAACCAAGTTCCTTTTCACCCAAAGGGCAAATCACCTGAGCGCTGGTGGAACCTATCACCGCACTCTGCAGCACAAACACTATGGCGATGCCAGCGCAGCTCCCAGTGGGCAACATAAGGAGGTCAGCGTGGCCTGAGACGTGAACTTCTTATGAAAGCACATCTCCCCTACCCTGCTCCCTTTGCCTTTGATCCTTCTGGAGATACTAATTCAGAAGAAAAATACCTAGAAATACAACGAGTTGGTTTTAACAGGGAAGACATTATCACCAGGCGGCACTGCCTGGTCATTTAAAAAATGCCAAAACAGCAAAACAAAGGTCTTTAAACTATTTCAATGCTGGAGATATTCTAATTTGCCTGGGACCAGAGGGACTGAAATAAGTGATGACAAAGCGGCACACTGGTGGTCTAGAGATACAGCCTTATTAGATCTCAGATATTACGTCCAGATGAAGAAGAGAAGCAAAATTCAGAAAACGCCGTGTGCAGACTCAGGGCTCCCGCAGGATCTCCGCATATCTATGCTGCTATTACATGTAGCGAAATTGAGGCTATTCCTCTCTCTTGCCAACTGGAAAGTGATGACGTGGGAGAGAGGAAATTCTGTCCTTTCCTGTGTGGTTCCAATGTCTAGTCATATGCATAGTATGCTGGTTTATGAATGAATACACAAATTAATGAGAATTTTCAAGCGAATTCTGTAGGCAGAAATGAGAGCATGCTACTCACGAGCTAAAACACAAGAGCTTTGTCTTAATACTAAAGATGAATTAAAACCATAACTACAGATACAGAATTGCTGAATAGGATTGCTAGCAGTATTACAATATCCTAGAACTCCCTTAAAATAAGAAAATTTGATGGGAAACTTCACTGTAGACTTGAAAAATATTTTAATTATAATGTTATTTAAAATATTCATATATAAAGGTTTGCATAAGATACTCATATTATAAGCTCTTACATAGTTGTAAAACAAAATATTGTTTGATATAAGTAAACTCAAGATCAATTAAATGTAATAGTTTATTTCATATAATTGCTAAAATTATAATTTAATAGTATTATTATTAAATGTATTGAATGCAATTAATAATGAACAGGTTAATTTAAAAACTTATTTTTAATGAAAACATTGATCATTAATTTAATTGAATATTAATTTAATGCAATGAATTTTGCTTTCTACAATTAAATCACAAACAACTACCGTATTTTGGACTATAAGATGCACATTTTCACACCCCCCCCTGCAAATTTGGGAGGAATAATGGTTGTTAATGCTACTGTTCAGTTCTGTTTACATTTACATGGGTGAAATATTATGCTATTTATATTATTAAATATTTTACCACATTTGTTGCTTCAAAAATTTTTCCTATTTGCCTCCTCTAAAGCCTAGGTGTGTCTTATGGTCCAATAGTGAGGTAGTTACATGTTACATATATGCATTTGTTTTTAAATTTCACTTGTTTTTAACCTGTCAGCATGGTGACAACCATTTATATAAACACCATTGTTATAACTATTGTATTTTTTTACAATGACATGTTTAATTGCTAAGCCATTTATCAATTTAATAATGCCTTCAAAACTTAATACTAAAAAAATAAGTTCTGATTAAAACTCTCATTTCATATTTATTAATAAATTTAGGGAAATAAACATATATAAATAAACCTTAGAACTACACATATTGAGCATAAAATATTCTATTTTGTAATCAGACATATTTTGAAAAGATAGGCATTACCCTTCCTATTTTATAGATGAGAAAACAGAGATTCAGGAATGTAACTTAACTAACCTAACAAGTGCCAGAGCCTCAGATCCAAAACAAAATCATTTGATTCGAAGATCAAATATGTGAACTGTGTAAATATCTGAACATTAAATGAGTGTCCCAATATCACACTGCCACTCAAAAACAAAGTTAGAATAAGAATCCTTGTCTCGTTGTTCAGGTTCCTGTTAAAGGCGAGATCATATGGTATTTGTCTTTCACTGCCTGGCTTATTTCGCTTAGCATAATGCTTTCCAGCTCCATCCATGCTGTTGCAAAGGGTAGGAGCTCCTTCTTTCTTTTGGCTGCGTAGTATTCCATTGTGTTAATGTACCATAGTTTTTTGATCCATTCATTTACTGATGGGCACCTAGGTTGCTTCCAGCACTTAGCTATTATAAATTGTGCTGCTATGAACATTGGGGAACAAAACAAAGAAACAAGTAAAATATAACAAAAGACACTGAAATAGAGGACAGGTTGTCAGTGACCAGAGAGGAGAGGGGAGGGAATTTCAGGGGAGAAGGGAAGGGTTTACAGGAACAAATATAGAGGACACACGGACAAAACTAGGGGGGTTGGAAATGGGAGGGAGGAGGGGAGGGATGGGTGGGTGGGCTGGAATGGGAATAAAGGATAGAAACTATACTGAATAAACTAAAATAAAAATAAAAATAAAAAAAAGAATCCTTGTCTCTAGACATTAAAATCAAAAGACTTTTTCATATATCATCTTCTGATCTAATTTACTATTTTATTATGCTTTTATGGCAATTGAGTTATGAATATGCCCTTTTATTTGGTCTATTTGTTCTCATGGAGTGGGACTTGTTTGCTAACTTTATCTGAAATGACATTTTCAAACAGAATACTTAAGATAGTGGTAAAAAGAATAAAAGCCTGCTTTTGGCAGTAATGGAAAATGTACTTAAATTACAGAATATGTTTCATTATGAAATGTTAAAGTAAAATATCACAGCACACAAAAAAACTTTGTATTTGATTTAGTATCACTGTCATTGGTGGTAGGCATGACTTATTAAAGTAGTAAAATAAATGTGTAAAACTTGGCATGAGAAATTATGTAGTATTTATTATGCATGCTAAGCTTGGTTCTACAATGGAAACCATTATAGACACACAGTCAAATAGTAGTAGAGATTACAAATGCTGGATAATTATTACTACTTTATTAAGAGAAATTAAAAAGTTACAAAAATATTTTTGAGGATAAAATTTATTTCTCATTAACATCAAATACATTATAGTTAAATTATGTAGATAGGTGAATCAGGTAAAGTTCACAGTGAAAGTTTTAAGAGTAAATTAATTGTGAACACCAATTCTACACAATAGTGCAAAGAAGGAGAAAACGAAGTTATTTCTAGCTCCTGTTGCAAAATCATCCTCAAGAGGATGAAAAAATCAGACAAGAAAGTAGAGGAAAGGGGTATGAAAAGGAATGGCTGGGTATCCAAAGCACTACCTAAGGTGCTCCATTTCCATTGCTTCACCGAATGGACATAATTGATAATAGAGATTTACATTTTGCTACACAGATTTATCTCACTAAAGACAATTGTGGTTGCTAGAGGAAAATGATATAGCACGCTATTAATAAATAATAAATATAAATACCATCTCCCAGGGCTTTTTCAGTTTATAAAATACTTCCATGTACCTTGTTTCATTTAATTATTACAATAGTCTTGAGAGGTAATATTATAGCCTATTTGCCGAATGGAAACCGATGCTTCCTGAGTCTCGTGGAAGCCAGGTTTCAGAAGACAGATTTTGTCTAAACGAAGCATGTGAGCAAGGCACGTCCTCGTAGCTGGAGCAGGAGCACCTGAGATGCTGGCGGGAGAGCAAGAGGCTGGGCTGGGAACTACATCCCATACTATTATAGCAAGAGAGGGAAAACCCAGGAAATGAAGTGGGGCGAGGGGTAGCCAAGGCTATAAGAACTAAGTTCATTTGCTTTTATTATTTTAATAATAATATTTATTCTATTTTCTTATGTACTTTATTTTGTCTTTCACTTAATAAATCATGCAACAAATACCCATTGAGGACCCACAGTCTGCAGCACAGACTAAAACAGACACGATCGTGCCTGTGATGGAGGCTGCGTACCTGGGAGGATAAATAACCACCACAACAGACAATAAATGACGCGAGATAACCACAGTGCCATGGAGGAAAATCCAGTAGCATCCGCAGATAGAGAGTTATAGAAGTGTGCTAGTGTAGAGAGGGCGGTGAAGAAGCCCCTTCTGAATGTATAATTCTAAGTCTAACGAATGAAGTGTAAGAGTAAGACAACACCGCTGGAAGGAGTGCCGCCCACAGGCGGGTGGGGAGGCCGTGAGGTCTCCGAGGCTGGAGCCAGAGAGGGATGGGATGAAGTCATGGACGCGGTAGAGCAGTTAGAGCTCAGACCTCGTGAGGTCTTCCAGACCGTGGTAAGAATTTGAATTGTATTATGAGTTAAAAGGAAATTTGGAGAACTTCGCTAGTAGCAGAGAGAAAATCGTATTTATATTTTTACAGGATGACATTGGCTACTGTATGGGGAAAAAAGTAATGTGGGATAAATTGTAAACAGGGAAATCAGTTAGGA
>CM052547.1:6594075-6611449 GCA_028533065.1 Trachops cirrhosus
CAATGAGGGTTTTGGCAGTGCTTGATGACTAGGTTCTTCTGTTGTCAAAATAGGTCTGTAATATTAAATTCCAACTGAACTCTCACTAACAATATTTTATAAGCACAAAATCTAATGTTTGGTCATTTAGCCTCAGAAGCTAAAATGTAATTTTTCAGAGTGTTCTATGTATAATACCAGGCATAAAATAAATATATTTTTAATGAAGTAACAAAACCTAAGTTAAAGATAGAAAAAGTCAAGGAATAGAAAAAGGGTTATTCTGTGCATTATAAAATGTGATGCAAAATGTTAGAGGTGTCTATAAAAACAATGAACAATTGAATGGATAATTCAAATAAAAAGTAGTTTTGCTATTTCAGTTATTCAGATTTGCAAACTCAAAATGCTACTTTCATAGATATTTTTGTTGTTGCTTGTTCTTTCATTCATTTCATTTTGACTTTTGTTTGTTCTTTAATCTTGGCTTAATTCTTCTTTAAACCCAAGCTTATGACAATGTCAATAGGGTTTTTTTCTGCCATTGTTCAGATAAATAATAAAGAATTCAGTGTAGTAAACTCCTTACCAAAATCAAATACAATATCCTCCTTAGAAATGTTTTGTAATAAACTCTTCAACAATAAAGAAATAAGTACCTCACAGAAATACCTGCACTCTCATTTCATTGCAGCATTATTCACAGTAGCCAAAATTTGGAAACAACACAGGTGTCCCTCCATGGATGAATGGATGAAGAAAATATGGTATTTGTACATAATAGCATATTATTCAGTATTATTCAACCACAAGAAAAAAGGGAACCCTGTCATTTGTGATAATATGAATAAACCAAGAGAGTATTATGTTAAGTGAAATAAGAAAGACACAAAAAGATCAAAATACTATATGATCTCACTTATAAGTGGAAACTAAAAAAAATCGTACTTATGGAGGCAGAGTACAATGGTGGTTAAAGGAAGCCAGGAGGAGGGAAATGGAAAGATATATTTCTCAAGGTACAAGCTTGCAGGTATATAGGATAAATATGTCTAGAGACTTCATGTGCAGGCATGACGACTCTAATACTGCCTTGCATACTGGAAATATGCTGAAAGAGTAGATTTTAGGTCCCTTCTTCACAAAAGGAAATGGTAACTATGTAAGGAAAGAAGTTAATTAGCTTGACTGTAGTAATCATTTCACTATCTATAGGTACATCATAGCATCATGTTTCACACCTTAAGTATATATGTTTTATTAAAAGCACACACTTAGAAGAGGCTACTAAAGTATCTGACAGTTAGGTTGCAGTTTTCAGGATATTTGTTAACTTTATATAAGCTGAAAATTTTTTCATTAAAAAGGTATTTGGAAAAAGTGAATAAGATTCAAATGCTTTCCTTAAGTCAAGTTTTATTTTTTTCATGATTGCAACAATTGAAAGCATTAATAATTTGGGAATGGTCTCCAAATCAATACTCAATCTTCCTAACTTGATGTTTGGGCGCTGCAAATGGTCTGTGCCGAAGAGGACACGTTCACCGACCCGTGGTTTGCCCCAGAGCCCCGGGCTCCCCAGGAATCCAGCAGGACTCAGACCCGGGGGCCCAGGGCCAGCCACAGCTCTGCTTGGTGCCCGACACATCCATCAGGCCTCCGCAGGGCGGACTGCACCAGTTCGGAGCCTTCAGAGCTGATCGCCAGCATGAAGGGTTTTTCTGTCTGCATTAACGCACAAAGTCATTTTCAAGGCCAGTTTTCAGAGGGTGAGCAATAACTGTCATCAACAACAAAAACCTCACAACTACTTGAAAAGTGGCACGGGAGCCTGAAGTATAAAATGAACAGTCCTCAGGTGACTGGCTGACACCTTCCTTTATTGGGAGTTCACGGTGCGCTTATTAATATACTTTAAATTAAAGTCTCTTTCGGTAATGACAGGTTTTCTTTTCAGTGACGTTTGCCAGATATTTTGTTTCCCTGTGGAAGTATTGTCTAGTTTCTTGAGTGAGGAAGCTTTTATAAAGCCATGAGTTCCCCACAAGTACACAGGATTTAATATGATCTTTTTCCTTCCGTTGTCTGTCCTCAGAGGTCAGATCTCTTTACATTTGTGTGGTTCAAACAACGCAAGGAGGTTTACACAGTCACTGTAAACTGACACAGAGCATTCAGGTCACAGAGCCCTCTTAGAAAAAGCTACAGTCTGGATGAGACGCAGAAGAATGCAGCCCCATGCCCCTGGACCCTCCTGCCAGTGTAAATAAGCATTGCTGCTTCAACTTCTCTGTGTGCCTTAACACATTTCCACTATTCTCGTTGCCTTGGTCTTCGTGTTTTTCCTCTATTCCATTCATATGCATTCATTGTGCAATTCATTTATATTATATCTGTAATTCTTGTGCCCTCAAACCAAAAGAGTATTTTGAATCGTGTTAATGTTTCAGGTTTCTAAAATGTTTGGTGGTGTTGACATAAGTGATGAAGGAATCATTTCATCATAGAAGTATGAAAAACAAAGAGTAGGAGGAATAGACTCCCCACACTGAACCTCTAAGGTTCAGCAGTTAAAATAACTTAACTACAGTATGTTAAGGTGGAATGACAGCTGATCTCTTTGTCAAATAGGACTTGGATCCTCCTCTTCACCACTCATTTTGGCATCTCAAAGCAAGTTGGTTTAATTGCCTAAGTCTCAGTGCCTTGCCCTTAATATGTGGAAATAAAGTCAACTCAATAAAGTTGTGACGATTAAGTGACATACTGTACTTAAAATATCTGCTAAGGGAGTTGCAACGTAGTAGGTGCCGAATGAATCTTTGAGCTTTAGTGCCTCCTGTATTTGAGTAAGGGCAATTTTATTCTGATCGCTTCTTTAACACCAAGTCAATCTTTTCCACAGGCTCCATTTGCAAAAAAATATTTTTAAATAGGTAGAAGTAGCCATAAGTTACTATAATTAGTGTTGTATCACAGTCATTTTCATATTTTGACTAATCTACTTTATGCAGGCTGCAGTAGGTACCTACGAAAAATCTCTCTTTCTCCCTCTTCCCCCCTCTCACTCAAACACACACACTCATTACATTTCAATGAGACACCTATGTTAGAAGAGAACATATGTGCATGTGTTCAGAGGCTATTATAATGTGATATTGAAATGTGTGGCCCTGTTTGATGCAAACTCTAAAAACAATCAATCAATAGAGATAATGTTTTCACAATTAAAACTGATTTAAAAAACTGTGAACACTGAAATTGGTCTTCACAGTTCTCTATTTCTAGTAGTTCAAATACAGCTTTGGACAACATTCTAGTTACAAATACCAGTTTGTATGTTGACATGGTGCTAATATATTCAGAATTATTAAAAGTCATCCAATAACCATATTTCATATTAAAAAAACAGGTGGTGGCATTGTTTTAATTCTCTAGTAAAATATTCACCTAAATTATTTGATATTATATATATGCTGCAGTTAAAATTATTTAAAAATAGTTTTCTATATTTATACAGAAAAGGGACATAAAAATAAACCATTGTAGAATGATTCCATTCTATGTTGTTGAATCATTACACAATCAAACTCATTAATACATAACTGTCCATTCTAAAAGATTTCTGACACTGAATGAACTTTGTTTATAGGTGCTTAATTACAAACATGCCAAAACACATTGCTATACATCCTGCAAAGTCGGTTGTTGAAATACAAACACAGGACTGTTTCTGCAGTTGTACCTGGATAAGGCGCATCTACCATTAACAATCGAGTCGCATCTCCTGTGGCTTTGGCATTTGAGATGAGAGTTACTGAGCGGGATAATCTAATTCAAAGAGCCCATAGGAGACTAAAGCATTCAATTGAGGTTGTTCATTTATTTCTGACAAGACTCAAATGTAGTTCCAGAATTTTGTAAAGATACTCTAATCATGTATGAAATCTAGCCAGGAAAAAAATCACCATGCTTTGCATGCTGTTATGCATTCTGAAAAAATTCTGTTTCAGACATGGGAATATCAAAATCAGAACAAATAAGCAAGTAAGATCACAAAAATAGAAAATAACAAGTCTCCATATAAAACTTATTTCCACCCACTAAAAATATATTGAAAAACAGTAACTTAATATTATAAACTAAAGAAAACAGTTATATCCATTAAACACCTGATGCTCACTTCAGTAAAACACAGTGGCTCTGGATCCCAAATCTCAATCTGCCACAAAATTCTCTCGAACTAAACAAGCTAGAAGGAACCAGTCAATGTTTTAAGATTTCACTCTTTAATCCATAAAAGAGACTTGAACCAAATGCTTGCTTAGAGTCCATTTCAATCTTGTAGTGATTGAAATTACTAAGTTATAAAGTCTGCCTTGGCTAATGTGGCTCAGTTGATTGAATACTGGCCTGTGGTCGCCAGTTCAATCCCCAGTCAGGGCACATGCCTGGGTTGCAGGCCGGGTCCCCAGTAGGGGGCATGTGAGAGGTGACCACACATTGATGTTTCCCTCCCTCTCTTTCTCCTTCCCTTCCCCTCTCTCTAAAAATAAATAAAATCTTAAAAAAAGAAATTACTAAGTTATAAAATCTAACAATTTAATAGTAAGATAAAGGAAAACTTTTCTATACATTGGTCTATAATAGCAGGCAAACTTCAAAATTTTGCTTAGAAGTTCTTGAATTAAACTTAATATTTTCTTACAAGTTTTAATCATTATTACCAGTATTCATTTACATATTCATCATTTTAAAATGGAGGCATTTTACTCCATTATTCTCATAGCTACTAGAAAACTAAAAATCTGAATACCCTTATGTAAGTTGGATGAAATTTATTTCACTTTCTCCTATGCTGGCCTTGGGAGCTCAACTGTTCTCTGCAAAATTCTACTCTATTGTACAAACCTACCAAAATAGCATTCACAAATATCTGATTTTGAAGTCCATGTTATTTTCTCTTCCTAAAATGCTTCCAATTATAAATGCTTTTTTCTAAATCCAACTGGACTTTCATCCTATCTGCAAAGTCTTAGAATGTCAGCTTCCTTTCATTCCATCTTGCTTGTTTTATAGACCAGTTTCATCAGTCATTTTCATGCACATTCACTCATTTAACCTTTCTATTTAACAAATAACACAATGCCAAATGCATACTAGATGCTCAATAATTAACAGTAGACTTTATTACTAAATTCACATTATTATTTCCCATTGACTATTCTGTATTTCAAAAGGCAATAACAAATTTTAAAAATTCTCTACTTAATCCCCAAAAACTTCCCCTAAGACTGGCCTCTGCTTGATAGAGATCCTGTCTCCTCCCAGAATCCTAATGGCTTACTCCCTGTCCATCTGGGTACGATGGTGCCACCACCCCTAATAAATCTTTTAATACGCCATTGACTTTCAAATGCTCAGAGGACTAATATTTCTTTGAGATCTCATTTTTCTTACTGTTCTACACAAATTGTCTTAGTGAGCACTCCTTCTTGTTAGTGTCCTCCTCCCTCCCTTTCATAACACAGCATTGTTATAACATATATTAATCTTTGTCACAATCTATGGAACAAGTATAGGTGTTTCTCTCATTTTTCCAAGTTAATTCCTTAATCCTCATTTGTGGGTAGTGGAATGCCTCTCTCCAAAGCTCTGCTGCTATTCCCAAAGAGGTATCATGTGCCCTAGAGGGCTTTGGATATAGTCTTGCTTTCGAACATCAACCGAGAAAGGCGTAGAGTGTCTCCTACCGTGCTTCAGTCGTGATGCCCCTCTGCACCCAAGGCTTCTCCTGCCAGTTTAAACCTCTTTCAGATCGCCCACACTACTCAACCATTGTCCCCAAAGTGCAAGCTGAGGGCGCTGAGTCTGGAGGAACCCCATGAAGCTCTAGGTTTTTGGTTAAATTTTCTGTGTCCTTTGAAATCACAATCACTTTCCTCCACCAGGAATATGCCAACCTCTCATAGAGAATCTAATACCACTAAATCACAAAAGGGAAGAGACAATCTCAATCCTGCCTCTTTCAGGAGGCTCTTTGGCTTCTGTGCAAACTTCTGTCCCTCCTTCCTTAGACCAATTTACCCCAAAGGACGTTGGTGTGAGGAAGGGAAAGCTCTGCTAGACCAGCAAAGATCCGGGAAAGTGACTGATTACTGAACTTGCCTTGGCAGCCATAAAAGAAGCCAGTACTCTGAGAAGTCATTGCATTTCTCTGTATTTAGCCCTACTTCCAATTGCCAAGCACAACAATGGTCTCCTCATCCCACCACATCAGTGATGTTTGTTCTAGTCCCACCTGTTGCTTTAAGGTGACATTCTGTGTCATCTAGGACCTAAAAGAAGCTGGCGATAAAGAGTCAGGGGAGAGAGATAAAAGTATGGAGGTATACATGTAGATTATATTTACATAGAAAGAGATACATAGATAAATAGATATCAATATTTAGGTGTAGATACGTGTACTTAACAAGTATTGTGCCACATGATTGTCTCCCCATCTTCCTTCTTCAACCTCTAAATATTCCATGGCCATCTTTCCTGTCTGACTTACTAAATGAAGTATTTTCCAATGTTCTCTTCTTTGTACACTTTTATTATATTCTTTCCGTATACGATCCCATGTATTTTTACACTTCATATTATCCAGGAGACTCCAAAATAAATGTTTCCATCCTCTTTCTGGCTCTTGAGTCTCAACTCTCCATTTCATCCTAGAAAATCATAATCAGACTTCCCAACATTACTGACTCAGTGTTCCCAAAACAAACTTACTATATTTTCACCTATCAGAGCAAAGATTCATACAAAATCATCTCAAAGACACACAAAAGATTCATAGGCCACTATCTAATGAAATGGATTCATGCAGCTACTAAAAGAATGCTTCACTGGAAGGGAGGAGCGTTGATGTTCATAAAAGAGAAAAATTACTGGCTGACAAAAGTTTGGCCATGTTCGGAAGGCAGTATGCCACTGACCAAAAGGTAACTTACATCGTGTTAATGGCAGGCATATCCTCTGGAAGGAGAAGGTAATATGAAGTTATTTTAGCGCAAAGGCATTTCACGTTTGAAACCTAGTTCTCATCTTGTTTGTTTCCATGTTCATGAACTAGTCTAATTATAACTTATTTTCCCATCCTCACGCCTATGGGCGAGAAAATACTACTCAGAGGATTGCATTCGGTCTCCTTGGCAGTTATATTTCTCGTTGTTAATTAAATTGTTGGCATTCTAATTTCATAGATCAGTCTTATGAGATTGGTTAATGCAAATCTATTACTAAGAGATGGTTCTAGTTTGTGCTTAATGACAAAATTCAATCCCTAAGTATCAAGATGGAATGCCAACATAAACTATGGAAAATTCATTAAGACAGCAATTCAAAAAAAATGTTTTTTGTGGAATGCCGGGTGAAAAAGGAGAGGTTTAAAAATATAACATCTACTACTATAAACTGTCTATGTTTCAAATAGCTCAATGTATATCTGCCTATTCTTCAAAAGAAATGTTTTGCTAAAGACAACTAGTATCATTTAAGCCATTGTTTTCCAAACCTCTTCTTACTGAAGACACTTTTTTTGCCCCTGTAATCCTTGGTTTCTGAGGTCATTACACCCTGTGAGTTCTATGGAGATAGTCAGGGATCTGACCTACAAGGCCCCACCCTTGTCCATTTCATGCATATACAGGTGCAATTGCACGATCCCATCCCACCCTGTCTCCATTTAAGTGCTTTGTAACATTTAACGGTTCCCAATGTTTATTGACTGTTTCACGCTTATCTCCTTCCCCCAATTAGAGAATAATCCTTATGAGCAAGGATCAGATGTTTCTTATAGAATATATAGCTTCTGGACTAGGCAGAGGTATTCCCCACAAAGAATTCTACTGTTTAAGGGTAAATTATAGTCATCACACTTGGAGTAAGCTTTATAAACACCGTGTGAAGGGTGCAGGTCAGGAGGAAATACCAATGACAAATCAATGACAAATTCAGAATCCAACATATGGTAGCAGATATTAATATTAGGCGTTAACTTGTAATCTTACCATACTAAATCATCTTTTCCTCAGTGGCAAAGAGATAGTTATACTGAACATTGTTCCACACTCTAGTAATTAAAGTTTGAATAATTTCACTTATCATATATATGCCACTTAAACTACATATTTTAAACTATAATTAATACTTTTCTCCCAAACCAGTCTCCAAAGTACAGTTCCTCAATAATCAAATGCAAATAAATAAGACAGGAAGCTAAGAGACCAGTAAATCTATCTTGTTCTTCCATAGTTTAAATTTTTAGGAAAAATATAAATAATTAATTCTTAGATTAATTGCTTAGTGATTCTCAGTGCTTTAGTGTGAATTGCATTTGTGATCATTTAATTATGGTTTTCTCTAAATTAGTAAAAGATGGTAATAGAACTTTTCCTTTCTCAGTCATGCCATCAGAGCGATCTCAAGAAGTTAAAAATATGTTCCTAGTTTGAACACAATCACATAAAAAAAGAAAATACATACATAATATCTACCTTTTCTTATAACTAATGGTGGGGAAGTCATGACAAAATATACAGGAACAATTAGTCAATTCTGTTTTATAGACAGTGCTTAAAAGTTCTTTCAAAATTGAATTGTCTAAACTTTTAATTTGAAAAGATTGCTAAGATTGGGAATGCTTAGCAATCTTATGAGATTTAGGTTTGAGATGTTATTGATCTTTAAAACATACTTACCAGGTGGATTTATTATAAATTTTGCCCACCCCACATTGATTCCATCTGTTAGTCACTTTTATTCAATACCTTCTACAGGTAGTGGTTACTTAGAACTTGGCTAAAATAAAGTAGAAGGTATACATGATACTATTATGTAGCTTGTGGATTATGCAGGGCATTTACCAACCATGTAGCTGTTGCCAAAATGAACAGAAGCACAGAGGAATAAAGGAGGTACTCAAGTCAAGTATTTGGCATGATCTTAGATTTTTAAAAAGCATTTTTAGCTATCAATTAAAATTGATGTCTACATTTCCTTCCCACTGGCACCCTTTTAAATGATGGCAATAAAACAGATTTTATATATATATTACATACAACATATATTATATATATGCAGATAGGAACATCAGTTTATGATAAACGACATCAGACAAAATTTCATAACAAAGCAAAATTCCCACCTTCTGGAATTCGCGATCTGTCCAAGAAAGCGATCCCAGTGACAGGAAGACACAGAACGGTCAAGGGGTCATACCCGTAGGTGTAGATCAACCTCCTCAAGCACCACGTCATGGCACTCATTATACAAGCCAACAAAAGTGAAGCAAAAAGGAACCTTGTGCTCAAGGCCACAACGAAGAGCAAAAGCAGGAAGCTGCACAAGGGACATGACAAGAAGAAGGCGTGGCTCTTCAAAATGGCATTTTCAGAACAATGCCAACAGACTATTCCGGGTAAATTTGGGTACATTAATTTATAAAATATATATCATATTGCTAAATTTGATTCCGATTTTAAAGCAGGAACTCGGAGAGCATGAATAACAATTTAGAAGACAGTTTTATAATGTGTGTGTATATAAGTGTGTAAATTTTGGCTTGTTAAAGGAATCTGTGCTGAAATCTATGATTTCACTTTTAGCATATTTATAGGGTTATTCCATTTAAATCATTGTTAATGTTACCAATATTTTGCTTCAGTGTGGTATAACAGAGGTTTTACTATAAGTTTGTCATTTAAAAAATATTGCCCCAGTATATCAATGAAACAAGATTATAATATATCTTATTTCAAATATTTGTTTATACTCTAAACAGACATATTTTTCTTCCAGTAATCATGAAATATACAATGAACCATCATTGTATTTCCTCATATTGTTATTGCTCACTGATCAATCATTTTTTAAAACAACGAAAATATACCTTGTAAATTACTTGAAATAAATCAAAATGTCAGTGTAGTTATATTTGTATTTACTGGGCATTCAACAAAAATTTATGGAATCAACGAGGCTAACCTACAATCATTTTAAATCTAATAAACTGGATATTTCTTTTCCGAACTTAGTTTGCTGTGTACATTTGAAAAAATTAAACCTACTTTCCTCAGTGGAATTATTTTACTTAGAATGATACACTGAGACTGTGACTCAGACATATCTAGCTGACAGTAATATTAGCAAACCAGTAACTGTATTTTCAAGAGTAAAGCTTTTGTACAATGCCCCATTTGTGGCAAAGAGGTAGAATATCTAAGACGTTCAAACCAAAGTTTCAAGTATTAACTGCTCTCTTTTGCACATGTTTTAAACTGAGGTGTAATTGAACAGAGTATTAGTTTAAGGTGTACAGCATAAAGCTTCAATATTGTTTACATTGTGAAATGATGGCACAAGAAGGCAAGTTAACATCTGACCCCATATACAGTTACAGTTTTTTTCTGCTATGAGAAATTTTAATATTTACTTTCTTAGCAAATTTCAATTATACAACATAATATTAGCAACTACAGTCACCATGCTATTATGCATTTTAACCATTAACACTGAGTAGTTTAAGCGGTCTAAAATATTGGAGATTTTTTTAAACTTTTATTGACAGTTCAAATCCTTAAAATTCCAGTGTTTGCTCATTTCATCATGGGTGATTTACCAGTGCAAGTGCCCACACCACGCTGAGGTTCAGCAGTTTTTGACCAAAAAAGGCATGACCTCCATAGTCCACCCTTCCTGTTCACCAGATCTTGCCCTGAGCGACTTTTTTTGTTTTGCCAGATGAAAAAAGTCCTCAAAGGGAAATGTTTTGCAGATGTGGAAGAGGTGAAAAAAAGTAGCAGAAGCATTCAAAGGCATCAAATCAACAAATTAAAAAACTGTTTTGAGCAGTGGAAAAAACATCTAGATAGGTGGATTGCATCAAATGGAGAGCACTTTGAAAGTGACTGAAGTTTAAACATGTGAGAATAAATACACAATTTTTTATAAATAAATTTTGTTTTTTTGTGGTTCCTTCCCCCAGTACACTATATAGTTTTTCAATTAATATGTAGTTGCATATTATTAAGATTAAACATTTTAAATGGAAATTTTCTAAGCTATTTGTTTCTCTTCAAATCTGCATTAATTTGTTTATTCTGGCCTCTTCAAATCAGCTGCTTGACTGTCTTTTTTTATTCGATACCCACCCACTTTTGAATGAACTCCGTGAACTATACTGTTTTCTCTAATATATTTTTTTAACTTTTATTTTAGTTTATTCAGTACAGTTTCTATCCTTTATTCCCATTCCAGCCCACCCACCCATTCTAATATTTTTTTTATTGAAGGGAGGGATGGTGGAAATTTCATGTGTCAATATATAGTGCATTTCAGAGTGATTTGCTATTTGTGCATCCAAGCTATTTCCGTTTCCTTTCAGCTTTCCAGGTTTTCATGGTAGAGCTGTTCTGTGGAACACTGATTAAATCTAACACGGTGTAATGAAACAATGGCTTCCATATTCCCCACTATTGTCAATAAGTATGTAGTGTCTGCCAGAAGTGTAGTTTTAAGATGATGGTAAGGCCAAGTCCAGACTCAACAGGAAACTCTGCGACATCCTTTTTCCGTATAAGACGGAAGCACGAATGAACTGGAGCTAAGATACAGTTCATTATTTCTGATACCTCTTAGTGTTTAACATACTCCTGCAATAGGAAAAGCCATATGAACTTGAAGCATATATTGTAACAACTCTTGCTTACAGAGCTTCAGAGTTTGAGCTTTTAGTTTGCAATAACACATTTTAATCTATAACATTTAGTAGATTTTTCTAAATGTGACAAATGTAAAATAGGTAAGACCAAGTTTGAGTAGTGCTTTCATATTTTAATAAAGTAAAAAAGTTATGTTAGGATATTTTTTAATTACAGTATCAAAGATGTAGGAACTAGCTCTACTGATGGTACTGAAAATTTAAAAAAAAACAAATATTTGGCAATAGTTATATAAAGGCACATTGTTGATATCAATTTCCCAGAACACCTTGCACTCTGTGAATTGTTTATGCTTGGATGTATCTACTTCATTGTATGCATTTCCTGCTCCTGAGGAAAAAATGAGCAGATTTTTTCAAGCCAAATCCTAAAAATTGTGCAGTGCTCTCTGCTTTAGTCCATATCATATTTCTCCCAAAGCTATTGGCCTTTTTTTAATAAGCACACTAAAAGAGGGACAGATTAAGGATTGCTTTTATGGGATTTATGGGATCATTTTTGTACATGTAGAATGGTCAGAGGGAGGATGGGAGTGAAAGATGGGTAAGAATGCTAAGAAGATTTATTGTCTCCCATTCTATTTTAACTCTCCAATCCCCAAGTTCAATAGCTCTGGATCCAATATTTATTCAAAAAATAATAATAATAACCAGTTTAGTTTAGACCAGGTACTTTCAAAAATCATTTCCCAATAGACTGTGGCAGCTGTTTACATAGAGAGACTTCTTGGTTTTACCTCCTTTCTTTAGGATTGGGGGCCTGGCCTTTTAACTCTGAGACGGGGTTCTAGTCCAAGGTCTACCAATTAGAACAGAACTATGTGGCCCAAGGTCAGTTGGTATAACTCTCTCCTCTGAGCTTCTTTCCATCAATTTAGATAATCAGTTCTATTTGATAGGCTTGCTATGACTAGTTAAGATGGCCCATATAAAGACTACAGTACAATCTGGCACTTACAAGTTCTCCACACTTTTAGTCACTACCTTATTACGAGAAAGCACATCTAGCTCCAGTTTTACTCATATCCAATCTTTCATCTTTGTTACTCTTTGCCATTATTAAGACCTGCCTGCAGGGGAGGTGCTTAGCTCCATTGTCACAGGGAAGCTGGGTGAGAAATAATCGATGAGAGTGTATTTGCTTTTGAAAGTCTAAGCATCATACTGCTTGATTGTTAGCTCAATTAAGTGGTATCACATAGGAGGGGCTCTTCGAAAAAAGCTACACACTTTCGAGGGCAGCTGTCATCGAACCACAATCAAAAGGACCTCGTAGCATCCTGAGAACTGTCTCACTGTGGCAGCGCATCTGCTAGATCTGCATTGCATTTCTTTTTAGCAGATGCCGGGACACTGAGTGTAGCCCATAAGCACCGCCAAAGTATAAAACGAATTTTTAAAATATAGATAAAACATCTCTCGTGGGCTTTAATTTTGAATTAAATTTATTGGGATCACACTGGTTACTCAGGTTATACAGGTTTCAAGTGTACATTTCTGTGATATGTGATCTGTATAGTGCATTGCCTGCCCACCATCAAAGTCAGATCATCTTCTGTCACCATATATTTGGCCCCTTTTACCTTTTACTACCCCCACCCCCTTCCTTCTGCTAACCACCGCGCTGGTGTCCGTGTTTATGAGTTTTTGTCTGTTTGTTTTTCCTGTTTGTTCATCTGTGGCTTTCAGTTTTATATCCAACATATGAGTTAATTTCTTATATTTTCTCTAGTTTATCAGCATCCATTGCATTGTCTAACTAGCAACACCTCTCTTAATGGTATTTCCATGTCACAAAAAATAATCGCTTGACTATTACAATGATGTGAGGACTCTGAACAAGCTTAGCCTTATCAAAAAGGGCATCTGACACTAGTACACTTCACAAAGTTTGAGAAGCATAACTGAGAAAGAATATTTCTTATGTTTATGTGTCACTTTTTATTATTTATGTCCAGTATGATCCTCCTGGTTTATAGAGCACATAAAACAGCATATGACCATAAGTACAGACAGATGCTTACATCCACGTAAGTTCTTACGATATGGCACTCTGGCAACAAGTAATCAGAAACAGATTATCAAGAATTATGAAAGGCTCACTGCCAGGACAATGCTTCAAGCAATGAAGCACTCTCTGTCCGCATTTACTGCTTCCATATTTCACTGAACATACGATGTGGCACAAGATATAATTCTTTCAAATGTGCAGAAAGGTATACGGCTTTATTATACACTGTGCATATCAATTCACATTGGCTAAGGAGCATGAAATACCAAATAATAAGCTCTCCCCATATTTCATGTGCATAAATACCTTAGGAGGATATGAAAAGTGTATGAAATTTCTAAAGCCTTCAACATGATTATTAGTGTTCATCTTTTTGGAAATATTTTTTAAAACAAATGACCTAAAAATTAGATAATTTAATATAGAAAATTTAAAAAGCCCATGTGATGAAGGCAAGTGTCTTCAGGAAAGCAACATTTCTTTGTTATGAAAAAAACTTGTCATTCAGTCAACAATGATTGAATTATAATTTACTATGTACTAATATTCTGTAGAAGATGCCCAGGGGCATGTGAATGTAACTCTACATTCAAATTAGGAGCTCCAAGATGGTAAGTCAACACATACGTTTGCTCAACAAATCTGCGTTGTATGTGTATGGATGATGTAGGTGCTACAAATAATACAATGAAAATTAACCATCAACACCCCTGCTTCCCTGAGCTGGCAAGAGGAGAAACTGATATTAACAAAATCATGACTCAAGTTCATAATCCTGAGACATACTGGATGTCATGTCGTGAAAGTCGACGGCCATGATGAACACACGAAAGAGCAGAATCTGATTTCATATGAACAGGCAAGAAAGACTTAGCTAGAAAGTAGTGCTTGAGTTGGGCTGAAAGTGAGACAGAAGGTAGTCAGGAGAAAGGGGCGGTGGAAGCATGTTGGAGAATACTGATGGCACCATTCTTCCCCCCAAAAGACTAGGCAATACCGTGAGATACGAAGAAGTATAGCTCATTAAAGAAATTAAAATGAAGTAATATGTTCTCAAGCCACAGGTCCAGAGGGCAAGTAATGTAAACCCGGTCTAGAAATTTCAAATGGACTTACCACACAAGTATTAGAAGTCATAATGTGCGGATTTGGTCTTAATTCTAAGAGCCAAAGGGAACCCAGCAAGTTATGAATCAGATTTATGTTTAAAAAGATTTCCAGCATCCTATTCAATAAACCTCAGGGAGAGCAGATTTTCATATCTCCTGTGTCTTGAAGGACCTATTAAAATATTTAAGCAGCTACCTAGAAACATGACAGGCACTCAGAAATGCATGCAAGTTCAAAGTTCACAGGGCTGCTAAAGCCATGGACCTTCATGTTAAAAATTCCTACACTACAGAAATTCCTCAAGGAAGTGGTGTTTGCTGTTCAAGGTTATTGGTCAGACCCTTGGACATAGAAGAAAAGACCATGAAGAATCTATTTAAGAAAGGGGACTCTCAAAACCAATTAATTTATATTAAGACAAGAAAGACTTTAAGGATGTTAATTCCACTTTAGGATCCAAGGACAGAGTTTTAAGGGCTAGTCATTTAAACTGGTTCCATTAATTCACTGATAATATATCCCAATTTAGGTCCCAAGAAATGTAATATGAATTGAGTATATTAATTAAAAATGCAAAGACTATGCAAACTCAGGTCCAGCTTTGATGTTTCTTGCTCAGTTCACCTCTCAGCCAATTTATCTCTTAGTCCCACACGTCTAGACAAACAAAATTTTTTTTCTTGGTGACCCCTAAATATTTTCATTAAATACATCTAGCCATTTATCTTTCAGGATGGCTCAAATCACTTCAGTTCCTGCCTTCTTCCTTTCTGTATGGATTTACACTTTCTCTTTGAATCTCACACCTCAAACTGTCCTTCCAATGCTGACTTTGGCCCCTCATCCCCACAATGCCATGTCCTCATCCCTGAGACCTAGCTCATTCAAGTTGCCCCCCACACAGCCTGGCCCCAGCCAACACAGCAGCTTGGACATGAGCCTGGGAGCTCATGTCAAGTTTCCTCCGGGTGCATTGGAAGGAAGTTAAAAAGTACGTGTGAAGGGACAGAAAAATAAGCACAGAAGCTAAAGTAATTCAAAGATGGACTGAATTTGAATGAATATGTTTAGAGTCATCACTCTTAGACATTCACTGCTTTTTGTATCTGTCCTTTCTTTTCAACCCAAGCCAACAGCATAAATTTCTGTGCTGTGCGTACCAACAGAGGCGTTCAAACTCTGATGAGAAATCCAAAGCTCCATCAGAATAAGAGTGGATAGTGTTACAAGACAGGATTGGAGCTACATACTGCTAAATCTACAGCATGCTTATAAAGAGTAGAATCCACCAAAGGGAGTAAGTACCCTATAATGGGATAACTACCAGATTCCATGAGAGGTGAGCAGTGTTTGGGAAGGGGTAGTGGAAGTGAAAACATAGAGGACAGCAAAAATACAGGTACATTTGAAAGATCTGGAATGCTGAACCACTTTTAAAGCAAGCTAATGAGAAGCTAAAAGAAGTACATTTGCATCACTGACAAACACATGGGGGAGGATCAGTTCATGGAATAAAAAAGATAGATTTAGTCTTGGATAACATGAGTTTGAAATATCTATGGAAGACTCAAGCAGAAATATCTATCAGCTATGTTCACTCAGGTAAGACTGCTGCTCAGGATCAATGTCAAGTGTGGAAATGATTTCGGAACCATTGCATGTATGTGATTAGCAAAACCAAAATACGAAGTACAAGAGTATGTACAGATAAGGAGGAGCCGGAAGATTAAAGTCAGAACCCATGAGAAGTTGGATGACAGAGTAGAACCAAAGGAGATAGAAGGTGCAGCTGAGAAGGTCAGAACAATGCCAGGGATTGGAGCATCACAGAAGTCCGTGGAGAAGAATTTCTAGGGAACTGGGGTTCTGTGGTGTCTGATTATCAAGAGAGATCAGTGAACACGAACACTCAGAAGTTTGGTCACTAGTATGTAATTGGGCCACTTCAAAGAATAGCTTCAACAGAATAGTGGCGGTAGAAATTCGAGGGAATTGATGCATTGGTAGTTGCAAAATTGGTAGCATACAAGATAACGAATATGCACTGCTCTTGACATGCATTTAAAAATTCAGTATGAAGAAAACAGGACAATGTGTGTTTTCCAGAAACAGTAAGGTCCGAGTGATTTCATTGGCTGAATGAAAAGATTGAAAAGAGAGCATTTGTTTTTAAAGGTGGGGGCAGGAGAAAACAATGGAAGGATTACACAGTGAAGAAAGCCTAGAAGTGAGAGAATGGGTCAAGAACCCAAAGGAGGTTTTTACTGAGATTGTTGAAGGGCTGAAACTCCAGTCACACAAGGAGAATATGTGAAATGATAATGTTTGATCCCAACCTACGAAACAGCACTCGCCTAGATAATAAAGGACCCGGGAAAACCCTGGGAAAACCCGGGGAGCATTTCAAAAGGAATTTGAAGATCAGGGATTGCAACCGATAGGCCCTTCCTTTCTCTCCGGTCAGTGACCCAGTTTATGATGTTTTGATCTATACCGATATACACTAA